>JAREIK010003411.1:82035-307035 GCA_029783825.1 Sapria himalayana | reverse complement strand
AACTAAAACTTCTCATGGAAGAAGTCTTTTGGAAACAAAAAGCTAAAATAAAATGGTTGAAAGAAGGAGACAAAAACACAAAGTTTTTACAAAAATCAGCTAAACTTAAAATACAAAAGCAAAGAATAAAATGCTTAAAAAATAACCAAAATAAATGGTTAGATAGGGATACAGACATTAAAAATCACTTAGATGAATATTTTGAAAGATTATTTAGAGGAGATACATTCCTACCCGAAAATCATCTTCTAAATAACATTGAACAAAAAATTACAAGTGAAGAAAATGACACACTCACTAGGTTTCCGGATGAAGATGAACTGAAGACTGTGGTTTTCAATTTGGGCACAAACAATGCTCCGGGCCCTGATGGGTGGAAAAATGAATTCTACCAAAACTACTGGTCTATTATAAAAAATGAGCTCTTAAATGCTATAACTTGGTTTTTTTGTGGTGCAGAAATAGGTACGAAATGGAGCTGCACGTATATGGTTCTCATCCCCAAAATGGAAAATCCTCAAATGGTAGCGGATTTTAGACCTATAAGCCCGTGCAACTCCATCTACAAAATTTTGGCTAAGCTGATTCAAAGTAGATTAGTTGGAGTCCTACCAAAAATCATTTCTAAAGAATAATTAGGTTTCATGAAAAACAGATTAATAATGGAAAATATCTGTCTAGCTAAAGAAATGATCAAAGAAATAAGCACAAAATCTAGATGGCACAACGTCTTAATAAAGTTAGATCTATCTAAAGCCTTCGATAGAGTAGAATGGAATATCTTATGCTTTACTATGAGAAAGATGAGATTCTTAGAAACCTGGATTGATTTGATATATAGATGTATATCAAGTCCATGGATTAAAGTTCTCATCAATGGAGAACTAGGAAAAGATATCAAGCCACTAAAATGATTAAGACAGGGAGACCCCCTCTTCCCCTCTCTATTTAACATTTACATAGAATTATTAATTGTCAACATAAAAATTAAGATGCACTCAACCAAAATAGGACAGTTTAGTCCGTCGAAAAACACCCTTCGGTGGGATGTCTGGCCTATGCGGATGATGTGAAAATCTTCACAAATGGCAGTGCTAGATCCCTATATAATCTGATGGAATTATTAAAAATATTAGAAGATGAAACAAGGAAAAAAATACACAATAAAAAATGTCAATTCATGATTGCCAAGAATGCCTCATCAAGCTTAACTCACAGAATTAACAGTTTAACAGGTTTTTCCCAGAAAAAAGGTGCTATGCAATATCTAGGTTGCTCATTCTATGAGGGAAAATTAAAATTAGAATATTTAGAATTCTTACATGTTAAAATCAAAAATAAAATTGCAAGTTGGAAAGTAGACACACTTAACATGAGCGGTAGGATTACCCTAATTACTCATGTTCTACAAAGTGTAACCATGCAAAACCTTATGATTACTAATCTCCCAGCGGCGGACAAAAAAAGTATAGAAAAAGAATTGACCCATTTTCTGTGGGGAGTTAATAATGGCGAAAGGAAGCTTCACTAGATAAAGTAGAAAGATTTATGCTACCCTAAACAGGAAGCAGGGCTGGGTTTTGTTGATTTGGATGACCTAGCCAAATCTTGAGCGTGTAAAAGATGGTGGAGACTCAAAGAAAATAACAGCCTATGGACTGAATTCATGAGAGCTAAATATTGCATAGAGGGAGACACCAACAAAGAAAGAAAAAAGAGCTAAGCTTCACAAGTCTAGCTACAAATGCTCAATCAAAGAGAGTTAGTGGATAAATACTCCAAACTCTCCAAAAATGGCTAGAAATGAATTTTGAGTGCAGATGGCTCTTTCTCTTTCAAATCCATTAAAGAAAAAGTGAGAAACAAGTAGGATGTACAACCTTTATTTTAATGGGCCTGGAATAATGATACCAGTCAAAAAATTAAAACTAATACTTGGAAAGTGCTCTCAAACATTATCCCGATAGATGAAAACATAAAAATGAAAGGTATACAACTACCCTCCGGGTGTGAATGATGTTTCCAAGCAGTAGAATCATTGGATCACTTGTTTTCCCAAAGAAATATTGCATCTGAAATATGGAAAAGATTATAATTGGAAATGGGTCTTAAACATAAATGTATTCCCCTTAGAGACAGACTCCTTAGATGGAGCTTGGTAAACACACAACAGTCTTCAAACATGGCTTAAAAATAATATCCCTCATATCGCCATCTAGTGTATATGGAAAGCCAGGAATAGTAGTAGATATGAAGGTCACACAATGGTAGTTGAAGATATATGGAAAGCCATTAAGAGAGATAATAATTACCTCGAAAGCTAGCCCAATAGCAGCTCAGAAATCTTACCTAGACATAGACTCTCTTAATTTCTAGAACCTCACGGCTTCAAAACCACCTTTACAAAAGGCCATAGTAGTTAAGTGGGAAAAACTAGCAAAAGGTAGATTAGCCTTAAACACTGACGGTAGCTTCGATAGGAATATAGTCTTAGCAAAAGGTGGGGGGGGGGGGGCTGTCAGAGACCACAGTGGTCAACTCATCCATGCTTACTAGGGATCCATTAAAGCATCATCTGCAATCCATGCAGAAATTTTAGCATTAAGGGAAGGTTTAAGGGTATGTAAATCTGAAAAGCTATCAAATTTAGATATCCAGATAGATTCCAAAATCTTGGTCGACCTAGTGAACAAAAAAAATAGCATGTGGAAATACGAAGAAGAGTTAGATGATATTAGTAAACTAGTAGGATCATTGAACGCATCTACCAAACATATATATATAGGGAAGCAAATGCACTAGCGGACAAGCTAGAAAAAGAAGGAAAAAATAAAAATTTTCATAAATATGAAATAGAGTCTTTCCCAGATAAATTCAAAGGCATCATAAAAATGGATAAGGAAGAATACCCATACATCAGAATAGTAAAAATTCATCCCACTTATGAAGACTATTTCAATTAAATGGGATAAGGGTGAGTGGCTGGTTATTATTGATGGATTTCGTTAGTAAGGTCATGAAATGCTTATAATTCTTCCTGGTCATGAAGGAAGACTATGTAAAAATAGACCAAATCCAACACCCTAATTGGCAGCCCATCATGATAAGATCAAGTTTTCATAAATAGAACACTTGAAAATCATACCCAACGTAATCATGGTAACACTTAAAGGAAGGTCAGGAAGTCTGTACATTTGCTGTTTTGTGTCTCTAGATGTTTCATTAACCAGGTACACAGTTCAGAAACTTCCTGGAAGCCTCCCAAGAGAGCCCCAAGGGGTGGTATGCTGATTGGTGGGACGAGCAAGCTAATAGTAAACTGCCTTGGTAAGTTGGGAGGCTGTACTTGGCTCAGAAAATGGGAGGGGTATCATGGGTGTGCTTCTTTGTGTTTTCTTTATAAGTGGTACTGGTGCAGCCTATATGCCTTATATATATGATAAGGATGTAGAAGATGGGAGGAGTATCAAGATGGGTCGGTACTTGGCTCAGAAAATAGGGGTAGAAGATAAGTTAATGTATAGATGGAATGCCTTGGTGTGTTTTCTGTTCATTTTTCAGTAAGTGGTGGCACACAGTAAAGATTATTAATATTAGAATGAAATACTGCAAAGAACACCACAGTAGATGGGGACTGAGAAAAAGAAGCAAACGGAAGATGAAGCTTTTCTTCTTTAGTTTTCTATTTTATCCAGCTTTGAAATGTGTTGTAAAAAATGTGTTAAGGGGAGTGGGAATGGGAAAAGGGTAGGGATATAAATAAGATCTTATCAGCACCATCGATCAAGGAAGAGGAAAGAATGAACTGATAAAGCTTAAAGAGGATGCTAATGAGGAGCACCAATCAGGATTGGAGGAGATGCTGTATGTCGCAACTACCTATGCTTTTTACCTTTTCTTTTTTCTGCCTCACTTGTAAATCAAATTGATTATGTGTTAAGGGGGTGGAAAAAGGGGTAGGAATAGCTTGCAAATACTGGTTGCTGGTGTGCTTTGAGCAGATTAGAAGCTGAGGTCTTGGAGGCACGAAAGAGACTAAGAACAGAAAGTTAAAGAGGATTGGGGGCAACAAAAGAAGAGGCAAAGATGGGAAAGAATAGTTTTGAAGAAGCAAAGAATATGCACAAAATAGCAAAAAGTTTATAAATATCAGCAAACATAAACTAGATAGCAGTTTTCAATATTTCTTATTCGTGTAAATGTAAGAATGTGTTATTAATTCTATACACAAACAATTTGCTAGATTATACCCGATAGGGGTATATAGGAGAATTTAAATGGTGTAAAGGGTAAAGGGTAGTAAGTAAGTAGGTTGTAATAATGGTAGTCCTCCGCCAAAAGAGAGGGCTAATTTTAATAAAATAAACATAAAAAGAAGAAGAAGAAGAAGAAAAAGGAGGAAGAGGATGAGGTTAAGAAGAAGAAGAAGGAGGAGGAGGTTAAATAAAAGAAAAAGAATAAGAAGGTTAAGAAGAAGAAGAAGAATGTTAAGAAGAAGAAGAAGAAGGTTGAGAAGAAGAAGAAGAAGAAGGTTAAGAAGAAGAAGAAGAAGGTTAATAAGAAGAAGAAGATGAAAAAAAAGATGGTTAAGAAGAAGAGGAAGAAGAAGGTTAATAAGAAAAAGAAGAAGAAAAAGAAGATGGTTAAGAAGAAGAAGAAGAAGAAGGTTAAGAAGAAGAAGAAGTTTAAGAAGAAGAAGAAGGTTAAGAAGAAGAAGAAGAAGAAGCTTAAGAAGAAGAAGAAGAAGAAGAAGAAGCTTAAGAAGAAGAAGAAGGTTAAGAAGAAGAAGAAGGTTAAGAAGAAGAAGAAGAAGAAGAGGAAGAAGAGGAAGAGGAAGAAGAAGAAGAGGAAGGAGAAGAAGAAGAAGATGGTGATAATGATGATGAGGAAGAAAAAGAAGAAGAAGAACAAAAAGAGTAAAAAGAAGAAGAATATGAATAATAGGAAGAAGAAGAAAAAAAAGAAGAGGAAGAAGAAAAAGAAAAAGAAGAAGAAGAAGAAGAAGAAGAAAAAGAAGAAGAAGAAGAAGAAGAAGAAGATGATGATGATGATGATGAGTAGGAAGAGAATGAAGAAGTGGAAGAAGAGGAAGGTGAGGAAGAAGAAGAATATAATATTAATAAAAAGAAGAAGAAGAAGAAGAGGATGAAGAGGTGGAAGAAAAGGAAGAAGAGTAAGAAGAAGAAGAATACGAAGAAGAATAAGAAGAAGACGAATAATAATAATAATAATAATAATAATAAATCAGTAGAATAGGAAGAAAATGAAGAAAAAGAAGAAGAAAAAGCAGAATAAGATTAAGAAGAAGAAGAAGAGAAGAAGAATAATAAGAAGAGTAATTAGAGGAAGAAGAAGAAGAAGACGATGAAAAAGAAGTGGAAGAAGAGAAAGAAGAGGAAGAAGAGAAAGAAGAATTAGAAGAAGAAGAAAAGAGGAGTAAGAGGAATAGGAAGAAGAGGAAAAAGAGGAAGAAGAAAAAGAAGAAGAGGAAGAAAAAGAAGAAGAAAAATAAGAAGAAGTGGTAGAAGAAGAAGATGATGAAGAGGAAAAAAAAGATTAAGAATAAGAAGAAGAGGAAGAAGAAGAAGAAGAAGAAAAGGAAGAAGAAGAAAAAGAAGAAGAAGAAGAAGAAGAAGAAGAAGAGAAGAACAATAAGAAGAAGAAGTAGAAAAAGAAGAAGAGGAGGAGGAGGAGGAAGAAGAAGAATAAGAGAAGAAAAAGAAGAAGAAGAAAAAGAAGAAGAAGATGATGATAATGAAGAGGATTAGGAAAAAGAAGAAGAGAAAAAAGAAAAAGATTATGATGATGATGATGATGATAATGATGATGAGGAAGAAAAAGAAGAATCAGAAGAACAAAAAGAGTAAAAAGAAGAAGAATAGGAAGAATAGGAAGAAGGAGAAGGAAAATAAGAAGAGTAAGAAGAAAAAGAATAAGAAGAATAAGAAGTAGAAGAAGTAGAAGAAGAAAAAGATGATGATGATGATGAGTAGGAAGAGAAGGAAGAAGTGTAAGAAGAGGAAGGTGAGGAAGAAGAAGAAGAAGAAGAAAATAATAATAATAATAATAAGAGAAGTAAAAAGAAGAAGTAAAAGAAGAAGAAGAAGATGTAGAAGAGGTAGAAAAGGAAGAAGAGTAAGAAGAAGAAAAATAAGAAAAAGAAGAAGAAGAAGAAGAAGAAGAATAATAATAAGTAGAAGAGGAATAAAATGAAGAAAAAAAAATAAGAAAAAGGGGAATAAGAAAAAGATGAAGAAGAATCAGAAGAGGAATAAGAGGAAGAAGAAGAATAAGAAGAGGAATAAGAAGAAGAAGAAGAAGAAGAAGAAGAAAAAGAGAAAGAAGAGGAAGAAGAATTAGAAGAAGAAGAAAAAAGGAGTAATAGGAATAGGAAGAAGAGGAAGAAGAGGAACAAGAAGAAGAAGAAGAAGAGGAAGAAGAGGAAAAAAAAGAAGAAGAAAAATAAGAAGAAGAAGAAGACGTAGAAGAAGAAGAAGAAGAAGAAAAAGAAGAGAATAAAATGAAGAAGAAGAAGTAGAAGAAGAAATGGAAGAAGAAGAAGGAGAACAGAAAAAAAAATAAGAAGAAGAAGTAGAAGAAGAAGTTGTTGTAGAAGAAGAAGAAGAAGAAGAAGTCGAAGAAAAAAAAGAAGAAGAAAAAGAAGAAGAAGAATAAGAAGAAGAAGAAAATAAGAAGAGGAAAAATAAGATGAAGAAGAAGAAGAAGAAGATGATGATGATGATGAATAAAAAGTAGGAGAAAAATAATATGAAGAAGAAGAAGAACAATAGAAAGAAGATTAAGAATTATAAAATGAGGAACAAAAGGAAGAAGAAGAAGAAGAAGAAAAAGAAGAAGAAGAAGAAGAAGAAGAAGAAGAGGAAGACAAAGAAGAAGAAGAAGAAGAGGAAGACAAAGAAGAAGAAGAAGATGATGATGAAGAAAAAGAAGAAGAAGAAGAATAGGAAGAAGTTGAAAAAGAATAAAAAGATGAGGAACAAAAGTAAGATGAAGAAGAAAAAGAAGAAAAGAAGAAGATGATGATGATGATGAAGAAGATGATGATGATGAGGAAGAATAAGAAGAAGAAGAAGAGGAGGAAGAAGAAGAATAAAAAGAGGATGAACAAGAAGAAGTAGAAGAAAAAGAATAAAAAAAGAGAAATAAGAAGAAGATGAAGAAGAAGAGGAAGAAGAAGAGGAAGAAGAAGAAGAAGTAAAAGAGGACAAAGAAGAAGAAGAAGAGGAGGAAAAAGAAGAATAAAAAGAAGAAGAAGATGATGATGAACAAGACAAAGAAAAAAAAGAGGAAGAATAAAAAGAATAAGAATAGGAAGAAGAAGATGATGATGATGATGAGGAAGAATAAGATTAAGAAGAAGATGATGATGGAGAATAAGAAGAAAAATAAGGCGAATAAGAAGAAAAAAAATTGAAGAAGAAGAAGAAGAAGAAGAGGAAGAGGAAGAAGAAGAAGAAAAAGAAGAAGAAGAATAAGAAGAAGAGGAAGAAGAAAAGATAATAAGAAGAAGAGGAAGAAGAAAAGAAGAATAAGAAGGAGAAGAAAAAGTATAAGAAGAATAAGAAGAAGAAGAAAAAGATGAAGAAAAGGAAAAAGAAGAATAAGAAGTATGGAAGAAGCAGAGGAGTAAGAAGAATAAGAAAAAGAAGAAAAGAAAAAGAAAAAGATTAAGTAGAGGAAGAAGAAGAATAAGAATAGGAATAGGAAGTAGAGGAAGAAGAGGAAGATGAAGATGAAGAAGAAGAAGAACAAGAAGAGGAAGATGAAATAATAAGAAGAAGAGTAAAAGGTAGAAGTAGAAGAAGAAGAAGAAGAAGAAGAAGAAAAAGAAGAAGAATAAGAGGAAGAAGAAGAACAAGAAGAAGATGAAGAAGACGACGAGTAAGAAGAAGAAGACAATGATGATGATGATGATAATGAGGTAGAAGAATAAGAAGATTAAGATAAATAAGAAGAAGAAAAGTAGTTGTAGAAGAAGAAGAGGAAGAAGAAGAAGATGATGAGGAAGAAGAAGAACAAGAAGAGGAAGAAGAATAAGAAGAAGAAGAAGAAGAGGAAGAAGAATAAGAAGAAGAAGAAGAAGAGAAATAAAAAGAAGAATAAGAAAAATAAGAACAGGAAGATGAAGTAGAACAAGAAGAAGAAGATGATGATGAAGCGGAAGAAGAAGAATAATAATAATAATAAGAGGAAGAAGAAGAAGAAGAAGAAGAAGAGGAAGAAGTAAAAGAATAAGAACAAGAATAATTGGAAGAAGAAGAAAAAGAAGAAGAAGAGGAAGAATAAAAAGTAGAAGAAGAATAATAAGAAGAAGAAGAGAAAGAAGAAGAATAAGAAGAAGATAAAGAAGAAGATAAAGAAGAAGAGGAAGAAGAAGATGATGAAAAAGAAGAAGAGGAAGAAGA
This sequence comes from Sapria himalayana, assembly GCA_029783825.1. Taxonomy (NCBI): domain Eukaryota; kingdom Viridiplantae; phylum Streptophyta; class Magnoliopsida; order Malpighiales; family Rafflesiaceae; genus Sapria; species Sapria himalayana. The sequence goes on along the minus strand of JAREIK010003411.1, from coordinate 298,609 downwards.
AGATGATGAAAAAGAAGAAGAGGAAGAAGAAGATGATGAAAAAGAAGAAGAGGAAGAAGAAGAAGAAGAAAAAGAAGAAAAGAAAGAAGATGAATAAGAAGAATTAGTAGAAGAGGAATAAGAAGAAGAAGTAGAAGAGGAAAAAGAAGAATAAAAGAACAATAATAATAATAATTATAAGCAAAATAATATGAATAAAAACAATTATAAGAAAATTAATAAGAAAAAGATTTGGAAGCAGAAGAATAGAAATTGGAAGAATAAGAAGAAGAGCAAGAAGAATAAGAAAATGAAAAAGAAGATGAATAATACAAAGAACTCGATAAAAAAATAAGAAAAAGATTAAGAAGAAGAAAAAAGAAGAATAATAATAAAAAGAAGAAGAAAAGGAAGAAGAAGAAGAACATTTAAAATAATAAGAAGAATAAGAAGAAGAATAATAATAATATTAAAAAAGAAGAATAAAAGAAGAATAAAAATAATAATAATATAATAAGAGAAGAAGAAGAAAAGAAAAATAGGAAGAAGAAAAATAAGAAGTAGATGATGATGAAGAAGTTGAAAAAGAACATAAATAAATAAAAAAAAAGAAAAATTTATTGAACAAGAAGAATAAGAACAAAATATTGATGATGAAAAGGAAGAATAAGAAGATAAAGAAGAAGAAGATGATTAGATAAAAAGACGTAAAATAAGAAAATTAAAATTAATAATAACACTTAATAGAAGATGATGATGACGAAAATGAAGGATATTAGAATGATAAAAAAAATAAAGAAGTTATAGAAGACCAAAAAGTAGATGACAGAGAAGAAGAAGAATAATAATTAAAAAAAGAAGAAAAAAAAGAAGAAAAACAACAATAGAAAAAAGAAGATGATTAAGAAGAAGTAGTAGTAGTAATAGTAGTTGAAAAATAAGAATAATAAGAAGAAATAGAAAAAGTAGAAGAGGAATATTTTGAATAAGAAAATAAAAAATTGATGAAAATGAAGAAAAATATAATAATAAAAGGTTTTGGAGGGGTTTGGTAAAGTGGGCAGATCAATGAGTCTTCCATAGATTTGACATTTATTCTTAGCTCAAATATTACTTTATTGGTGGGCGGTATTTCTTGTATAGTCTACCACTACAAATGCACTAGCACAATTATTCCATTATGTGACATATTTTCAATGGCTACAATATTATCTTAGTGTCATTGCTATAATTATCTTAGAAATTATAAATGGTTGCGACATTAAATCTCCATCACAACAACCTAGTACCTCACTATACTCAAGGGCATGGCTAATTTCATAGTTTTGCAATTTTTTTCTTATATGGCTCGGTAGTCTCAAATTAGAGTCATGTTCTTTTTACAAAATTATAACTTTTAAGCCATAAAATATTATTGAGCCACAACTACTTATGGAAAAATTGTTGCAATTATTTAAAACCTTGAATTTTGTAACATTTAATATTATAAAGCACATTATTTGATTATGATCAATTCTAAGAAAATCATAACACTATTTTGCCAACATATTATATGGGAGAAAAAATGCTAGTGACATGATCACTCTCAGTACCATGGATACTTAAGAGATATGAAGGGCTACTTTTACACCATATTAATTCCAAAAATTGTGGTGATAGTGTAGATATGAAAGTCCTAATCTATTCCATGAAAAGTTCCTCAGCTTCACAACCATATACATCTATAGAAACATAATTTACCAATGTCATGCCCTCCACACATTGCTACATCAAGATAATAATATGAGAAGTCATCTTCACTTCACTACTACTTCTCATTGTCATGGCCCTTAATGGATTAAAAATGGACAAGGACATGAATTCGTTATTATTGCATAGCACCATAACTTTATGTTACATAGAGATTAGGCCCAAGTCATGGTCATCGCCACTACCATCACTTTCTATTATAGAAAGATTAAGTTATATAAATGAGTTGTGGACATATTCTAGATTTGTGACCTCAAGCTGAATTGATGAAGGCTGAAGCTATGAATTTCTTCTAAAAGTCTTGACTTCTTATATAGAGTAATGCAAGGCTACCCGAATATAAAAGTTACAAATATAGAATTTTCTTAAAAAAATCTTTCATCTTTTCTCTTTCTCCTCACACAATAAAAAAAGTCCCAGGCTACTAGACTCTAGTGATGAATTTTGCACTCCTAGTATTCCACAAGCATGCAAAAGATGCATGCTATATGCTAATCCCTAGAGTTGGGAGGGTGTGGCTCTCAAACCACACTCCTCTAAAAATAAATTTAGAAATTTATACTAAACTAGCATGGATCTAGTGTTTGTGTAATTTAAATTATGTAATGTAATTGGTTTTATTTATGAAAGGATAAATGGATTTATTTATTTTATGTATAGATAATGATGGATGATGATTAAATAGAACTTAAATTAGGATTTCAACTATTAGTTGGTTTGTATGAGATTGTTTTAGTGAATAATGATAGGTAAACTTTGAGGCTCACTTGTGTATATAATAGGAATAAATTGATATTATTTAAGACTATGATGCATAAAATAAATATATATATTGAATCTCAAAACTTAGGTATGTTAATCATCGTAGGTTGCCACTTACAAAGCCAAAAGTACAAATACTTTTATATGCAAATTGTTTATACACAACTTAAAGAAACTGGGTCTTGATTTGGGATGGCTATTATATAGAATATTTTTACAAAGGATTTACCCTCGGCATGGGGGTCACTTGATCATAGATAAGGATAGTGATAGGCAATTCTCATAACATTCATGAATATGTTATGGAACACAAGGTGGTTCCAATACTTGTTAGCTACTTTTTATTCATATGGTTTCTACCAGTAAAAGTTGAGGGAAACACACATTAATTTTGTAAGTAGGGTACTTATGAAATCAAAAGTATAGATACTTACAAATCATATTCATCATTATGACAATGGATAATATAGAATATAAGTGTGTATACGAAGTAATTGTCAAGGGTAGTTGATGAAATTGTTTAAAAGTTATGAGATTATAAATGACTCTCATACCTAGAGAAATTACTATCATAGTGGTGATATATCAAGAGGTTATATAAGAGTGAATTATCATTGAGATGGGCTCAATGATGATAACCAGCTTGTATGCCATCAGGGCAAAAAATCATTACACAAAATTTCAACCTTTATTCTATTTCCAACATAATATAAGTTGATTAACTTAAATAATATCATATAGATTAAATAAATAAATAATAAACCTAATATTTTTTAATAATTGACTATCCATTTTACTAAAAATGTATTATCTCATTGTTGGATAATTGAACTACCTTTATAATTCTTATGAGATTGATATCTAAATGAAATTCTATTATACTATTTATATAATATGTATACATGTGGATCTTAGTCAATGAGACACTGTCGTTAAGTAGCTTTTAGGATATTGTCTAACTAATAAAATTAGGAGACATAACAAAGTCATAACATGTATCTAGAATTGTAGTAAGCTAGAAGCTTGAAAATTTGTGTTAAACCTTTATGATAGTTATGATATTATTCTCATAATTATGTTTTAGAAGTTTTTTCAATTAGAATGTGTATTTGATATATATTTGCAAGATGTTGTGTTTTTTATAATTCATATATATTATTTAATATTACATATGTATTTGATATTTATTTGCAAGATGTTGAGTTTTTTATATTTCATATGTATTATTAAGTATTTGATATATATTAAATGATTCATTTTTACATGTCAATTCTATCCATATGTTGTTATTATTAAATATTATAATTTTTTAACATCAAAAAATATCTATTTTATAGTATTTGTACTAGTTGATTATGACCTTTCCATTTCTCATCTCTATGGAAAGTTTTTCATATCACTAGAGTGAAGCTCCTATAATTTAGGGATAACTAGAAGTTAATGTAAATATAATGTTAGAATGGAGTGATTAAATGGCTACTATTATGTTCTTTGGAGAGTTAAATTGAAAAACTTATTATATGTGAAATGTTATCATCTTTTATTATTTATTGATATTAAATCTACCAATAAGACTACAAAGAGTGGACCTTATTGTATACACAAGTTTTTTATTATATTATATAATTTTCTAGGTGATAGAATAAACTTGAGAACCTCTATGCTAGTAAGATTAGGAATAACTATATGTAAATAATAAAAATATTAATTCTTTTGAGATTTCATTATGACATTTTTATTAAATTCACTTTAAATGTTTTAAGGCTTCATAAATATATTATCTTCAATAAAAAGTAATTTTGGTATTCCCAACTGATAGTCATATATCATACAATTATAAAATGGCATGTATCAAATTGACGATTAAAGAGTTGTTTGGTGTTATACAATTTAATCAGATCAAATAGCTTATTCATTATAACATAACAAGTATGTATGGTATGTAATCAAGCAAACATATTTAGATGGTGCTGATAAAGCCAATATTTATGACCTTCACAAATTTTTCATGATGAAGCAAACTAGTACATTAGTTGACCAATCTTACAATGAGCTCACTTAAAATTTTCAATAACTTGATTAATTAAATTTACCTCTAGGGTATGTTGATAGTGCTTACCATGAACTTCATTACATAGGAGATGAGCCAATCATTGTGATAGAGGCAAGAGGCTCTGAGGATTCAAAGAGTAAAAACATGCCATCAAAGATGAGCTATAATCCTTGGAGAAGAATAGCAATTGGAGTCATGTGTAGTTTCTTTTAGACCAAAAAGAAATAGGATTTAAGTGGCCGTTAAAATGGAAGATACAAGTTTATAGAAAGATAGATAAGTAAAAAAAAAATATAGTTGCTAAAGGTTTGTTTAAAATTGATGTATTAACTATAATGACATCTTCTCACTTGTAGCGAAGATGTAGTATCTTTGGTAGTTGAAGTATGTGGAAGGAATACTTAGAAAGTACAACATAACCAAATGTAAGAAAGTGGAAACTGATATGTCTACTGGGATCGAGCTAATAGATGAGCAGTGTCCTTCCATTCAGTAGAAGAAAGAAAAGATGACTCTTCTTCTACATTGCTCGTGTTGTTGAGAGTTTGATGTATGACATGATATAGATGAAACACAATAATTTACATGCAATAAGAGTATTGAGCAAATACAAGTAAAACCTAGAGAAGGAGCATTGGAATACCATTTAAAGGGTACACAGGTTTCTATGTAGGACCTTTGAGTTTGTGTTACAATTTGGTGGTAACATCAATGACCAAAAGATTTTTTTTAAGTCACTAGAGTTGTGGATGCTGACTAGGATGAAGACGTGGACATCCTAAGATCCAAGAGTAGATATGTGTTCTACCTCTATGGTTGATATGGGAGTTGGATAAGCAAAAGGTAGGTTGTGATTGTTCTCTCATTTACTAAGGTAGAACACATGGCTCTTATTTATGCAAGTAAGGAAGCTACCTAGATAAGAATAACATGTGCAAAGCTTTGTTTCAAGTAGAATGAATTGTGATTAATATTTGATAGTCATAGTGTTATTTAATTTAGTAAGGAATCTTTCATTTCATGCTCAAAAAAAGAACATTGATTATCAGTGCTATTTCTCAAAGATAAAGTTTATCAATTGTTGATTTAGCTGGAGAAAGTCAGCATGAAGAACTATATTGATTACTATAAAATGGTAGTAATCACTGATCCTTTTTAGTGGAACAAAGATGAAACTGAGATAAATAAGAAGTATGTTCAAAGTAGGAGAATGATAGAAATGACTCATAATTTTGAAGTTATTACCTATGTTTAGTGTCATGACATGAATTGTGAAGTCATGACCTAGGTGTAGTTACAACTTATTCTATGTTGCTGTGACTAAAATTTTTAAGAATTCAAGTACTATCATGTTCTTTTGTGTCACAACCTTAATAATTGGTGACATGAGATTTGTTTTACTATTTACGTATTTGTAAATGAATATAAAAGATATAATATATCGCTAGTTTTTTTAGTAAAAGTTTTCCTCTTGTGAATTTTTGTCTATATTCTTTCTTTTCTCCCCCTTCTCCTCTTGTGCATGTGTGCTTCATCTTTGAAAGTTTTTTTCCTATTTATTGAAACCCCCAAAACTCTATCACTTAGATTGTTGAGAAACCTTACACTCTATATTAAGTCCTTATCATTTGGTGTCAAAGGGATGTTCAATATTAGAGGGACCAAACATTTGGTATTTAATACAACATTTGTTATCAGACATTCATCTAGAAATATTTGGTATCAGAGAGATTGCATGTTTTATACCTAGAATTTCAGCAACCACTATTCTCACCATTTCATCCACATCAAATCTAAAATAGTGCTTTCTAGTTGTGTTACTTATATTCAAGTGTATCCACATTAGTTTGACAATTTGATGATCTTCTATATTGTGGGAGTCTCTAAAGATTACGAATAATGTTTGTATTTCTTATGTATGAATAATCAACTATAATGGTGCGACAAGATTAATAGTCATTGGAAACTCCAAATAATGATTCTAATAATTTTCCCATACAACTGCCACTATATTACCATCATCACTCATCAAATAATTTCCAAAATATTTTTCATAGATAACTAAACATTAAAGCTCTAACTCAAGAACTTTATTTGAGTTGAGTTATAAATGAAATATAAGGCATTAGTTACCCATTCATATGACTAAAAATATTATTAGACTACATCATGACCCCGACCCTAAATAAAAGTCAAATACCATGTTGCTAATTATATCTACATAGGTTAATTATATCACGTGTATCATTTGTTTGTCAATTATCTACTATATTATTTCTAAGTAATGTGCAAGAATCTATGAAAGATCTCAAGTAGACTCAAGTGATAAATAATGAAATTGAGGATCTCCAAATGAATTCCACTTGAGAGATAATTATGCTTCCTAAAGTGAAGAGAATATTCAATTGTAGATGAATGATAATATGAAGTCATAACATAGTTTTCATGCCACAACATAATTATTACATAACAAAAATTTCATGTTGCAAAGCCATATTATGTCATGACATTCTTTTCACAACATGACCTCATACTCAAGGGAATGACTAACATAATTTTTGATTATCTTTCATGTTGCTAAATCATCTTAACAAATTCATAATTCTTACACAACATTATGCATGATATGCCATATTATGTCACGACATTTTTCCAATATCATGATCTCATACTCAATGGCATGACTGAAATTAGTCATGGATTTCTTTCAACATACTCAAGGACATGATGTGATTATCTTAGAAGCAATTCAATGCAATTTTATACTATGACATCAAATCAACATCACATCTTGGAATTCATTAAAGAATCTATAGTCATTGATTGGATTTGAGGATATAAGAGTTTGACCTAAAGAATTTTAAAAGAGAGAAAGAGAAACTTGGGGGGAGAAAAGGAGATCTAAGAAACACTTCAACACCTCCCCAATTAGGAAAATAGAATAATGCCGACAAAATGAATAGGAATGAGAATAAGATTTAAAATCTAGATCCTAATTTTTACAATGCTTGGATATACATAATTTGATGATATGATTTTCAATTCACCTCACTTAAATTCCTTCCTATTATAAGGCTAGTTAGAAACTTGGAGTTACTTTATGTTATTATGTATGATGGATGTTGCTTGTAATGAATAATTCTGGTTTTTTATACATTAAATATTAAAGGATATGGGTGTAAATCAGAATTAGGCAATGGTGGACCATGTGTGTTGGCTATAGTGGATAGTGAAAAGTGTTTTATATTCAAAGTTTCTAGTTTTAGACAAGTACTTCATGTAATGGTATTTTTCAAGGGTTTTGAAAAAAATTTAGAGAAATCATCTATAAATGGGATGCAAATGATAGAATTGGTGGAAAATAGAATTAAAGTGCAAAAGAGTGAGATGTAGCCATGACATTTTTAATACTATAATATTTTTATACTAGTACATGCCTTTGGAGTAATACTGTGACTTTATTATAGTGTTAAAAGTTATTATTTATGACATGATACAAAAAGTTCATTGGGTGATTGATTTTTTCTAATAGAGATCCACAAGTATATGGGTCACACATATAGTAAAGAAGATGTAAGTCTAGATATCAATTTTATAAAAATTGTATGAGAAATTTGACCAATAAATAATGAATTAATTACTGTTTGAGTTGAGAAAGTATACTTGGATCTCAGATTGATACTAAATCTAAGGTTGGTCTACTTTCTTGTTTATGATAAATTTTTATTTACGATTGAGATAATGTTATGCCTTATTGTTAGATGAAGAGTATGAAAATGTGGATTTTCCACTTTTCCCTTCAACATACAAGTTGGTTTTCAACCTTAGACAATCACTAACAAAGATAGTCCCCTTGTAGTTGTGCCTTTGGTATTTCACCACTAAAATCACACTTACACTATTTGTGAGTTATTCATTCTTCTACTTCTTAGGTAATATATCACCTACTTTTGATAAATTATTTGAGTATTCATTTCTATTCTTTGATCTTAATTATCATAAAAGACATGAAAAAATGTGGTATTATTTGTGTTTAAGCTTTTGAATTTATAAGTATCATACTTCTATCAATTAATATACATCCCCCTAATAATTTTATATATTGAAGTCATACAAGAGAAAATAATAATAGGGCTATCATTACCTTACAAAATAAATTTCATTGCATGTGTCTCATGACTTAGCTATACAATTCATGATAATCAACATACAACTCCCACACTATGATAAAACTCTTAACTTAGATATTCTACATAACCCTCACATTATTTGAAGGCAAATTCTTCTAAAATATACACAATGGAAATAACATAAATCTATTATAGTTTTTGGTTTTATGAGCATCATACTCATATTAATTAAATTTGTATAAATTTAGGATATCCACACATATGTTTTTATCTTCTGAGATAATAATAGAAGGATTATCACTTCTCTCATATCCAACCTCTTGAGTATTTTCTATGGCTTAATTGTCACCATCTATCATAACCAACACATAAATTTATATTAGTATAGAAATCTAAATCTCTCTTCTAATTAATATTCATATTCATCAGTATTCAAAATATATTTTTTTTATAATAAAATATTATACAACTATAATCATCATTCTCATATATATACATGAACCTAAGATCCCTACTTATCATGATATTGGAGAAAAATTTACATGAGAGATGTGATACTTCATCTTATTGGATAGAGGGTTCCCAATGATATTTGATATGTGAATCTAGGTCTTAAATCTAATTTCCAAACAATTTTTGCTTTTATTCTAATTGAATTTGTTCCTAATTAGGGGTTGGAAACCAAGCACTCTTTGAGTTATTCTATTCTTGGCCTATTAATTCGAATCCCAAACTCATTCTTTGAAACTCTTTAAGTTTCCCTTTAATATTAATGGGATTCCATTGAGTTGTTATGTGGATCATTAATTTTGATGTAGTAACTTTTGGTCGAGGTCTTAACTCAAGATATTTTTTGAATTGTGTCAGGAGCACAAAATTATGGTATCATAGGAATATCATGGCTAAGTTAATTTTTATCTAGAACATAAAGTCACAATGACAAGAATAGAGGTGACTGAAAATTTTTTTCTCTAGAGCATGTGGTTTTGGTAAGAAAAATATTATGATCAAGGTAATTACTCTCTATAGCATAAAGTCACAACAAAAAAAAAGACTATAACTAAAGGAAACTTATCTCTAGAACATAAAGTCAATGCAAAAAAAAGTTATCCCAACTAAAAATCACTTGATGTTGTATAATTCTTGGCTCTCTATTGAATATGTCATGGTACTAAAAAATATCGAGACTTCTTATACTAGTTTGCCATTTTGCTGCCACGACATAGAAATAATATCATGATTAAATTTAATTTTAGAACTAATATAGTTATGACTCCAAACTAATCTCATGATCATGAAGAGTATGTTATACAATAAATGATTATGACAATTAGTGGTAGACTCATAGTATGCAAAGATTTATATGACTTGTTTGTAGAGTTACTACCTAAAAAGGCTACCATAACTTTTCAATGAGCATATGATAGTGTAATGAGTTGTGATATTAGTAATATTTTGAATTTTGCTTGATAGTTTTTCCTCTAATTCATCCTTCCACCAATTCCACTAAATATATACAATTTAGTTTTTATTTTGCTACTATTCATCCAAATTCATAAAAAATACAATTTCATGAAATCCTTTCATTTAAGGCCCAAATTAAGTAGAATCACATCATAATAAAAATACAAAATAACAAAAAGGTTTATACTTTGAGTGTTGAACAAATAGTCATGGTAAGCCATTCATGGCTACAACTATACAAATTAGTCACTACAATCAATCTACATTATGACTCTACTACATGGTAGCATTTTCATTCTATAGTGTAACATATTTTTTGTGGTCATGATATTATTTCAAAATCACAATAATATTTTTTTCAGAACATATTTTTGGCTGACATATTTTGACATTATGATAGCAAATACTTGAATGATATGTGAAGTCAATACATATTTTTAGTGTCATAACATCAGCATTATAGAATATAAAATTGTATTACATGAAGCAATTTTATGTTATAAGATTTTTTTGACATTAAACATTATACTTTAGTAAAAAAATAATAAAGATGTGGCATATTTTCAGTTCCACAACATTTTATTCATGCATATGTAATGTTTTGACATTTTTCTAGAAATTTCGTGTCAAAATGATCAAAAAGTGATTCAAAGTAATTCTTTGTCACCACTTCAACTCATCATCATGACATTTAATTTATTAAAATATTATAGTCAATCATGGGACTTGAAGATATAAAAGCTAGACATAACAAAGTTTAAAAAAGTTTAGGTGAAAAGAATTAAAGAGAAATGAGATTAGGAATCCACTAGAGGTAAGAATGCTACACTAATTAGAGAAACAATCTCAAGAAAAATGGGAAACAAGGTGGATTTAGAATCATATTAGAAACCTAGATCCTAATCATAACTACCCTTGGGGATACACGATTTGAAAATATGAATCTAAATTTTTTTGCTTGAAATCTTTCTCGATGTTAGGCTAGTTAGGAAATTAGGGTTGGTTTATGTAATTTTGAATGTATATTTGGTTTGTAATGAATAATTATGGTTTTGTTAAACATTTAATAGTAATGGAATTAGGTGTTACATAGAAGATCATTCTAGGGTTTCACCATCAGATAAAACCATGTGTATTGAATGTGGTGGATAGTGACAAGCAAGCTATGAGACATGATACAAGAGGGATGCATTAGTAAGAAGTGACAACTCTCTATCTTTCATCCTCTTGTCATGGCTCCATAGGTGATGTAACACCTGGCGGGCACAAATGATCTCATTCCTCGATTAACTCCACCTGATTGTCAACTGGTTTCCCCCCCACTATTCGGGCATACTAATATTTTTCATCTTGCCTCAAATGCACATGGTTTTACACTTGGGTCAGGACTTAATTTCAACCTCCCAAGTCGCGTCCCCTAGGACTTGAACTCAACTCCTAGAATTCTAACCATAGAATACTAATTGACTTAGAAAATAAATTAAGTCCTAGGTGATTCTATGACTTAATTTCTATGGTGGTAATTCTAGGACTTGAGTTTAAGTCCTAGGAGATGAGACTTCTGAGGTAGAAAAGTCCTGACCTAAGTGTAAAACCATGCACCTTTTGAACAAAGTAGATAATATTGGTATGCTCGGATATAAAGACAGGTAATTAGTTAACACTTAGGTGGGGCCACCCAGAGACTAAGGTTGTGTGGGGCCCACCATTTGTTATAAGTGAGATCCCCAGATTGGAATAATTTTAATTGATATAAGTATGATACTAACAAAATCAAAAGCAAATATATATTTATGACCATATCATTATGTATTATCTAGAAGGAATAGAATAGAAATAATGTGGGGCATTTTTTGGAATATCTTGCCTAGGGTGTCACCAATTTTTGGATATTATGTGTTGGTTATGGTAGATAGTGATAAGTAATCTATGGAACATGTTCATTAAGATGTGCATCAATAGAAAGTGGTAGCTCTATGATCACATATCCCTTGTATGGCTTCCATAAGTATAATTACTAGGGTGATATATGTTTAATTAATTCGAGTATGGTACTAATGAAGCTGAATGCACAAATGTTATTACACCTACATCATTATATTTATCTAAGATGAATAGGCTGAAATGAGATGCACTATCAAAATAATTATGAAGGGCAATTAACGCATTCCTTAAAATGAGTAAGATTCATGGGATGGACAATGGATAGATAAATGTACAACTTCGGTGAATAGTGATAAGTATACCAAAGACATGACCATAAGGAGATCATCCATAGTGGGGACAACACATGGTTAAAAACCTCTTGAATTATAACTAGGCAATAAGACATCTCACATCCTCCAACCATCTTACAATAAATATGTAAGACAATGTCACATCACCATAGAAAAAATATTCTCATATACAAGAAATTAAACTAACCCTAAAACCTAAGTGTCTATAAGTGACACAATTTTTTTTTTCTTTTGAGCAAGAGTAGTTATTTAATTCTTTGCAACTAAATCAAAATATCATCACCAATTCCTATTAGATCAATATATAGATTTATGTTCACTTTATTACTTGTATGATTTATAGAATTATATTAGGTGCACACATGTATAATGAGCTTTTGGTATAGTATTGAGAATTATTTAGTTTTTTTGCATCATAGTATTGTCATAATAAGTTTTTAGTACAATAGTTGGACATTGAGTTTATTTTAATTGAGTAGCTATGAGTTGATCCAACTACTTCAAAAAAGAAATAATTTAATTATTTAGTTGATTAGATATTTATTTCCATTTTGGTTTGTTAGGTTTTTATGTAGCCACTAAATTTTATGTACCAAAGATTTAGGACTAAGCCAATATCTTTAGACCCAAAAATAGAGATAATAAAGAGATTTATTGAGATAGGGAGCTATGTGAGCAATTATAAGAGGTAATGGAAGTAATGGGAATATCTAAGAGGGTGTAGAATAACCTGATCAATAGCTTATTTTTCACCAAATTCTTAGGGATTATTAGAGACCAACATTGATGGACAGTTACCCTAGGATCCAAATGAGATAGATTCAATAAAATCACTTAAAATTAAAGTTGAGTCTTATAGTCATGATGCAACAATATTAATATGAAAGATACTTTTTAGAAAACTCAAATAAATATTTTTGTGATATTTTTTGGAAATGTACAATATGGTGAAGAAAAATAAAGGTAGCCCAAATACAATCAAGTTTAGACTCATTTAATTTTCTTTCAAGGATAAGACAATGAGTTAGTTTTAATGCCTATCAGGAAGGTTAATTGAGGGTTGGGATGAGCTTGGGCAAGTATTTTTAACCATGTCCTTCTCACATCAAAACACTTCACAATTGAGATTGGAGACCGGTTAGTTTAGTGAAGAAGATCATAAAACTTTGTATGATACTTGAGACTAATGTAAAACATGTTGAGGAGATACCCACAACATAGATTTGAGTTATTGTTCAAAGCCTAGATATTCTACAATAGGTTTAATTACATGATGAGATGCATGGTGGATGTAGCCTTGGGTATTTCTATAAAGAAAAAGTCACCCAAAGAGGCATGCTTCTTATTTGAGGAGCTATCCAAAAATAATTACCAAGCTCCATATGAAAGAGATAGTAAAAGGAAGCAAACTAGATTTTTGGAGTTGAATAGATTGATAGCAATTGAGGCAAAGATGAATTTAATTTTTAGCAATTTTTTAGCCCGACACAATAAAAGACAAAGTGTGGAAGAAATGATTTTCTTATATTACTAAGAGGTGAGTAATTTTGATCTTATTTATTAAGTGGAAGAATCCAATGTATTATAGGACATATGGTATGTTTTTAGACCCAACATCAACATCTCTACATACTATCATTTGAATGTAAGATCATAAATATTTATCATATGAGACAAAGAAATTGTGGTAAAACATGAGCCAATATAAAAAAAAATTATGAAAACAACTTGATGGGATACAAAACAAAAATAGCTTCATGTTACAATTATGACCAACATAAGTTAGCAGTGAAACAATTATATGAAGATAATAATCTTATACTATTGGTGAAGATAAAAGGAGAAATAATGTATAAGAGAATAAAATTAGATGGATGGAAAAAAGGCTGGATGACATTAACATACCTATGAAAAACTATTGAGAATCAAATTAGGTAGTTTGCACTCAACTTGTAAAAAAAGTAGCAATAAATTGCCTAATGATACTAAGACAAATCCAAAGTAATGTATGTCCATAATATTGAGGAGTTGTAAAGAATTAGAAAAGAAGAATATAGAAGTGAAATCAAAAGGAGATGATAATGTATAAAAGAAAATTTTAATAGACAATGTTGCCACATCCAATTTCAAAACTTTTAATATTGCAACATGTGAAGTCATAACATAACCTAATATTATTTTCTACTATTAGTTACTCATTTTGGAGTAGAATTGGAAGAGGAGATGTATATGAACTATCACGAAAAATAGAAGGATGATATTGAGACCAAATAATAGGCAAACATTTCACACTCTCTTCATCCCTATCTTTTTTTTCTACATTGGTTTAGAAAAATCAAGTTCGATATAACATTCAATGGATTTCTCAATATTTTAGAAAGTTTAAAATTAATATACCCTTCACTGAAACATTATCTCAGATGTTACACAATATACAATTCATAAAAGATATGATGAGCAGTAAGAAAAAATTAGACATATAGAATGGTGAAAATGACTGATAAATATAATACTATAATCCAAAGAAACTTTCAAATAAATCCAAAGATCCATGGAGTTAAACCATTGTATCCATTATTGGAAAGCATACATTCTAGAAGGCCCTATGTGACTTGGGAGGAATGTCAACTTGATGTCATTGTCGATAGCAAGTAGGCTGAATCTAGGTTAGATCACTTCAACTTCTCTTTCTCTATAGATAGATGATAGATCAATCAAATTTCCAAAGGGAATCATTGAAGATGTGATAGACATAGAAGAAGACTCATTTGCATAATTAGTTTTGGGATGACCCTTTTTAGCAACTAAATAAGATAGAATTCATATTTTGTTTTGGTGAAAAACAAGTGAAGCTCAACCTATATAAAAAGCTTATACATTACAAATGATGATGAACAAACTATTGTATAATAGATAGTCTCATCAACATAGTAGAAAATCAGAATATAGATTTCCAATTGATAGATTTCTTGGATAGTTATTGACCCAAAGATATGGAAGAAGTTGTAGAACATGTAGAATTTACTACATGTATTGGAAATGCCACATGCTATGAAATCATGATATTTTTCAAAATAATGATAGAAGAAGGTAAGATAAGTGGTAAGACTTTGTTATGCTGTTTAATTTTATTGGTTAATTAATATTTTAAAAGTTCAATAATGAGAATATCTCAGCAATCAAGATCTATAAGTGCATGGGTCATACAAGTAGTAAAGAGGGCTATCATCTAGATATCAATATCACAAGAATTATATCTACAGTTTAGTTATTCAATAGTGAAAGACTACTCATTTTTAGTAAAATAAATATTTTGATTATTTAACAATCTTAAGTCTATGGGTTTATTCATTTAATCAACATAATAATATTTAATTTTTTATACTTAATTATATTGGACACATAATGAAGGTTGGGATATTATTCAATGACTCCTTACCCTAATGACATACAAGGTGGCTTTCACCATTGAGCTCATCTCAATGATGGCATCCTCATAGTTATCCACTCGGTATGTTACCACCAAGATAATAATTCATCTCTGCTCAAGTATTACTCGAAGTCTCATTTCTTTTAGGAAACTTCATCAACAACCATTTATAGTTTCTTTGTAAACACTTATTTTCTTATCCTAGGTATCATAAAGGCCAAAAATTAATATGGTTATAAGTATATGTATTATTGGCTTCACAAGTACCATACTATAAAAATTAACATATACTTTCCTCAAGTTTCATTAATAAGTATCATACAAGTAAAAGCAACTCATAAGGGTTGTCACCACTTTATGAGTCACAACATACACATATCCTAGGGATTACTTATCACCATCCTCGATAAAGATGTGACTCTCATACTAAAGGTGAATGTAAACCACTTAGAAGGACATTTTAAATAGCACCCACCCCAATCTAGAACTAGTTTTTTTAATATATGTACAATGGATTGGCATGTAAAAGCATTCATACTTTTATCTATGTAAGCATCATACTCATGATAATTAACATATCTAAAATTTTAGGTTTCGATGCATATGTCTACCTTGTGCATCATTGTTGGAAGGGATTTCACTTCCTTCCTACCATATATATGAGTAAGCCTCATGGTTTACCTATTAGCATCCACTATGATAATCTAAAACTAACCTACTAATAATCAAAACCCTAGTTTAAATTACATTTAATTTCCATCCATCAATATCTATGACACAAAATAAATCAAATATATCTATTCATAAATAAAAAACAATTTCACACACATTTATTTAAATTACACAAATCATAGACCCACACTATTTTGGAAAAAATTATAGAAGATACCCTAGAGATGGTGGGTTTTAAAACTTTCTTGCCAAACTCTATGGATTGCATTAAGTCTTGCATCTCTTGTTTACATGGAGAACCACTAGGAAGAGCGAAATTGGCCTATAAAATTTGGTTGTTACCATGATTTTTCTTATTTGATGAGAGAGAGAGGAAGATGAATTAAAGATGCTATAAATTCTATATCTTTCACTTTTATACTCAAGTGATTTTACATTACTCTAAGTAGGAATTACTGATATTTAGAAAAAAGTTGTGAATTCTACTTTTATCTCTTAAGCTTCTAGTCACGACACTAGAAAATGACAACAACTCTTGATTGCAACCCAATATTTTTGCAACACAAATTCATTACACAATGGCCAAATATCCTTATAACATGAAGTGATGTCATTATGAAGTGGATATAGCTTCATGTGTTTGTCTTCTTGGTTTTAGTAAAGTGTTTCAGTACTAGAAAATAGCCATAGCATGGTGATGGGATTCTCATATTGATATATGGAAGTGATGTTTTGATAAATTCATGGTATTGGCATTGATCCTTCTTGATTATAATATAGATGCAATAATATGATATATCCTCATTATTGAGAAGGTCTTGTGTATCTTGTAACAGTACTATGGGTGACCATGATACTAGCCTTCTCTTCTCTAATATATCATGTTGTCATGACTTTGTAAGAATATCATTATACTAGTAATTAGTTCAAGCATAAAAGTCATGGTTTTGTCTTCCTTTGAAAATAAGAATCATAGCTTTGGAAAATGAGCATACTCAAGTAATATCATATGTAACTTATTATATCTCAAAGTTGTGACTCTAAATAATTACTATGGATTTGACCTTAGTAGTTTTGACTCTATAACTTTCTATAGCTCAAAAGTCAAAGCTTTGTAAAAAAATTATAGCTATGACTTGAGACAACTGAACCATATTAAAGGTAAAATTATGGTTCTTTGGTTTAGCCATGACCATTAGTACTAGTGGGATACTTAGTTGCTGTGATATAAAATTAATATCATTGACATTTAAATTTTATAAGATATGTATAGTTGTGACTCCATTATAATATCATAGTCACAAATAATGTATGACATAATAAAAGATTAGTGCTAATGAGTTGGTAGGGTCATAGAACTCAAAAATTACTATGACCAATTATATAGAGTTTCATCTAAGAATGAACAAATGAAATATTATTGATTTCATGACTATTTATAAAAACTCACCAAAACTCTAAAGTTTTGAAATCAATCTATAATTTTTTCTATTCCATGCCTATATAACATCATAAAGTACCAAAATACCTATGAATATTTAAAGGTTTAACACCTAACAAACTCTCATATTAAACAATTGTTTGGACTTGAGTAATAACTTTCCCCTTTGTGACAAAGTCTTCATCATCTCTACAAATTTTATGACTAGTTTTGTGTGTCATTGAGTCTAAAATTTAGTGGAGTAACTTCAAGCATACCTGTTGACATTCATGGTAGGGTTAAGGTTTCATTACTATACTTATAAGTAATTAGATATGTATATTCATTTATGTGGTGGATATAGGTATTAATTACATCATAAACTTTTTGTTTGTTTCTTCTTTAAGTCTGCCTTCAACTATACTTGTTTCATCATTGAATTCCATGACTTTAGAGAATGATGTGGCTCCTTCTTTAGTGATGGTTTTACCCTTTTCTTTATAAATCCCTAGAGTCACGACATTAAGTATAGCTATGGTTTTGTCTTAAAGTTTTTTCTTACCCTTTTCATTATGTAACTCCAAAGTCCTTGTGATGTACATAACCATGAATTTGTCTTTAAGCTTATGATGGACTAATTCATTATGTATCCCTAAAGTCATGGTGTTAGGCATAGCAGATGCTTTGTCTTCACACTTTACTTGGTCATTTTTCTTCTGTAATACCAAAGTCAAGACATTGTGCATAGTTATGGCTTTGTCTTGAAGATTTCTTTATCATTTTCATTATATAATATCAAAGTTTTGACATTGTACACAATCATAACCTTATCTTTGATTGGCTATTCCATAATCTTTATCTCATCCTTATCTTTCTCCATTGATCTTTCAGTTTCCTTAGAGTTTTCAACATAACACTTTTCCAAGGTCACAAATTTAAAGAATGATGTGATCTCATAATATTCATCTTCCTCTGTTCTCTCATTTTCATAGCTCTAATATAATTCTTCCTCTTCTTATTTCTTGTCCTCATTGCTATTACAACTCCAAAGTTATTCTTTTACTAGAAATCTTTTATCTTCTTCCAATCAATAGTCCTCTACATATTCCTTCTAAAAGAAATTCACTTTTTGTTGAATTTTGGTATAGAAAAGATTATCGATTCTTTAATACCCTATTTCTTTTTCATTTAGACCCCCTAAGATATTATAGAAAATAAACTTTACTTGTTCCTCATTGATGGGGAAAGTAAATATTTCTTTCTTAATGCCTATAAGGGCTTGTTCCATGGCCAATAATGGTCAACCAAATATGAATGGCGTATGTTGTCTTCCTCCATATCTAATATAATAAATCTACTGGAAAAATAAATTTACTCACCTTGACCAATACATCTTCAATGAAACTATATGGGTGCTTGAGAGTCTGATCTACCATTTGGAGTTTGAGATGTTCAAGAAATTTTGCCTAGATTCAATCTTCATGCAATTGAAAATGGGATTAATTTTCTACTTGATATCAAGTCATATAATATCTTCTGAAATATGTGATCTCCTAATAGTACAAGGTATAGTAAATCTTTATAAGCCCTTTAAACTTTTTAGAAGTTTTCTTCGAATGTTGAGATTATTCTCAGTCATATTCACCATCCCCTACCTTTTCAACTTTCTTTACTCCTCATTATGTGTTTCATAAATTTCTTAGTTTGGACATTAGGGCTAGCGCTTCAGCAAAAGGTATATTCACTTCGATCTTCTAGAATATATTGATAAATTTCTCAAAATATTTGTCTAATTTCTCTTTTCTAGATCATTGATGAAATGGAAGATTCATCAAAAATCTATACTTAGTTTCAATCTGGTTCATTTCATTACGTTCATAGTTTCAGGTAACCTCTATTTTTTTCATTTTTAATTTTTCCAACTTTAGGTAAAACTTGGGCTTGCACTTCTTTTGAAGTTGTAGCCTTGTTCGGTATCATGGCATAATGTCCTTATTTTTTTATCCTCTTCATTAGGGGTCATGGCTTCTTTTAAAATTTTAGCAGAGCTATGAATTTTGAGAAAGTCATAGTGTCATCACTTCTAAAAATTTTAGAATTCTTCTGTTTAGAATGCCTTTGTAGCTTTATCACACTTCTAAGCAATATTGAGGAGTAAATATTTGGATTTTCTATCATATTACTTGGAAATTCATTTACTCCTTCTCCCTTCATTGATAATGCCAATTGTATGAGATGATTTTTAATATTCCTTATCACCAAACTCATTTGATCAATCCTTATTTCAAGCACCCCAATCTGATTTTCTTGTGAATCATTTTCCTTCTTCAACTCTTCTAAGATAACTTGTATTCCTTCTTCCAAATATGATTTTTTTTCTCTTTCTAAAAGCTTGTAATTAATTCTTGAGCCTCATTGATTAATAGAGTTCATAGCATTATTTCTAATATTTCTAGAAGATTTTTTAATATTCTACAGCCTAGTTTATAGCATGTATACAAATAATTCTCATGATTTCTCATATCTAGATAGTAATGCATTAAGACATTATTGTTGGATCAAAATATGTGCCCTTTGTTTTGCATTTAGTTGGCTTCTTCCATTTTTTTTATTTCGGTCTAAGTCCACAAATTCATGTAGATATAAAATGGAATTTTTTTTCAATATTTATCTCTTTTCTCCTTAGGTGATAAGCTTCCTTAAAAGAGCTTTCATTTTTGCTTCAATAGTAGTGAACTGATTCAACTCCAATATTCTAGTTTGTCCTCTTCCAAATGAGCAAACCATTTGAGTTTCATATTTATTTTATGCTAGCTCCTCAAACAAATGATATATCTTCCCTAGTGATTTATTCATAAATGACCGTTCATCAACCACATCAACAATACACTTTGTCATATAGAAGGTTTGGCTTAATCTTTATTGAGGACATATCTCACTTAGTTGAAATTGTAATATCTAACTCTATAATTAAGATATAGCTTAAGCTGGAAATAATTTAATGAGAAAGATACTCATTAATTCATCCCAACTTGTAAAGTAGTTCTTTGTTAAATATTAAAACCAATTTCATATTTTATTGCATAATAAAATATAAACAGTTATAAACCCATTGCATCAAGGCTAAGTTAATTCAATTTTATATTGTAACATAGCTTCCAAAATATTGCAACATGTGTATTAGGGCACTTTAATGCCCTTTATATATATTAGTGCTGCTTAACCAGTCTATAAGACTTAGCTTCAATTCAAAGTAGTTGGTTTCCACTGGTTGAAATTGAATGCCCAAATAATTGTCTATCATCAAGGGTCTCCAATAGTCTCCTAAGGTATGGTAGTGGATAGGTTATTGGATAATTTTTTCATTACCACCTTAGGACTCTCTATTATGGTCAATGATCCACATAGGCTCTTTATCAGCATTTTGTTTAACAATAGTTCTTCTAGATCTTTTGATTACTAGGTCTAGAAGGGTTACATTAGTCCTAGAGCTTTGGTTCATATGTGGATGCAAAAAAGGATATAAAGTGAAAAGAATACAAGCAAAATCAAGACACAACTATCCGCTTTTAAAAAGTTAATAATGCTTAGCAATTATATTTGAAAAGATTTATCAAATTTAATGTTATCTAT
Source organism: Sapria himalayana (assembly GCA_029783825.1). NCBI lineage: Eukaryota > Viridiplantae > Streptophyta > Magnoliopsida > Malpighiales > Rafflesiaceae > Sapria > Sapria himalayana. Next base: position 277,080 of record JAREIK010003411.1, on the reverse strand, counting down.
ACTATTAAAAATGTATTATGTTTTTATAAGGATAATTATGTTAACTCTCATTATCTAAACAAACTATATGATCTCCAAAAATTGTACTAAAAATATAATACAACTTTGTTACACTACCGAATTTTGTTGGTTAAATGATATCCCAAAAGCTCATTAACAATAATTTCTTATCAAAAAATATTTGTAAGTGCATGGGTTATACAAGTAGTACAGTAGACTTTTATCTAGATATTGATCCCACAAGAATTGTATTGTTAGTCTAGTTATTTAAAAGTGAGACAACTTATTTTTAGTAAAATGGATATTTAGATTGTTAGACAATCTTAGATCCATGCATTTTTTTCATTAATATATATGATGATGCTTATGTTGTTAGACTTATATTATATTAGACACAGAATGTTAGTTAGTGTATTGTGTAAGAACTCTTTACTCTAATGGAATACAAGGTAGTTCTCACCATTGAGCATATTCTAATGGCGGTCCATTCATAGTTATCTCCTCGATATGTCAGAACAAACTATAATTCATCTCTACTCAAGTATTATTCACAATTTCATACTTGTTAGGAAACTTCATCACCTATCTTTGATGGTTAATTTATTTGCACTCTTATTCTCTAGTCTCGGGTATTATAAAGGTCAAAAATTGACAAGGTTTATAAATATGTACACTTTTACCTTATTAAAATTCTTACTAACATAATTATCATATGTTTCTCTCAAGTTTTACCAATGGAAATCATTTGAGTAAATGCAACTCATAAGAGTTATCACCACCTTGCAAGTGACCATACACTCGCACATATACCAAAAATTTTCTATCATCATCCTCCTTAGTGATAATATGACTTTCACACTAAAGGTGAATGAATACCTTTAGAGAACTTTCTATATAATGCCTATCCTAATCTTGAACTAGTTTTTTAAAGATGTATATAATAGATTGGTATGTAAAAGTATTTGCACTTTTTGCTTTATTAGTATCATACTCATGTCGATTAATATATCCAAATTGTAAGTTTCAATATATAGGTTTATCTCAGATGGGGTATCACACCCTTCCTACCATATGTGTGAGTGAGATTCATGGTTTACCTATCACCACCTACCACATAAATCACATATAAACCTACTAATAGTCAAAACCTTAGTTCAAGTTTTATTTAATCATCATCTATCAATATTCATAATACAAAATAAATCAAATATATTTATTCATAAATAAAAAACTAATATCACATCACATATATTCAAATTTTAAAAACCCTAGATGCAGCCTCTTTTGGTAAAAAAATTTAAATCTACTCTAGAGTTGGGGGTTTGAAAGTTGCATTCCCCAACTCTAGAAATTGCATTAAATATCATATTCCTTGCTTTCTTATGGAATCCCTAGAAAGAACAAAATTCACCACTATGATTTGGTAGTTTTCATGACTTTTCTTGTTGCATGGAGGGAGAAGAAGAAGAATGAGAAATACACTCTGAATTTCTCTATATTTTGATTTTATACTAGGGGGATTTTATATTACTCCAAGTATCATGTCAATAATTTTAGAAGAAAGACATAACTTTAGTATTTATCTTTTAAGCTTGGGGTCATGACTCTAAAAAATGGAAACAACTTTGGACTACTTTCCAATCTTTCTGTAACACAACCTCACGGTTCTGGAAATAATCATGACTTTGGCCTAATATCTCCATAACATGAATTTGCTGCACTCTAAAGTGACAGTGATAATGTACATACATCTTCTTGTCTTTTAAAAATGGTAGTAATGCTAGATAATAGTCATGATGTTGTGAAGGGCTTTAATATTGATATATGACTACAATGTTGTGATAAAGCTGCAAGATTGTTATTTTTCCTTCTTGATTGTTATATGAACTTGGTACTATGATATAGTCAACACTTAGAAGGTCTTATGTATGTTGGTTGTGACACTAAGAAATGATCATGGCACAAAATTTTCTTTTCATATATCTTCAAGAGTCTATGGTGTTGTAGGTGGTCATAACATTCTCCTTCTATTCTCACATAAATCATGTTGTCGTGTGTTGCAAGGATGTCATGATACTAGCAATTATTTTGAGCATAAAAGTCATTAATTTTTCTTCTTTTAATGATAAGAATTATGGTCTTGAAAAATGATTATACTTGAGTATATTTTTTGTGTACCTTTTAGCATCCCAAATATCATTACTTTGAATCATTTCTATGGCTTTTGCAAGAGTTATTTTGGCTCTATAACTTTTTATAGCTCAAAAGTCATTGCTCTATAAAAAGGTCATAATTCTAACATGAGATTACCTAGTCATATTAAAAATAAAATCAAGGTACTTGGACTTGGCCAAGACCTCGAGTACCAATGAAGTACTTAGTTTCTATGATGTAGAATTAATATCATAGTCATTTAAATTTTATGATATAAGTATGAATGTAAATTTATGATAATATCTTAGCTATTAAGAATTATACATAATAGAAGGATTATGTTGATGAGTTGGTAGGATTATGGTGTATAAGGACTATCATGAGCAATTAGATAGAGTTTGGCTAAGAATGGATTCCAAAACTATGTAAGATTCATTATTATGTCCTATCTACTAAACACCTCCAAAAATCTATTAATTTTCATGATTATTCATCAAAACTCATAAACTTTTCAAAATTATAAAATTCATAATTTTCTTAATTTCATATCTACACAACATCATAAAGCATTAAAATATTTTTGAATATTATGTAATTTGAATACCTAACAATAAGCAATGATGATGTTGCAACTTATAGTCAAAATTGTGACATTCTCAAGTGAAGATATTAGAAAAAGTGATGTGAAAACTCCTAAAAGCGTAGAAGCAATACCATTTGGTAGTCATACTACTAATTGATGATGTGTGCAGGGAATGATATGAAGCTAAGATGAAAATTGAAGAAGACAATAAAAAAAAGATGTCAAAAAAAAAGAAAATAAACTATACATGGATAAGATAAGGATGAGGTTGAATAGCAGAAAGAAATGACAACATCCAAAAAAATCATGACTATATTGACTAAATCAAAGAAAGATAAAGTTATGATAGAAGTTGAAGCGACATTGAACAAATAGAAGAAAATGAAGAACTGATGGAATTATCCAAAGTTATGATTATGGATGAAGAAGTCATCATGTTTTTTAACATTGTGACACAACTAAAATAGATAACACTCAATGATGCAATGGTAGTTAATAAAGTAATGACATCTAAATATTTACATCTAGAAGAGAAGAACATGATAGATGACCAAATTTTGAAGAGGGTACTTGATAAATAGACTAGACCAAGAAAGAAGGAAGTAGAAATGATCTTCCTTTTAGATGCATTGACATACGATATGAAAGATATGAGATGGAAAAAAATCAAATATTTTACTAAGAAATTACTTGTATGGTGGAAGTCAACGATGGAGAAACTAGACTAAAAATTAGTCTAGCTAAAGATGTTAAACATAGGGCTTCTTAGGAAGAAACACAATAATTTATTTTTTTTGCTGGTGTGTTTGTATTTTTTCTATACATTTTACTAATTCATATGAAACCTTACATAGATTAAAAGAAATTGTGACACACAAATCACTTTATGATATTTTACATGATTTCTCATGCAATAAAAAAACTCATACTACTTAAATCACATCATGATATTTCCATGATAGAGTTGCGATGCTCAAACTAAGGGGAAACTATTTTTAAAAATTGAGACATCTGCCTAAAACTCAATAAGAAACCACAAACCTTAATTTTATTTCATAACTTTTCTTCATACATCACTATTGACTAATCCCTCTATGATGAAGTTTTGTTCGAATTGATACCATGTCAGATGGAGAAACATTGATGTTAAGGCTTAGAGGAAGATGTGATGAAGCTGAAGCTTGTTTGAAGGTGAAGGGAAAGCAAAGCAAGATATCCATTAATATTAGCAAAACCAAATTTCTATTCCATGAAGCAATATTTATGACAAAAAAATGTAGAGGAATTAGATGATCATTACAATATTAAATAAGAGTTTTGTGGGATAAAAAGGGTTCAGAGTGATAATCTCACCATTCTAGAAGATAATATAGAAGTGAAATTAATTTATTTTGTGTTGATGTTTTGAAAGGGGATACATTACTATCATGAGAGAGTTCTACTCAAACCTCAATTACTTAAAATTATTATGGGGGGTTTCAAAGAGTGCAGCTTCAAAACTCTAAAAATACAACTTAATTATAGAATGATCACCAAAGATTTGATGGATAGCAAAAGAAAATAGAGAGAATTAGTGAAAAGTCCTTATGGACATGTACTAAGAGGAGAGATGACTAGATAGGGTAAGGTTAACTTTATTTTTTTTGTTTAGTATTGTATTCTGCTTTCCATATTTCTACCATAAACAAAGATAGGGTAATCTAGTTTTTTCATTGAAGAAAGAATATAGAAAGAATGTTGGAAAATATTTAAAATATATCTAACTTTGATTATCAAGGAAGGGGATTCTTATGCACAATTATTCACCCCTCACTCAATATAATGCTATGTCATGATGAAGGCATCCTAATATATAAATATAAAGATAAATTATGAATTCTTTTCTTAACATAGGTTGGTGTAAAAAGATGACTTGAAGGAGAAAAGAAGAGAAAGTTGATTCTTAAAGGGAAAGAACCATCAGATAGTGGGAAAGAAGTGCTGATCTTTATTGAAGCCAAAGCTAAAGAAAAAAAACAAGTAATTGGCGATAAGTCAAAGTAAGAATCATCCCCAAAAACGAAAACTAAAAGAGCATAAAGGCAAGAGACTTGGAAGAAGCCTTTACCTAATTTAAGAATCTAAAATTAGAGGATGATGACAAAGAACTCCAATTGAAAATAGAGCTGAAATGATGCACACCTCCTTTGCATCAGAATTGGAAGGAAGAGATAGTCATTAGGAAGCATGCATGAAGAAAAAAAGGAAGAGAAAAACAAAATAAAAGCTAAGCAATATGATGCATTATGAAAAATGTATTTGAATTGAAAGGAAGAAATATTCATGTCCACCAAAAAAAATTGATGAAAGGGTGGTAATGCATTACATTTTTATTAATGGATTACATTTTAAATTTTCTTCCTCCTCCTCTTACCAGACAGAATATCTTGAAGAGATGGAGATTCTTTGCTGGAAGATGAGCAAATATTTAAGGGTGGTAAGTTATTTAATACTCAAAGTATTCAATTTTTATAAATATTTTTTGATTGTTTTATGATGTATTTATGCCAAAATTAGACTAAAAAAAAGTTTTTCATGAAATTATGCTTTTAATTGGTTTTGATGAAAGGTAATAAAATCAACTATAAATGGGATACAAATACTAACATTTGTGGTAAGCATTATAGAGGTTTATAAAAGTGAGATGAGCCATGACATTTTCAAAATCACCACAAATTTTATTCAATCACATGCGAAGTAATCATGAGAAACTATTATTGGTCATGTCTTTACAAATTAGTTGTGACATTCATTCTACATCATGATTATATCACATGGTGCATTATTATTCTATAGTGTACTATATTATTCAGGTCTACGATATTTTTTTATAGTTGCAATCATATTAATCTAAACATATTTTTGGTCAAAATATTTTTTTCATGCCATGGAAACCAATACTTTACGATATGTGAAGTCACGATATATTTTCAGAACCACAACATAATTGTTATAGAACTAAAATCAGATTTTGCAATAAAATTCTATGCTGCAAAATTGTTTTGACATCATGACATCATGCTCTAGTGAGAAATTTCTTAAGTCATGCAATATTTGTAGTGTCCTGACATCAACTTCATGTATGTAATGATACCATGATATTTTTCGAGACATTCCACAACATGATCTAAAAGAAATTCCAAGCATTTATTTCCTATGACTATAGCCCAATATTAAAACATTGAATTTATTAAAATGCTACAAACATCCATGAGACATGAGGATATATAAGTTAGACTTAACAAATTTCAAAAGAGATCAAGAAAAGAGAATTAGAGAGAAAAGATATTAGAAAACCACCAGAGGCATGAATACCACCCCAATTAGAGAAACAACCTCAAGCCAAATGCAAAACATTATGGATTGAAAGTATGATTTTAAACTTATATCCTAATGCTGATTGCCCATAGAAATACATGATTCAATGAGATGATTCTCAAACTTCTCACTCAAAATACTTCTCAATATTATGCAAGTTAATTACCAATGGTTATTTTATGTAATTATGAATGATTAATATGGTTTATAATGAATAATTATAGTTTTTATGCATTATTTATTGATGGATATATGTATTACATAAAATGTCACTCTAGGGTTTCATCATCTAATAGAACTACGTGTGTTAATAATGATGGACGGTGATAGGAAAATCATAGAACACAATGCAAGATGTGTATCTTAGTAGGAAGTGACAACCATGTGTTTTTTGTCCTCTTACAATAGCTCCATAGGTGAGATCAATATATTGATATAAGTTTAATTAATATGATTATGATGTTAATGCAATCAAAAGTATAAAAGTATTTAAAATCATTTAATTGTATATTTTCTAGAAGGATTAATCTAGAAATGATGTGAAAAATTTTTAGGATGTTTAGCCATGGGTTTCACCAATTTTTGGATGTTATGTGTTTGTATGGTAGATAGTGACTAATAAGCCATATGACACATATAAGAGGATGCTCATCAATAAGAAGTGATTTCCTTAAGATCACTTTCTTCTTGTATTATTTTCATATGTATAATTACTAGGAAGACTTATGTTTTATTAATAGAAATATGCTACCAAGGAAATCAAAAGTACAAATAATATTATGACTAGATCATTGTATGTAATCTAGGATGATTGAAGCCGAAGGATAGAGATCTACATAATCAAAGTAATCATCAAAAGTAATTTATGCAATGCCTAGAAGGAATAATAATCATGGGGTGGCCAATTGACATATAAATGTGGAGCTTCAGCATATGGTGATAGGTATATCAAAGGTACAACTAGAAGGGAACCATCCATGGCGATAACATCATGTGACTAACAACCTCTTGAATGCTAACTAGGTGATGAGAGATCCCACATCCATCAACTTTTTGTCCAACAAACATATATGACAATGCCATAATAGTACAAAAAAATATTCTCATACACAAGAAAGTAAACCAACAAGAGAATCAAATCATTTGTCTGATAGAGAAATTTTTCTTTTCAAATAGAGGACTCAGTTAATTTATTGTAACTCGATCATAGTAATATTACTAATCTCTATGGGATCAATATCTAGACTTATACTTATTTTATTTCATGTATGTCTCATTTAATTAAGAAATTTTATTAGGTACACATATGCCTAATGAGCATTTATTGAAGTGTCGAGAACATTATGTTTTTGGCATCATAGCTAAATTGCAACAATAGGTAAATCATGAAAAGAATTTCTAGACTAATGTTTCACCAATCTTTTGATATTGTGTGTTGGTTATGATAGATCATGACATATAAGTCATTGGACACATGCAAGGAGACATGCATCGACATGAAGTAAAAGCCTTATGACAACTTTCTCCTTGCATGGCTTCCATGGGAAGAATTACTAGAGTGACATATAAGTTTTATTCTAATGAGTATGGTACTAATGAATTAAAAATACAAATACAATTATGACCATATCATTGTATATCATTTAGGTTAGTTGAGGCCAAATAATAAAGATATGCACCGTCAAAGCAATAGTCAAGAGTTTTTGCCAAATTGCCTAAAAGAAGTAGGAATTATGGGGTGGCCAATCAATGGTATATTTGCAGTTTTGGTGGATGGTGTCAGACATATCAAAGCCACGACAACAAATAAACTATTTATGGTGGTGAAAACCCATGGTCGATAACCTCTTGAAGGCTAACCATGCGATGGGAGATCTCACATTCTCATACCCTACATCCAACAAACATATATGACATTTCCATAATATCATAAAAAAAATATTATCATACATAAGAAAGTAAATCAACTTTAGAATCTAACTATTTATATGAGACCTAATTTTATCTCATTAATGTGAGTAGTTAGTTAATTCAATACACTACAAGAAAAAGCACAAAAAGCTAGAAAAACTTTTCTAGCGATATGAGTTTTTTTCGTCACTAAAATATAATAACAATGGAAAAATGATAGAAATTATCTCAAGCTAAAGTGCTCGTTGCAAAACATTAATGAAAAAAATATAATTCCCTAGCAAATCTTTTAATGACAAAAATTCCCTAGCTGATTATTTTTTTCCCTTACTAATTTTGATTTTAATTAAGAATAGTAATTAATATTTTTTGACTGAATATATATGAATAATTCCCTAGCTAAAATAGCGAAGAAAAATTCCCTAGCTATTTTAATTCCAAAGCTATTTTCACAATTTTTTTTACAAAAAATTTGATTACATATTTTTAAATTTTTATATTAAATTGAATAAAAACATATACAATAAACAATTTTTTATAAATAATAAAAAGTAAAAGTAGTTCAAAAATTATTCTTATACAATTGTTAAATAGTTAAAACAAAAACATAACATAGGTATATAATCATTTAAAACAAAATCATCATCCTAATCATTAGCTGATGCATTTGTGCTAGGCTCTCCTGCATGGTTTTTCTACTGGAACTATGTGTGCTATCTTTCTCTTCGAAGTCGCTAACTGTGACTCCATATAGGACATATGCTATTGTATTTCATTTGATATTGCTCAAAAAAATTATTTTGAACATCTTCAACGACATAATTATCAATACTAAAATCATGAATCAAAGCTACAATATTATAAACTAATGAAAGGCACACTCTAAACACAAAAGAAGAGCAAACACACGTGAAGTAAATATTACTTAATTTCTAGATGCACTGGTTGACCAAATCGAGTAGCTAAAGCAACTTATCTCCCAATTTCAAGCACTTTATTGATAGCTTTTCATTCTTTTTAGGGGATGCATATACAAAATAGTACTTATCAATCAGCATGTTCCAATCTTTGATCGATGCTTCCTCTATAAATGTAGATAGATGATTAATTTTTTTTACTAAGAAGATTATCAAGTACACTTATGAAAAATAAACAAAAGAGAACTAATCAATGGAATAAAAAACCAACAAACTAATTAAATAATATAGTGTAGCCAGAAGAAGTAATTAGAAACAAATACAAAAACGAGAACCGATATTCAATGAGAAATTGAATCATGCAGTTTTCCCAGAGATGGGTTTCTATGTCTGAGTCCAACACCATATTCTTCCCTTCAGTATTAAGGATCAAGACACTCGTTGGAGCCTCCAAGTGTCTGACTCCGATCCCATTAGCTAACTCATTTAATTATTCCAAGACACTACACTTGTGTCTCCCATGTTTTCCTAAAGAAAATGAATATTTCTTCACCATATCCAACAACTCAAACCTAGGAAAATGAGATGATGTCATCAATAGAATAGATACATAAAATGATATACAAACTAATTATCAACTTGTTTTTTTAAAACGAGAATTGGAAATAATAGACACAATGTAAGGTGAAATACAGAAGGAAACAACAAAATCAAATGAGAACCAGCTGAGCAAACAACTGGAGCGAAATGGAAGAAAAAGAAGGGAGTTTTGCCTATCCATCATGAACTCTTTTTTACTATGATCATCCTCTTCCTCATAACTTAAGTGCAAAACATGAATCCAAACAAAAAGTAATCTTAAAAATTTTCATATTATGATTTATCTCAAACTTGAAATTAATCAAAGTGAAGGAAAAATCAACATATGCTTACCTTGCAATCCGAATCAGTTGCCGCAAACTATCCCATTAATAAAGTAGCATTCCTTTGCATTTTAGGGCAACATGAGCTATTTATCAGAAAAGCCTTTAGAGAATTACTTTGATGTTTCTATTCTCATGGGCAAGCCTGGTGATCACATCAACTGCCTGTCTTAAAATGATATTCACTGCTCGAGAAGTAGATCCATCTCAGTGCCTCTTCAATAGGTCCATAAGAGGTGGCAAAGCACATATGTCAATTATAAGCTACTGATGCTCTGGTTGTTCCACAACAAAATTGTAAAAGTTCATGAGTGTAACATGTAAACACAACACAAACAATAGAGAGCAATAGAATGATGCAACAACTTACAAATCAAACAACTAAAACTATATAATGTGTGAGACACTTCATCGTTCATGGATTTTGAACTCATGAGTTACTCACAAATTTAATGAATCCATTCTTAACTAATATTACCATATTAATATAATAGAAAAATAAACAATATATTAATTAATACTAATTATTGTAGTTTATAATCATACCTTTTGTGTTTTTTACTTTTTTTATTATTTCTAAGTTATTATTGATGGAAGCACCTAACATCTAGACTACTTCAATTTGCCCATTATATTATATGAGAAAATTGCTTGTTATTTTTTTATTGAGAGTTTTTCATCTAGTTTTATGTTTGGCATAGAATTATGCATAGTATCAAAGCCAAAACTCTAAGGAAAACAAACCTTGAGCTATGTAAGGGTTCAAAATCCTAAAAAATGAGAGAACATACATTGTGCCAACACAGGGGACATGGGCCTACATGCTATAATAATGCCCCATATACTGCCATCACACACTATGTGAGATGAGCATCAACTTCATAAAGAGGGTGTTGCATGGTTTTGTGTGATAGGAGAGTTTGTGCATTGTAGTAGGCACCTCAATTGCACAATAGGCACTTCAATTATATGATTTCGGCAGAAACTAAAATTTGGGGAGAATCCAAATTAAGTTTAATTTTTTGGTAGAACTTCAATTTTTGGGAAAACATTAGGGTTTGGGTAGAAAGCTTTTTTTAAAAAATTTGTTGTTATACCATTATTAATAAGAGCATCCAATATAAGAGTTCCCTAAATTTATTGGCCTATAATATAAGGGTATTGCTTATTATTATTTTGTGATTAAAAGTTTTTCATATTTTAATGAATGCTTATTTTGAAATTGCACCTTGCAACTATATCCTTGATCATTAATACTATGAAAAAAACTCTATTTTGACTCCACAACAATCACTTTGATGGTGGATCAATAACTTTAGCTAAGGAAAAAATAATTTTATTGGAATATAAAATCATGAATACATGTAAACACACAACTCATGAACTTTCTTCCATATGCAAATATTTTGATTAATTAATATTAAAAATTTTATCATATTACCCATCACTATTGTGTATGCATTATAGAGATAACAAATGATTTATCATATTACTATAACAAATGATTTATCAACTTGTATATTTACTTAAAAATATCCCTTTATAATATATCATTTCTTCATATGATATATACATTATAGAGATAATCTCTTGTGTATGCATACAAGCATCATATTGCACATCACTATTATCTTAGTTGCACATTTATATTAAAGTATAAACTTTTATATATAATGGCATATGATTATATAAATATACAAGTGTTTAGATATAATATTGTGTTTAAAATATTTTTATAAATATTACATATATATAAATATATATATATATATGTGTGTGTTTGTGTGTGTGTGACACTTTTATAAACATTATATAGCATAATTATCACATTTATATAAACATTATAAATATTATATATTTATATAAAAATTTATGTGCTATATAAATGTTTACAAATATGTATAAACATTTTATATGTTATATCAATGTTATATAAAAAATTATATAAATGGATAGTATTATGCAAATATATAAATATTTATAAACATTTATACTTATGTATACATATTTATATATAACATTATTTGTTTATATAAACATATCAATATTTATATATAATGTAATATGTTTATAAATATATTAAAGTATTGACATTTATGTATAATTCATATGATTATATAAATGTATAAAAGTTTATATATAATGTTAACTATTTATAATATTTTTGGAGACAATCAAAACAGAACCCATAAACATTGTGTTTGTTACAAAAGGAGAATATATTAAGCATAATTATTTTTTCTTAAGTTACAGAAGCCGAAAACAATAAGCATATATTTAGTATTTGAAATCCATAAAACCCTAAAAAATTAATCAAGAAAAGAATAAAGGTTACACCAACCATATGTTGTTTGTGTTGCATTAATGGTGGATAGTCAAAATCATATAAGTGAAGTGAAAATAGAAGAAAGAAGAAGAAAAATTGGGGTAATATAAAAAAAAAATTAAAACTAAATAATCTGTATAAAGAAAACTTCGCCAAAGGTAATCAAATGGAGAAAGATAGAGAAATGTATTTAGTATAGGAGAAGAGCAATGATAATCTTACTTGGTAACAAGAAGAGGTAGAATTTGTAGGTTGCTTCCGTGGTCTCATTTTGCTTCTCCTCTCTTCCTCTTCATAAAGATAGAAAAAAAATGATATAAGTGCTTGAATGCCTTAGCATTTTTTTTTCATGGAAACTATAAATAAAAAATGGATGTAAATATATAGAAAAAAAAGTGACAAAAATATAAAAGTAAACAAAAATAATAAAAATTAAAAATTTTTCAAAAATAAAATAGATTTTTATTTAACCATAAATGATGTTATTTCATAAATAAAACGTTTATGGTTAATAATTTATGAAATTTTAATGGTTATTTTTTGTATTATTAATTATAAATTAATGAAATGAATTTCAGAAAAAAAAAATATTTATTAATGATTATAAAAATGATGATTAAAAAACTTATATTACTAATAACCATGAAAACTAATAATTGGTAATCAAATTTTCATATTATTTCATTGATAAAAAAACAAATTAATTAAATATAACCATAAATAAATTATATAAATGCATAACCATAAAAAATTTATAACATTTCATATTATTATTAATTTATGAATAAATTTATAATAATATTTCATAAATAAAAAAAATAATATTATATTATAATAAGTATTTCATATATATATATATTATGGTTATAAATTTTTATGAATTTAATTCTTTTATGAATATAAAATGAAATAATTATAAAGGCATACAATTTATATGATTTGATATAATTTATAATTTATAAAATTCCACAAATTACTTAAAGTGAGAAGATCTTAAAAATTATATTTAGTATTTTAATAAAAATGAAATTTAAAAAGCTAATAGCAAAGATATTACTCAATTTTTTAATTCTTATAAATTTTAGTAGTGACAAAAAATAAAACTTGAATTCAAATCAACTTAGAATCAGTTTAATAGTACTTTTCAAAAGTATTTATAGGGCTAATGTATAAAATTACTAATGTAATTTAATACGTTAGTAAAATTTTACATAACTCTTTTGAAACCCTAAAAAAATACTTGAAGTGTTCTTTTAATAACCACACTAAGATAAATATTTTTTAAATCATCAATTTTATTTTGATGTTTTTAAAACATCTATGTATTAATTTTTAAATATTAATTTATTTTCTTTTAAATTTTATGAAAAATTTGAAATTGTTTTTATAATTCAAAAAATTCAAATCTTTTAGTAATTTTTTAAAAGATTCCTATAATCATAAAAATATTTTGTTTATTTTAAATAATATAAATATTTACTTGTTTATTCGTTAATCAAGATATTTTTATAATTTTTTTTATTTAATCATATAAATAATTATTTTAGCTTTGTATTAGTAGTAATTTTTATGTATATTTATTTATTAATTAAAATATCTTAAAAAATTATTATAATTATATAATTAATTATTTAATGTTTCTTTAATACAAATATTTATATATCATAATTAAATATTTCAAAAAAATATTTTGATTAATTTTTAAAAATTTTATAATCATAAAAATAGTTATTTTAGTCTTTATTAATATAAATTTTTATTCGTACTTATATATATTTGAAATTATTTATTTATAATATCCAATTTTTATAATTATATGAGGAGAAGGTGTCTTTCAAGGATCGCTCATCCATAAACCATGACAAACCTTCAATATATAAAATTACATTAAATATTAAAAAAATAATATATTAAAAAAATTAAATCAGATAGATTAGCAACACAAATTATCTACAGCACAAATAGCTAGGAAAAAATCCATAGCTAAATGTATATATTTTGTGAAAATTATCATTTAAGGAATAATCACTTGCAATTAAATTAAAATTGTAAAAAAAAATTCAGAATATTATTTAGCGAGGGATTTTGTCTCAAACTAATTAGCTAGGGAAAATCTATCTCTAAAGTTGTTAAAATGCCCACCATTCTTTGCATGAAAATTTATGATAATATTAGCTATGAATAAATTTCAATCAAAAATTTCCATCTCTAATCAATACAAATGCTTTTCAAATTTGTAATTCAATGTAATTTCAAACATCTATTATTATTCCCTAGCTAATCTTTTACTAATTAGCTAGGAATTATTTCCCTAGCTAAATTTTATAGTTAAACTGACATTTTTGTTGTAGTGATATAATTTGATCAAGATGACATTATAATTCTTGTAGGATCGATATCAGGACATATGTTGACTTATTATTTATATGACTTATTTATTTATTGAATATTATTATGTACACACATACTTACCTAATGAGCTTTTGGTGAAGTACCAAGAAGCATCAAATTTTGAGTATCATAGCAAGGTCACAAGTTTTTGGAACCATTGATAGGCAGTTTACTTTGATTAGGTATCTTTGAGTTGTGACAACTATTTAGAAACAAAAAATAGTTTAATTTTTAGTTGATAAGATATTGATTTGTTTTGTATTTTTTTTTTATTTTTGTTGTGTAGCTACAATTGTATGCACCAAAGATCTATAACTGAGGCAATACCTATGGACATATAAATAGATAGATAGAAATTTAGATAGAGAGATGAGAGAGTGAATATGAAGGATAATAGTAGTAATATAAACAATCAAGAGGGTGTCAAACAAGTTGTCCAACAACTTTTTTTCTCCCCAAACCCTTAGATATTATTGGATGGCAACATGGATGGAAAGCTACTCTAAGATTCGGATGTAACCAATTTAAGCAATTTAGTTCAAGTTTAAGTTGAGCATCATTGGCATGGTATAGTAACATCGATATTCATGACACATTTTAGAAGACTCAAATAGATATGTCATGACATTCTTAGAGTAGTGTGACATTTTAAAGATAAGTGGAGTTATCTATGATACAATTAAATTGAAATTAATTTTATTTTTATTAAGGGATAAGAAAAGGAGTTTCTTTTAGTGTATTTCAAGGGGATCAATAAAGGCCAATATTTGAGTCACATAAATTTTCTAGATCTTCATCTACATGCACTGACTCAATATTATTTATGTTATCTTCCTAGAATGTTGGTGCAATATCTAAGTCTGCACTTCTTTGTTGAGATGTGGGTACTTTAAAATTTGATCGAGCTTTGATTTTGCATATCGCCCACCAATCACACTTATCATGAGATAAACTCGGATATGTATAATAATATACTTGAGCAGCTTGAACTACCATAATAAATGGCTCATATCGATTATATCTACGTTTATGATTAACATCTATTAGCTTATAATCTGAATGAATCTGTGTGCCCACATTTCATGTAGGATCAAACCACTCAAACTTTAATGATACAATCCTTTTATTTTTGAGTCTAGTATACTCCAACTCAATAAGTTCTTTGAGTTGATCATAATAATCAATCTCATCTGCACTATAACCCGAGCCTTTAATGCATACAATACTATACATTATTATTTTAAAAGAATCATGTCCAATTGTGTGAAATTTATATTCATTGAAAAAATACCTAGGATAGATTGTCAAAGATATCTAAATGGGCCTTTACTTAAATTTTAAATGAAAATATTAGAATCTCAATTTTGAAGGATCAATTTCCTTTGACATAAATTAAAAAAAAATGATTTTTAACAAATAAAAGATACTAATAAATTAAATAATTCTAAAATTTAAAACTTAATAATTCTCACATAAATTTTGAACCATTCACAAATTTAGTTTCTAGCATATAATCGACATCATTGCTGGAAATTACTGGTTGCCTATATTTTAACTGTCCAACATAAATACTGCACAAATATAAAAAGAGAGAGAAAAATGTATATCAATTTTTAATAATTCCTATTAAAGATAAAATTAAACTATGATTAAACCTGCAACCATTTTGTGTATACATACTCAAAATATGGTGCAACCTCTTCACAATTAAGTAAAACATAGCTCCAAGTTGCTTTGTATTCTTCATCTGTCATACATTTTTTCATTTCCATTTCAAATGCTCTTCCAATGTACTTGAAGATAGATAGTTAGTCCACAAAATCATCTTCTATCATCACATGACCTTCATCATTCCGAGACACATTTCTATTCTTTGTATAGACATGATCCTCAAAATAATAAGAACAAAATGATGATGCTTTTTCTACTAAATATGCATTGCAAATTGAACCTTCAACATTTTCCTTGTTTCTAACATTCAATTTCAACTTACGAAGATACATACAACCACAATGTTAGGTTGTAATTATATTAAATTACAATATTACTTTATGTATGAAATAATAAATCATGAAAAATTAGATGTATTTATCTCTCAAAAGGATACATCCACCTATATTGCACTGACCCTGCTATCCTTGCTTCATATGCCAAATGGACCGGCAAATGCTCCATCGAGTCAAAAAAACTAGGTGAGAATATTCGTTCAAGCTTACAAATAATAAATAGAATATCATTCTCCAACCTCACCATGTCATCTATTTTGTTTGTGGTTGTCGTTAGCTATTTGAAAAATAAACTAAGTTCTGTAAGGACATTCCAAACACTTAGTGGAAGTAATTCATGGAATATAATTGGTATTAATCTATGCATAAATACATGACAATCATGACTTTTCATTCCAAATAATTTAAGATTCTTCATATCCACGCATCTACCCATATCTGACACAAATTCATCAGGGAATATCAAATTTTTAACCCATTCACACAATATCTATCTTGTCTTCTTATCAATCATGTAGCAAGCTTTAGAGAATTTTCTTGTTGCCTCATTCAGTTTCAATTCAGGATGCCGACAGTAATCATTCTGCTCTTGTCTTGATTTTAAAGTGTCTTTTATTTTTCTGTCTACATAAAGGATAGTATTGAAAATATTGTCAATATATTTTTTCAATAGGCATTACATCCTAGTTATGATAAATTAAATTGGATTTCCAATAGGGTAAGTCTCAAAATATACTACGTTTTTTCTAGCCAAATATTTTGCATATTGGTCCATTACTTCCAGTAGCATCCTTTTCAGTAACCTTCTACAAACACACTCTCTGACTCTCTGTCTTAATATCATCTCATGAACGAACTATTGGTGCAACTATCATCATAGTTTTATTTTTTCAAAATGTAGTTTTATTTCTTCATATGGATGATTCATAGGTAGAAACTTACGATGGTTATCAAACCATGACTATTTACTACAAAATTTGAGGGTAAATGCATCAGAATTTTTCATGCAATACGAGCATGCGAATCGTCCTGTAGTACTCCAGCCAGACAACATTGAATATGCAGGAATGTCACTTACCGTCCACATAATGAAATCTTGCTTCTTTGAGATATCATATTTACTCACGCCAACATCCCACAAATGATTTAACTCTGCTATAAGAGGCTGTCAGAAAATATCCTGCATGTCTTTCAGATTTTTTGGCCCTGGAACCAATATTGACAAAAACATATAGTGCTTCTTCATACACAACCACGGAGGCAAGCTATAATGTGTCACTATCACTGGTCATGTTGAATACGTTTGTCCAAATTGCCCAAATGGTTGAAATCAATTAGTGTAGAGACCTAATCTTATAATATGACTTTCAGCTGCAAAATCTTAATGTATATGTTTAAAATGTTTCCAAAAAAGTGAATTTGATGGTTGAATCATTACCCCTTTTTCAACCTCATGCTCAGAATGCCACCTCATGTCATTTGTTGTAGTATTTGATACATATAGTCTCTGTAATTGAGGAATTAATGGAAAATAATACATCGTTTTAAATACAACTTTTAATTTTTGTAACGTATCTACAACACGAGGTGTCTTCTTAAATCGAGGATGATCACAAAACTTACAGCAAATTAAATCACTGTCACAACTTCAATATAACATACATCCATTGAAACAACAATCAATTTTTTCCACTGGTAGACCCATTCTTCGTAGTAACTTCTTAGTATTGTAAAAGTTGTTAGTGATCAAATTATTATCCGAAACAATCACATTCATCAATTCTGTCACCTGATCAATGAATTTCTCAGACATATGATTTTCTGACTTAATGCTCATAAGTCGAGCCACGAGTGAAAATTGCGAATGTGTTTTACAATTAAGCCACAACTCCTTATCTACAGCTTTAAGCATTTCATAAAATTTATGAGCTTCATGATTAGGTGGTTCATCCATGTAATCCATATTGAAGTCAGCACCATCAACTCCTGTGATTATTCTATGGTATGTGTTTGATTCTTCTTCACCACAAGAAAACGATTCAGTACCCTCATTTTGGTCAATGTTCAGAGCCATTATACTTACTCCATGATAAATCCAAACAAAATAATTTGGCGCAGTCATATTTAGCCAAATAGTATCTTATAGTATTTGCATCACAAAAAGGGATATTCTGACCCTAGCGATGATTACATGGACACTTAATTTTTTTTCCATCCATCCATCTCTATTGACTACATACAAAATTGATGAAATTTTCAAGCCCACTCAAAAAATATTTATTCAAAATTCCATTCATAAACATAGTGTACATCCACTAATGATATGAACTCATTTTGCCCTGTTTTATTTATACAAAGTAATGCTCAAACATTAGTTTGAATTAAACATTCTATAATTTCAAAATATACTAATAATTAAATAAAATTAGTTACAGATAAATATTTAAAAATTAAATATCATGAATATCGAGGCAATGCGTTTACATAATCTATATGAATAGATAAAATAATTTTTAGCATGATAAAGATTAATAGATAACATGGTATTATTAGATAAAGGGAGCAGAATATGATATTGCACAAGAAAGGAAAGTAAAAAACAAAGAAATTTAAAGTTTGAAGGGGGAAATGGAGAGAGAGAGAAGGTGGGGAGAGAGAGGTAGAGAAATGGAGAGACGGAGTGAGAGAGAGAGAGAGAGACAGGGAATAGGGAGAGAGAGGGGGGGGAGATAGAGGGGGAGAGAAATGGCGAAAGGAAGAGAGAGAGGGAGAGAGAGAGAGAGAGTGGGAGAGAGAAAGAGAGAGGGAGAGAGAGAAAGAGAGGGAGGGAGGGAGGGAGAGGGAGGGAGAGAGAGAGAGAGGGAGAGAGATGGGGGAGAGAGAGAGGGAAAGAGATGGGGGAGAGAGAGCGGGGAGAGAGAGGGAGAGAGAAAAAGAGAGGGAGAGAGAGGGGGGAGGGAGAGAACAAGCAAGAAATGAGAGCGAGAAAGAAAATAACTAGAGAGTGTGTGTGACAGAAAGAAAAAGAGGAAGATAGTGACACAGAAAGAATTAGAGAGGGAGAAATAGACACACAAAGAATGTAGTATTAGAATGAGGAATTACATAAAAGAAAAAAAAATTTCATCTATACAAACCTATCAAATATTACATTTTTTGTCATACATAAGTTCATATATGAGCCTGAGGCCCAAGGGATGAGATTAGGTAAGAGTACGACCCTTATTTGTATTATACCATATATGAGCCTGATCAACGGAGACTCTCATGCTATGTGCTTACATATTGTGATATTATATCTTTTGCCATTTAATTTCAAGTTAGTGCAACAAATTAGTATTATCTTATTAAGAATTATATGTTAGTATACATATAGTATATGTAGTTATAAATAGTTACATATAGTTAAACATATAATTATATATAGATATATGCATACAAGTAGTTATAAGTAAATATAAATAAATGTATACAAAGTTATAAACAATTATATAGATTTACATATATGTATACATATATGTATACATAATTAAAAATAAAGTTATATTTATTTATATAGAGTTATATATAGTTATAATAATATTTATATAGAGTTATGCACATTTAGTTAAACATTGTGTTATATGTTTTTATACATATAATTATAAATATTGTTACATATAGTTATACATATAGTTACACGTATAGTTAAACTTATATTTATACATGTATGTATATATATTTTATCATATATTCTCATATATTTATACATATAGTTATGTATAGGTATGGATATACTAAAATACATTTTTTATACTAATATATAAAAATGTATATTAAATATATGTTGTTAATTATATATTTAAATATAGTTATGTATAAAGTTGTTATAGTTATACATAGAGTAAGATAGAATTATTTATAGTTATATGTTATTATACATATACATATAATATATATAGTTATAAAAAATTATATGTCGTTAAACATTTAGTTATATATATATATATATATATATATATATATATATATATATATATTCATACGAGTAGTTATATTTAGTTATACATAAATATATAAAAAGTAATAAACAAATATATAGATTTATATGTATGTATACATATATGTATAAATAGTTAAAAATATAGTTATATTTAATTATATAAAGTTTTATTTAGTTTTACAAATATTTATGTATAGTTATACACATATAATTAAACATAATGTTGTATGTTGTTATACATGTAATTATAAATATAGTTACATGTGGTTATACATATAGATACCCATATAGTTTAACATATATTTATACATGTAGGTATATATATTTTTTCATATAATTTTATATATTTATACATATAGTTATGTATAGGTATAGATATACTAAAATATATTTTTGTATATTAATATATAAAAATTCTTAGTAAATATATGTTGTTAATTATAATTATTAATATATTTATGTATAATGTTTTTATAGTTATACATATAGTCAAAGACATTTATTTATAGTTATATGTTCTTATACTTAAAGTATATATAGTTAAAAATAAAGTTAGATATAATTAAACATATAGTTATATATAAATATATTCATACAAGTATTTATAAGTATTTATACACGAATTTATAAAAAGTTATAAACAAATAAATAGATTTAACTAATATGAATACATATATGTATACATAGTTACAAATATAGTTATATTTAATTAAATAAAATATTACATAGTTATACAAATATTTATATAGTAAAATACAATTAAATATGTGTTATATATTATTAAACATATAGTATATTTTGTTAGTATTATAGTTATATAGAATTATACATATAGATATAAATTTTAATTAAGTTAAAAAAATAGTTATATATAGTTGTGGATATAGTTATAAAATTAGTTTACATAGTTACAAATATAATAAAATATAGTTATAAAGTGATTTATATAGATATACAAATATTTATTAATAAATATACATATGTAGTTAAACATATAGTTATTGATCATGCTCAAGATCATCCTAGTTTTTAAACTATGCTACACTTTTAATATTTGGCCTGCTCTCTAAGTGGCAACTTATGTTTGTTTATTTATCAAAGGTTAATCACCATACAATTAGTCCAACATGAGGTTCATCATAAAATTTGCCCACTAAATCACTATTTTTCTTTAGGAAGTAGCATTCTAGATTTCTCTCTATGGCTATCGCATATTTGTTATGAGTTAACAATAATACAACGTATCATCATTATTATTAATTAAGTAATATCTCAACTATTTGAAGTTAGCGGTACTAATCATACTTTTTCAATTAATTACTTTTAAAATTATTTATTTATACTCTATTTATAACATGATACATTACATATATTTATTTATTATTTTCTTTTTATCTCATTATAATGTTTTAATTTTATAATAGTTAATAATATTACTATGATGCTTATTTAGTATAATAGTATCAATGTTTGTTTTATTATTTTGGTATATTTATTTTATATTTTCTATTTTCCACTTAACTTAAAGTCTTTGAATTGTATTCCTTACCAATTCAATTTTACTATTAGTATAAGTATCAAAAGTTGTCGAGCATGCCACTAAGTTTATTGAGAATTCACCACATAATGTGCCAACAAATACTATAAATTTCTTGAGTGAAGTATTTTAAAACATTCTCTAAGTTTGTCACGTTCTTCATCTTTTCACGAGGTTAAAGTTTCTTAATATTTTTTTTCAAATTTAATTATTAAATTTTGCATGGTTGATCTGCGAGTTAATAATTTTTTTATTGGTAAATTTCTATTTTTCTTAAATCTTTTTTTATAGTAGCTGATGCCATACTAGCTTATGCTAATATTATATGACCTACAATGTGTTATAACATTATTGTTAATCTTATTATTTTGAATTATCCTGCAAAATAACTTAATTTTAATTTCAGAGTTAACCATATTTTTTTAGATATTTTTGTAGGATTTATATAACTTTGTGGATGACTTTTCTAATAAATTGATCATGTTGTCTATCCATATTTTCGTCATATTAGAGGATAAATTAGATGTTTGGTTTTCATGAATCTTTTTTTATTCACTATCGGTTTAATTTTTTTGTTTTGATAAATTTAAAACTTATGAAATCAAGCATAAAATATATTATTTTTTTTAATAATGAGGTACACTTAAGAAAATATGCTAGTGTATAGTATGTCAAGAGAATGTTAATAAAAATATATTTTATCTAGATTACCTAGAATATTATATAGTATTATTATGTAAGATGACTTTTATTATTTTGTTATTTTTATAAATAAGTATTATCATATTACATAATTCATATATCATAAAGAAAAAAATAATGTTTATATATTTATACTTTATTTTTTAAAAATGATTGATATTCACTAAGAATATGAAATAAAGTTTTTAAAAAATAATAATATTATATAATATACATTGTGAGAATTTGTATTTTTCTTGAAAAAACATAAAGTGATTTATCTTGTATTTTATGTAGCCATATAATTTTTTATTTGAAAATTTAGAGAATATGAAAAATATTTAATTAAGACAACTAGACAACTTTTTTTATAAGACATTTTAGGATGAATCAATTATGATTACAAATTACATAATCACATTGATATCTTCTTTTATTTTTTTTCAAATTGTATTTCTTATCAATTATTTAATCACATCTTTTATCATTCGTGTTGTAGGGGGCATGAATTTTGTTCAAATGTTTCTTTAAAATTATTAAAATAAATTGTGGCATCCCGTGTCTTTCTAGGCCATTATAGTATTCAAAAAAATATACTTCAATTCATCATTACCACAAATTAGTAATTGAGTGATATAATTTCTTTAAAAATTCTTTTCGTCATGGCAATCTATATGAGGCTAAAGAGATTGTTTTCAAGTTAACTTACGTTTGGGTTTTCTTAGGAATTTTGTGGCTAATTTTTTTTAATGATTTTCTTAATCTTAAATATCATTTAGCCAGAACTTATAATAATATGAGTAAGTTGAGTTTCACACTAATTATTATAGATGAAAATTCATATAAATTATGATGATTTCATATTTATTTTAATATGAAATCAATAATTTGATAGTAAAAACTTTCTAACTACTAATATACTAGATGAAAACAATGTTGATATTAGAGAAGAGAATTTATGTTGAAATATTTTAATCATATATATTTAAATCCACTATTATTTTATGTAATGATTGTGTTTTTTTTATAAAAAGAAATATTATTATAATTTTATTTTTAATTTTGTTACTTAATTATGATTTTTTGAATAAGAAACTAATAATATTTTTTTATTCTAAAGAATTAATTAATTATATATATATATATATATATATATATTTGATCTTATTTTTAATTAAAAGCTTTTATGCCTCAATGTCTCAAAAATTATGTCTTGACTTACTAATTATTCAACTTGTTATTTTATGTGTTGGGCAATTGCGCTTTCACGGTGGTGATTTTAAGATACAAAAGATAATAAGAACAACAGAACAACAAATAATATATATCCAATCTACAATCAAAGCATGGCAGAATCAAAAAAAAATGAAAAATATAACACCAAAAATAATGTGGTTCGCTAGTCACTCAGTACGACTAGCTACATCAACCAGAAAATACTTATGCATTACAGATTAAACCAAAATTTGCTTACAGTATGTGCAGCGTAGAGACAATCACGATAAATCACGCAGAGAGAGAGAGAGAGAAAAGACAATAAATAGTTCCCATGTCCGAAAAACAATAACCTGAAAATAAAAATTACAAAATATTTATAATATAAACTCTCTCGTTTCATTTAACTAGAGCGGGTCGGATCATGGGATAGGTCAGGCTCTGCTCCAAAAATTTCGGCCCACGGACCGAACAACAGGACATCTGTTATTGTGCTACTGCTGCATCCCCAGCATCTTATTATTTTCTTTCCTGCACTTACAATAAAATATTAAAACAGAAACATTTAGGTATACAAACAGATTATCAAAACAAGTTATATATATATATAGTATTATGCTTTTAACTCTACAAATATTTATACTTATAGTATAGATTATATCTCGCTCTTGTTTTATTTAATTAATAATTAATTTTTAATAATACTTTTAATCATAATGATTTAAATGATGACATGTATTTGGAAAAGTCTTTAAGATTCGCATTTTTATGATTTTTTTGAGTTACATATATAATAATAGTATCAAGTTGATACTATTATTATATATATTAATGGACTGAATATTTTTATATTCAAATATTTTATTATAAATGTTTTGAATAGCATAATGATTTAAATATATTTTTTTAGTTTTTAAGTAATATATTTAAATAAAAAAGATATTTTATTCCAGCTTATGTTTATGTGAATATTTCTCGAAGAGTTTTCCATTGTTAACTCTACTAGATATAAAAAAAAATATGAGAATATATTTTCTCTTTTTTTTAAGATTGATATTATAAATGTAATAAATATTGTAAATCTTTTATTAGGTTCTATCAAGAAGATGTATGTTGTGGTCCAATTTATATTCATAGATATATGAAGTATGGACTTGCTTTTATTTTCTTTGAGTGATTCAAGATATATTTGATTATTTAGCTATTATTATTAATTTTGGGTCTCAATAATAATAGACCATAATATTAATTATTATTTTTGTATATTTTTTTAGAAAAAATTTTGTATATTAGAAAATATGTTGTTATATACACACTGCTCATCACAAACACCAAAAACCACAGTGACTAACACATCTATGGAAAAATACAAAACCAAGATTTATCGAAGAATATACATAAGCTAGGAAAAAGTTAAAATTAGAAAAAAAACACCAGAATCAAAAAAAAAACACTCCTGCATAAAGATAAGTGATGAAGAGTTAGGGTAGAAAGCATACTTCAAATCGATGAAAAACTCATGGCTGAAGGAAATCGCTTCCACTGTTAAGTTTCATTTTGATTTTTCTGTGTCAAGAGAGAGAGGTGGATGACGCAAGTTAGGGACTTAGAGTTGTCTCTAGAAAACAAGAAACATGTTTTGAAGTAATATAATTCCGTAATTGTTTTAATTTTTAATTATCAAAATATTTAATAAACAATAAATATATATAAAACATTAATACTCATCTTTTTTTACTTAATAAATTTTTTTAAACAAGTTATTGTGCGTGTAGCAAGGCACGCATGAAAAACAAACACCTTGCAACTTTTAATTATCAAATTAATAAATAATAAATATATAAACAATTTAAAAAAATAGATGTTTAGCCTTCCAACTAGAAAAAAAAAATCATGGCTACAAAATTAATAAACTTCATATTACAATGCACACATGAAAAAATGATCGCTCTTCAAGCCACTCTCAGGAGAATTATAATTGCTCTTTATTTTAAAAAATATATAAATATATATATTTTAATGAAGAAAATATGAAATAATATTAAAAGCATAAAATTTCATAATATTTTCTATCATTTATATTTTATAAAATTCTAAAAATTACTTATAGTGAGAAGATTATTTAAAAAAAATTATTTATTATTTTAATAAAGACCGAATATTAAAAGTTAATAGTAAAAATATTACTCAATTATTTAATTCTTATAAATTTTAGTAGGGACAAACATCTATATATTTTTATTAAATATCAATTTATTTTCTTTTAAATTGAATTAAAAATTTTAAATTTTTTTTAATACAAGATTTAAAAATTTTGTAGTAGTTATTTTTTAAAAGTTTCCTATAATAATTAAATTTTATTTTTATACTTGAAATAATATTAATATTTACTAGTTTATTCATTAATTCAGATATTTTTGTAAATATTTTTTATTTAATTATACAATGAATTATTTTAACTTTTTATTAGTAGAAATTTTAATGTATGTTCATTTATTTTTAAAAATATCTTTACAAATTATTATAATTATCGAATTAATTATTTAATTTTTTTAATACAAAATTTTAAGTTTCTTAATTAAAAAATTTAGAAAATTTTTTTGTATAATTTTTAAAAAAAATTATAATCATTAAATTAGTTATATTAGTCCTTATTAATATAATTTTTTTTTGTATTTATATATTTATTAAATTATTTATTTATAATATCATATTTTTATAATTTGACGAAGAGAATATATCTTTCAAGGATCGCTCATCTATAGATCATGAAATACCTTTAATATAGAAAATTAAATAAAATATTAAAATAAATAATTTTAAAAAATATTAAATTAGCTAGAGAAATTTTGTCGCTAAATCTATCACTATATTTTGGGATGAATTAGCTAGAGAAATTTCCTCACTAAACCCGTTGCTATATCTCAACCTATTATTAGTTAGAAAGTTTCATCGCTAAATCCATCGATATATTCCAGATTTAATTAGTAGGGAAACTTCATCACTAAATTCGTCGCTAAATCCGTTGCTATATTTTGGATATAATTAGCTAGGCAAGTTCCACCGCTAAATTCATCACTATATTACATATGTAATTAGCTAGAGAAGTTCCGTCGCTATATTCCGGATGTAATTTAGCTAGAGAAGTTCCATTGTTAAATCCGTCACTATATTTCAGATGTAATTTAGCTAGGGAAGTTCTGCCGCTAAATCCGTCGCTATATACAGGATGTAATTAGCTAGAGAAGTTCTGTCGTTAAATCCATCACTAAAATTCATCATTAAATTTCCCACTTTTCTTTGTACAGGATATATACATTGCTATTCTATCGCTAATCCATTGCAAATTTATATTTCAATGAAAAATTAGAAATCCTTTGCTATTTCCTAGATAATCCCTCACAATTTAGCTAGGGATTGTTCCCTAGCTACAATTTCCTAGCTAAATGAATATTTTCTTATAGTGTTTTCCCATCGAATTACTTCCATTATTCTACTGATATGGGCCATAGTTTTATTGCAGATTCCCTGGTTCACATATAATAGATTCACATGATTTCTTACATTTGAATGATGATGTGTATGGATGTTATTATTGGGTGTTAGAATATATCATATGTTATGCAACACATTCACTTCTTTCTCTTCATAAATTCGGTCAAAATTACTCACATTATATAATTACAAAGGTGTCATTTTTTTCATCCTTTGTTTCTTCTTGTGTTGAGCTAAAAATTAGCATAAGGATACATCAATCTCAGCATCCATAATTGACAATCTATCTAACTCCAAAATTCTATCTTGTTTTCCTTCACTTGCTCTTTCATTTGGAGTTTGTAATTATTTTTTGCAAGCTTCTCAAATAGAAAATATGTCTTTTCAAGTGACTTGTTCATTATAGAACAACTAGAAGTTGCATCCATCAAGCATCTCATCATATAGTTCTATCCATATTAAAATATTTGGGCTTTGAATCGCAATTCAAATTTGTGTTGTGGGCACCTTCTCAATAGTCTTTTAAATTGATGTCAAGCTTCATATAAAGTATTTTAATCTTCTTGTTTGAACTGACTAATCTCCTCTCTCAATTATGATGTGATTTGACATTTGAGGTAGGAAGAACTTGGTTAAAAATGATGGAACTAACTCATCTAAACTCTTAATGATCCTCGTGATAAGAATTGAAATTGGTTCCTAGCTTTATCTCACGAAGAAAAAAGAAACAATCTAATTTTCTTACATCATGTCTGACTTCATTCATTTTTACCAATTTTACCATTTTTACCATGTTTAAAATATATATTTCATATTAATATCATTGCATCATAGCTATGAGACTTGGTTTCAATTCAAAGTGATTTTTTTTTGAATAGGTTCCATCTAGATTTAGAGTAGTTGTACATCAATGTTGGTCTCTAATATCTCCAAGGGTTTCATGTAGGATAAGCCATTGGACAACATGTTCCACACCTTTATGGTCACGTCCATTTTTGTCATTTTCCTCCTTAGTTGCTCTCTTAGCTCTTTGTTTCAATAAATTTCTTATAGTCCTTTAGATTTCTAAGAATAGAGGTATTTGTTCAATCCCAAATCTTTTATTCATATAATTGTGTGGTCCCAAAAAAAATAAAAAAGCAAATAAACACAAACAAATAATTATCTAATTATTAACTAAAAACAAAATCACTTTCCTTCCAAGTAGTTGGGTCAACTCAAAGTTGCCCAATCAAAATTAAATTAATCCTCAACAATGATGCCTAAAACATAACGATGCTAAAAAATTGATGGTTCTAGGATTAAAAGCTTGTTAAGTGTATTCAATGTATGTTAACTATATTTCATAAGTATATAAGTCATATAAGTAATAAAGTAGACATAAGACTAGATATCAAGCCTACAAGGATTGATATTGGATTTTAATTGAATTTCAATGAATTGACTAAACTACATAAGTTGATAAGAAAAAATTGGGTCTCAAAAAGTTACTTATACACTAGAATTAATTTTTTAAATGTATTGTGGTAATGCAATACATATTTGTTGGATGAATGGCAAAAAAAAATGCTGGATAACTAGTTGTCTTGTTAGCCTCCAAAAGTTAATGAACCATTATTTGTCACTATTATGAAAGATACCCATGTGGTTGTGCCTTTGGTATACTTGCCACTATCTATTGAAGCAGAAAATTTATGTAACAATTTGGAACTCCACAATATTTACTTCTTTTAGAGAATTCATGAATTTCTCTTGTTGGTTACTTTGAATGTGTATATCTTTACTCTCTAACCAATGCTTCTAGAGAACACACAATGATATAATAATAATAGTATTTGGATTTTGGTTTCATTAGTGCAAAACTCATATCAATTAATTTATGCCAGCCTAGCAAGGAGAAGGTGATTAGAGGGATATTACTTTATGTTGATGCATGTCCCATTGCATGTGTCTTATGCCTTACCTGTTAGTGTTTATCATAGCCAACATAAGTCCTCTATCAATTTGAAAACTTCTAGGTTAGATGTTTTAAGACAATCCCACATCCATTAATATTCAATATATCATAAAACCACAAATATTCTACCATAAACCATATTCATGATACACAATTACATAAACTAATCCTAGATTTTCAAAATAACCTGATATTAAAGAGGGATCTAAGTGAGATAATTTGGGAATTATGTCATCAAATTAGATATCTTCAAAGGTAACACACATTTAGGAACTATGTTTCAATTCTGGTTCCCAATCTAATCTATTTTACATTGCCTTATGTTTTTATTTTTCTATGATGAGCGGCATCTCATGCGCCTTCTATTTTGCTTTCTATTTCTCCCATTTCGATCTCATTATTTTCATCAAGTCTAGGTTTTATATCATTAGGTCCCATCTATTTCAAAGGTCTTAAATTAATACTATAATAGCTTTAATTAATTCTAAGTCATATCATAGAAATAATAATATGACTAAATTTAGTCATGCCATAGGGTATGATATGTTGATGTTAAAAAAATATCATAACTAAAAATAGTTTTGTAACCCTAGGAATATTATGATTTTTGTTTTATAATAATTATTTTGTGACCTTGAAAAGTGTCTCATGAATTTATAATAAAATTCAAGCATTATTATGATTTTATTTTGATGTAGCAATTAAGATTCAATCTTTTGGCTTTAGTGAAGTGCAAATAATGTTGTGATTGGAAAAATATTTTAGAGAAAATGCAATCATGACTTAAAAATATTATCATGACTACGAAGATGATATTGCAATATAGAAAGTTATTGTCACCATGTGGTAGAGTCTTAACATATAATGAATTTCATGACTAATACATACAGACATGACTAAGAAAGACTTATCATTAATATATAATGAGTATCATGACTTCACCTCTCTCTTCTACACTTCAGTTTTGTATTCCATCGAGTTTATCTTTTATATTCATTTTAATTCTAATTTTACTACTTTCAATAAAACTCATCAAAAATTCATTTTTATTAATCCATATTTTTGATGCAATTTTCTCATACAATAACTACATAAAATATGCCAAAAATATTCATCAAAATATGATATTTTTAGTGCAGAACACTTCCTAAAATTGGTTTGGCAAAACAATTTGGGTTCTCTCAATCTTATCCAGATTACTCTTTATTTAGTTATAATAATGGTGATGCGACTTTACATGTTCTTGTCCATGTTGATGATTTGATTTTTGATGGTTCCTCTAATGTTGTTATTGTGCATTTTAATAAATATCTCTATTCCTTCTACCATTTGAAGGACCTGAGCATCCTAAAATATGCCTTGCATATTGTGAGTGAAGCTAGGTTGTTATGGATCCATCCTATTTCGACATCAATGAAGTAAAACCACCATTTACCTCTTAATAATGGGGAATAGCTTTCCAACCTTAAATGATATTGACTCCTCATTGAGAGACTTATTTACTTGACTATTACTTGATAGGAATTGAGCATTGACAATCTACCTTGTATTTTTTCAAGTATCTGAAGGGTCGTACATAACAAGGTCTATAATTGTGGGGAGAAAGCAATTTGCACAATATATCTTCTATGATAGTGATTGGGAGTAGTTTTCCAATGACAGTGTGACCATTTATTGATTTTTTTTGTATTGCTTGGCTCTTCAACCATCTCTTGGAAAGCAAAAAGTGACCTATTATTTATTGATCATCTATGAAGGTTGAATACTAGACTTTGGCAACCATGACTTGTGATTTAAAGTGATTGTAATCATTCTATATATTGTTGTTAATTTTGGTTTTTATGAGAAAATAAAGCATATAAAAATGAATTGTCATTTTGTTAAAGTTGAATTTCAAGATGGAAATATAGTAACTTCACACATTCGCAAGGGAAACATGTTGACAGATATTTTTACATATGTTCTCGACAAATATTGGGTAGTATATTGGGTGGTATATTTTTTGGGTTATATATTTTTAAGAAATCATATTTAAAAGAAAATTTTTTATTTTTATAAAACTTGGCCTTTTACAAATTGGACCTTATAAATAAATGCGAAGAAAACCTAACAAGAAATGGATAGATGTAATAAAAAAATTGGCTTTCTTTTGTGAACTTCTCAATATGAAAATTGTTTGAATGATCTTTCAAAGGGTATTCGCAATTCTTAATATGGTGCGAAGCTAAATTATAACATTAAGCTCAGTTTTGTTGATATCACATTTGACAAAAAAAAAATCTCAAATGCAACTTTGGAAGTTATTATGCTTGCTCATTACAAATGATAACATAAACTAACACTATTAAACTAATATGATCAGAAATAAATATATCAACCATTGCAAAATATTATGGAAGATTAATTGAATGACTTAAACAGTAATATTTATTGATAACTCACTAGAGGTATTGACTAGCTAGGTGAAATATTTTTTTAAATGATTGAAATTATATTTCACTTATATTTTATTAGATAATTAACTTAGATACATGTAGAATCTATAGATGACTTATACAAATGTACACCTCATTGATGTTCACATCAAGCTGAAGCATGCTTGTCTTCAATGCTCAATTTGATAAGTGAGCTATGAAATGTTCTACTTGTAAATTCTTTAGTGAGGGTGTCTACAAGTTGATCTATAGATTTACCAAATAATAGCTCAATGATCTCTCTCCAAATTTCTCCTTGATGAAATATTTGTCAAGTTCAACATACTTAGTCTTATCATATTTTAATAGATTATGTGCAATGCCTATTGTAACTTTATTATCACAATGTAGTTGCGTGATATGCATAGTCTGAAACTCTATTATTCCAATACATTTATTATCCAAAGTAGCATTTAATCTTGACCCTACTTTTTATTTTTTTTCCAAGATATTAATTAATCTCCTATAAAGGCAAAGTATTCACATGTAGATTGCTTCTTAGTAACACAATATGCCCAACTTAGAGTAGTATGACCCTCAACATCAATAAGTCCATTTTGTGAGAACATCAATTCATTTTCAGAAGATAACTTCAAGTGCATTAGAATGTGGCTTATCACATCCATCTGGGCATCACTTGGTGCACATATGAAATGGTTCTCCATATTATTGTGAATTTTCTATGCTACCCAAAACTTAATGATGCTTCTACTACATTAAAAGCTTGTTAGGCATGTGTGTGTGTGCCTAACATAATTTTGCAATTAGGTCATATAAGTAATAAAGGAATGTGAGTCTAGATATCAAGCACACGTTGATTTGTGATAACACTTTGATCAAGTTGTAGTGAATAAATTCACTACTCAAGTTGATTAGATAAAATTAGGTCTCAGATAGATACTTAGATTCTTCAATTGGTTTATTTTCTTGTCTATGATGATATTTTTTCCATGGTGTTTGTGGCAATATTTATGCATTTTTGTTTGATGAAAAGTAGGAAAATATGGGATGTACCAATACATATCTAGCCTTCAAAAGGTTATCAACCATGAGTTATCACCATTGTGGATGGTTAGCTTTAGGTTGTACCTTTGGTATACCCATGACTATCCACCAAAGATGCACATGTACCATTCACTATCAACACAACTATTTCTACTCCTTTTAGACAAATTGTCAACTATCCTTGATGATTACTTCAATTATGTGTATCTCTATTCTCCAGCCTCAATTTTCTAGAAAAAATATCATGATATAGTCATAATATTCTTAGTATTTTTGGCTTCATTAGTGGCATACTCTCATCATTTAACCTTTGGTCACCCTAGTAATTCCACCAAGGAAGCTATACAAAGAAAAAATGATCGCATGACCATCACTACTTATTGGCTTACATGTCATGGTCTACAACAACTAACACACAACATCAAATAATTGATGAAACCCTAGGTTAGGCATTATGAGATACTCCCACATTGTTTTAGGCTAGTTGTTATTGAAAATACATAATGATATGATCATTATAGCATTTGTACTTTCAATTTCTTTAGCATGGTACTCACATCAATTGAACATATACCAACCTAGTAATTTTGCTCAATAGAGCCATCATAAGAGGAGGTGGTTGGAGGGCTAGCACTTACTCTCAACACATGCCCCTTGCATTATGTTCTATGACTTACATTTGATTATCCACCATAGCCAACAAATATGATCTTTCAAAATAGTAGAACCCTAGATTAACATTATAATGCACACCTATCTCCATCAATATTTATTGTACAACAAAAATATAATTATTCATGACAAAGCATATCCATCATGTATCCACAAGGATAGTTAGCATAGAATCTAGGATTCAAATTTGGCTCTCATCCTATCTATTCATGATAGTTGTTATGTTTCTCTACTATCAAAGGTGTTGAAGATTTTCTTCAATCTCTTTTTTCTCCCATGAGTTTCTATCTCTCCTTTCAAATTCATTTAATTTTGACATTTTATCATGGGTCCCATCAGTAACTATAGCATATTTAATGATGTTGGTTTGCTATCATGATGGAAAATTACATTAAATTCTTCCTGTAACAATCATATCATAGTATTCCATGAAAAATGTTGTGGCATCAGTATCAGTGCGTTAAGATGATGCCACGATGCGATAGAAAGTAATGACTAATGTTAGTTATGCCATTGAGCTAAATGTTATGATGTGAAAATAATGTCATAATATAGTATAGCTTCACAAAATTTGATTTCAGTTTTATAATGATTATGTTGTGGTATGAGAAGTATTTCAAAACTTCATGTTATCATTCAGCATTCTCAAAACTTTCATTTGATGTCATGGTTGAGAGTCATTACTTTGGCTACCATGACTTGAAAATAATGTTCTAGTCAAAAATATATTTTAGAGCAAATATGGTTGACTCAAAAATGTTGTCATAGCTAAGAGAAAAGTGTGGCAAGATAGAAAGAAATTGTGACATTGTGGTTGAGTCGATGATGTATAATGATATCATGACTACCATTTAAAGTTACTACAAAGAAAGGCTTGCTGCAATTTTCTCAAAGGTGTGTCCTAGTATTAATGATGTCATGACTTCACTTCACTCCTTTATATTTCAATTCTATTTTTTACAAGTATATTTTTTGTACATGATTTATACCTGATTTTACTACTTTTCATTAAAATTCATCAAAAAAAATCATGTATTACATGTTTTTATGCCCATTCTAGTACATGGATAACATGGAACAAGCCAAATATTTCCACAAAATATGGTACTTTTAGTCCCAAAAATCCCATGCACTTAAACATTTACTCATCTCCAAGCAGAGAGAATTACCATCCCCCCTAGATGTTCTTTATGATAAGTGGAGAAAGAAGTAAATTAGATATGATACAATATGTTAGTGAAAAAGACCAATAGGGTGCTCATGACTTTGCTTTGAACTCCTTCATTGGAAATTGGGCTTTTGATAGCTCAAATTATGATATGGATTTAGAGTGCTTCCTTGTATTTCTATTGTTTTTCACTGCCTAATCAATCTTTCTAGAAATGATGCTACATAGCTCATGTATTTTTCTACCAATCAAGTTGAGGGTCTCCTCAAATGGCCTCTATGAATAATACATATTCGTATGATTCACATTGCACATCTTCAAATCTTATATCCATAGTTTTTCTTCAAAGTTTTCAGCTTGTTACATTTTTTCATCTATTTTTTATCATCTAATACTATTCATTAGAGAGGAAGTGTAGAGTGTGTCAAAAGATTCAATACAACCTATCATGCTTGTCTCTATTCTTTTCATCATCTCTTCCAAGGTCTTCATCACTTATTGTTCAAAATTGTCATGGTGGGATAGT
The DNA here is from genome assembly GCA_029783825.1 of Sapria himalayana. NCBI lineage: Eukaryota > Viridiplantae > Streptophyta > Magnoliopsida > Malpighiales > Rafflesiaceae > Sapria > Sapria himalayana. The sequence goes on along the minus strand of JAREIK010003411.1, from coordinate 241,800 downwards.
AATAGTACTTTCTTTGCATTCATATCTATTTTATATAATGCATCATGTTGCTTGACTTTTACTTTGTCTTCCTCCTTGTGCCTCATGTATAATTCCCACACACTATCATTTCCCTTAACTCTACTATAATGTAGTGCATATTTTTCTGCTCTTCTTTCAGTTGTATTTCTTTATCATCGGTTTCCAATTTCATGCTTTTCAGTAGGGTCAAGACTTTACCCAAGTCTCCTATCCGCATCTCCTTTTTATAATTAGAGGTTGCTTCTTCCTCTAAAGTATCATCATCTTCTCCATGTTTCATGTTAGTTTCAGCTTCTAGGAAGGCTAACCTTTCTTGTCCAATTTCATTTGGTTCTTCCTCTTCAAAAAATAGTTTTCTCTTTTTCCTTTTTTCAAGTCTTCTCTTTACACCAAGGAATAAAAGGGGGACTTCATTGTTATAATTCTTCTCTACCTTTATATGACAAGATGCCTTTAGCCCAAGGTAACAATGTAATAAGGGTGGGGTGAATAATCTATTTTGAGAATCCCCATCATTCTTAATCTAGAATAGACTTCTCCAATATTTTGCTGACATTCATTTGATATTTCTTTAATGGGAAAATAGAAAGTTCATCATATGTTGATTGGTAGTAGAGAAATGGAGGGTAGGATCTAAGACTAAACACATAAAATAAAATCAAACATTGCCTTCTTCAGTTATTTCTCCCCTTAGTATGTGTCTATATGGACTCTTTTTTATTCATATCTATTTTTTCTTCACATCCATCAATGATTTGAAAATGATCGTGTAGTTAGGTTTTTTTAGGGTTTTGAAATGTGTGTTATCCAAAAGCCTTTCAATTGAAAGATTTTGTTGATGAAATCTGTATTGATATGCATTCAAGCTTTTTATACGTATCACTTCTTCTATTTCATATCATCAAGGTTCGAGTAGAATCTCTCATGACTATATCATCGCAACTTTCAAAAGTTTGACATAGTTTCAATTAGTTTCTCTTCTCAATTGTTTTTTGGAAAGGTGAGATTATCTCTTAGAATCCTCATTCAAATGAAATTCTTCAATGCAAATGTATTGGACATCCAATTTTTTTGCTTCCCTAACAAAAATGTTGTCATTTAGTGTAAGTTGAGTTTCTATCATGTTGAGAATTGCCTTGCTTTGCTTTCCCTTCACTTTCTAATTACTTTTAGCTTTATCTCTTCTTCTTCTAAACCTCAATATCAGTGTTTCTCCATTTGACATGGCGTTAATCTATAGTACAAATCTTCATCATTGAGAAATCATAAGTTAGTGTTTATGAAAAATAGTCCTGAAATAATTTTAAAATTGTGATTTTTTATAAAGTATCAAACATATGTCGTGACTAAGAAAAATATTCATGACAAAATAAATGGAATCCCACAAGATAAGCCATGATGTGAAAATATTGTCATGACTTATTCTCATGGTGTTGCAACTAGGCTTGATGTCATGATATGATGTATGGTTTTTTAATAAGAAATTTCTTTGATTGCGTTTGAGTATTATGACTTCTTTTAATAGATTAAAAGTCATGTATAATGTCATGCTTCAGTTTGACATCACAACATCTTTTAGTATATGGATATTGTGTATGAAATTGTGGAATGTATAAAATAACAAAAAATTACAATCACATCACGAAATAATATATTCTTAGGTTGCCTCCCTAGAAGCACTATGTTTAATGCCTTTAGCTAGACTATTTTTTTTGTCCAATACCTTTCTCATTATAGTATTTGATCTTCTTCCATCTTGATCTGTGTAACTTTGGTTAATGATTATGTATGCAATATCATCTTCTTTGCCTTCTTTTCTAGGCCAATATATTACTTGTGTATTCCCTTCATTGATTGGCCCTCTATCATTACTTTTAATTTGGATGTATATCTTTGGATGTCATGACTTTATTAATTTTTGTGATATTGAAATATGTTATATCTACTTTAATCATAGTCATGACTATGAAATTTGTCAAGAAATTGCCTTGGGGTCCCTCTTTAATGATGTTGCAGCATCAAAACTCTTCATGGCTTTTTCTTTCTTTATCTCCTATTTTTTCAATATCATAGCTCCTTCAACTTATGTAATGACTTCTTCTTTTATCAATCTAGTTAATGCAGTCATGATGTCTATAGATTTCATGATTTTCTTTTATATTTCAACCTTAGCCTTTATCATTTATAAATTTTCTTCTTTGTCGGCCTATGTTTTCTTCGTGTCGTCTTCAACATTTCTCACAACTTCTTTTATTTCCTCAGGAACTTCATCAAGAGCACGTGCTACTTTTTCTAGTCACACTATGTCTATATTTTTGTAGTCTCTAAGTCAATTTCTCCTTTCTCTTTGTATAGAAATGTTGTGGATTCAGTAATATGAATTATGACTTCATGGTAGCATGTCTCTCTTTCTTCTTTAGCCAAGACTTAGAAAAATATGTGGACATCATATCATATATCTTTTTCAAGGCATGCCACGACATCTTATTATTCTAGGACTTCTTCTAATTTTTAGATTCTTCCATTTCTTCATTCTAGTAGCCATCCAAGAAATTATTCATTCTAAATCTCATCATTTGAAATTTCTAGGCTTTTATTTGAATTGAACTTTACTTATTCTTTGCTCAATTTAAGAGTGGGGTCTCACTTCTCAATGTCAATCAATCCCTATCCATTTTTCAAAAAGGATATTCCCAAAATCAATGTTGCATAAGAGTCTTCTTTCAAGTCAAGTAGCACAAAGTTAGTAGTGAAAATAAAATTTCTAACTTTCACTAGCACGTCATCAATGATTCCGTTTGGAAATTTAATTGATATATTATCCATTTGTAGAGAAAACAAATTTGGAGTAATCTCACATAGATTCAATCTCCCTACTATGAACGACATTAAATTAAAGCATGTTCCTAAGTGACATAGGGTATTTTAGAAGGTATGCTTTCCAATAATATACAAATAGTAAAACTACATAGATCTACGAGTTTCCTTGAAAGGTTTTTTTTTTTAATTAATATATTTCACTTATTGGGCATGCTTTCCATTCAAGTTTCCAACTACTTCTTGTTACTCTTTATATTTTCATGGACTTCATGTGGTTTGACATCTAAGATAGAGATTCAATGAATAGTAAATTAATTTTCAACTTTCTAAAAATATTGAGAAACTATCAAACAATTCTTCTAGCATTTTTTTCTAAACCACTATGCAAAAGAACAATTAGAGTGAAGAGAATTGGGATTAACTGCATATTCTTTATTTTGTGCATTGTTCAATAAGGTCAAGTTCTATTGTAACTTTGAATGTCAAGACTTCAAGTGTTGCAATATTAGATGTTGTGACTTTATCTAGAATAATATATTATTGCAACTTTGTTATGCTACCTAATTTTGTTGGTTATGATAGTATTCCACAAGTTCATTGGTGAGTATATCTCATCAATAAAGATTTAAAAGTATATGAGTTATATAAGTAGTAAAGAGAACTTTTGTCTAGATATTGATCTCATAGGAATTATATTGATAATTTAGTCAATCAAATTGAGACAACTCATTTATAGCAAAATAGATATTTCAGATTATCGTATCAATCTTAGATTTGTAATTTGTTTATATAATTTATGTGATGTATATTCAAATAGTTTGAATTATATTATGTTTGAATACAAAATAATGGTTGAGTTTTTATGTAATGACTTCCTTCCCTAATGAATTACAATATGCTTATTACCTTTGATCCCATCCCAAATGGTAGTCCTCTTGTATCTATTCCTTTGGTATGTCACCACCAAGATAATAAATTAATGATTATGTTGTATGTATAGCCTTATTCAATGTCCTTAGGTGTCGGGTGTCATAAATACTAAGAACTGACATGATTTGTAAGCATTTGTACTTTCAATTTCTAAATTCAATATACTCACATAATTAACATATACCTTTCTCAAATTATACTAGTGAAAACCAAATAAGTGAAAGGAACTCAAATTGGTAGTCATCACCTTATGAATGATAATATACTTACACATGTCTTGGGCACTACTATTACATTCCTCCTTATTGATGATGTGACTCTCAAAACTATTGGTAAAACCCCTAGAAGAATATTTTATATAATTTTGATCCCAATCAAGAACCAATTCTTTTAAGACATGTGCAATGGATTGACAAGTAAAAGTGCTCATGCTTTTGTTTTTATAAGTATAATATTCATAATAATATAACATACCCAAATTTTTGGTTTTAATGTATAAGTTTATCTTATGCATCATAGTATAAGGTCTATCACTTCCTTCTTATCATACGTGTAAGTGAGCCTCATGATTTACTAGTCTCCATCTATCACAATAATTGTGCACAAGCCCACTAATAGTCAAAACCCTAATTCAAGTTTTATTTAATCACTCATATATCAATATCCATAACACAAAATAAATCAAAGCTATTTTATTAATATAAAACTATTTATATATTATACAAACAAAGTTTACAAACCCTAGACTACATGCTATTGTGACATAAATTTCTTGAATGTACTCTTGGGTGGCGGGTTAAAAATTGTCCCCACCAACTATAGGAATTAGCTTAAGTCTTGCATCCTCTACTTACTTGTATAGTCCTTAGAGACTGCGAAATTAACTTCTATGGTTTGGAGATATGCCTTGGCTTTTGTTTGATGCATAAAAGAAGAATGGAGATATCGCTTATTTTTTCTCTCTTCCTCTTTTATATTCAAATAATTCTATATCACTTTAAGTAGAAAGTCATGATTTTCGAGAAAAAGTTCAAGATCGTGACTCTAGAATGTGTCCATGACTCTAGAATGTATCCAAATTTTTATATGACACAATATCATAACACTAGGCATTGTCCATGACTTGGGCCTATTAATATCTTTGTAATACAAAGCCATAACACTAGGAATAGTCATGAATTTTACATTTGTCTTTATTTTTCATCAAATGGTCATGGCATTATGAATGACCTTGGCATTGTGAATGACCTCTTATATCATAATATGGCCATGGTGCTAGGAAATGGTCTTCATTGTGTTTCAAGCATCTAAGGCACTTAGAATAGTTACGGTGCTAGCATGACTTCTCTCATATATCAATTTGTTGTAGTGTTGCAAAAATGTAATGGCACTGGCAAGTAGGCCAATCATAAAAAATACGACATTGCCTTCTCTTGAGGACAAGAGTCATGACCTAGAGGAATGACCATACTCAAGTAATATACTTTATAATAATATTTATTGTCCAGAAGTTACAGTGCTAAGTAATTATCATAGCTTTTGCCTAGGTAGTTTTAGCTCAAAAATTTTCAATAGCTCAAAAGTCATGGCTTTATAAAAGATAAAAATTATCATGACTTTTAACATTAGTAAAGTTATACTAGAATATGACCATGACTTTTAATATTAGTAAAGTTATGTTATGGAAAACACAAATTTCCATGATGTTTAGGAGATAAGTATGACTACAAAAATATCATAATATCATAGCCACAATGAATTTATTGAATAATAGAAGAATTATGCTAATAAGTTGGTAAAGTTGTATAATACAAAGATTGTTATGACCAATGAGGTAGTATTTTAGCAAAGAATGAATGTCAAAACTATGTGATGCTTCATAATCTACCTCTCAATTAAATTCTTTCAAAACCCTATCAATTTCACTATTATTCATAAAATTACACAAAATTTTCAAAGTCATAAAATTGATCCATTAACACCCCTTTCCCATACTTATACATCATCAAAAGTCACTAAAATACTTATGAATCTTCGATGATTTGAACACTAGTCTCATACCTTTTTGCATTACCTTTTCCCTTTAATTTTGTATCTATTTTATACCTTTCTATTTATATGATGTTCCTTAGTGTTATGGACATGCATCCCTTTGATATATTAGTATTGCAAGACACTCTGTTGATAATCTTTTCCTTCATTATAAGTTCAAGTTTTCTAATTTGATTCTAAAATAGTTTTCATCATCATCATTATGAGTTCAAGTTTTCTTCTGCACCAGTTCTCCTCTTTATCTCCACCAGTATTGCAAGAAATTTATTTTCAAAAGATGGATTAGCTAATACTTTTTGTTAGTTCTAATTGGAGCTTAAAGTTCATTGCAATTGATATCCTATCAAATTGCTTCCAAAATTCTATTGATATGAATTCATGTTCCACTATATATTCTCTTGGCTCTCATATGATAAGCACTCATGATTTATATATTTTAGATTGTACTCTGTAAGGATGTTTGTTGTTGGATCTATAAACATACTCACTATTCTATTGTAACTTAGTTTATTCCATTTGTTAGATTGTCTTTTTTTTCCACACCTTTTGCTATTGTAAGGCAACCTTCTCCCACACTTTGTTTCTTCTTGTATTGGGATGAAAATTGGTATAAAAATGTATCCATCTTAGCCTTCATTACTATCAACTTATCCAGCTTTAAAGTTCATGTTGCTTCCTTCCATTTACTTTTTTATTTGGATTTTGATAATTATTTTTTACTAGCTTCTTAAATAAGAAATTTATTTCCTCCAATAATTTATTTAATATGGAATTGCCTAAGACTATATCAATAGTATATCATATCATGTTATTCAATCTATAATAGAATATTTGAGCTTGGAACCAAAGTTCAAATTAGTATTGTGGGTACCTCTTTAATAAATCTTTAAATCAGTCTCAAGCATCATATTAAATGTCATTCTCATCTTGTTTGAACTAGTTGATCTCTACCATCAATTTTAATATGATTTAAGATGATCAGTTTCTATTAGATGAGTTCGAACTTCTATTAGAATCAGACGAAATATTAGAAGATCCATTGGAGGATGATAGTGATGCCGATACTTAGTCTGTTATAATTTTTATAATATAAAACTATCAAAGACTTTATATTTTGTTGAAATCTATTGGTATGTTTTATTCTAAAATGCATGCTTGTTCATCATATCTCTATTATTTGTTCTATGTTTTATTTTGTACAATAGATGGCGCCTAAAGGATGTGGCCATGGTGGAGGTGAACGTGGACATAGAAATGAACCAAATTCATCTAGTATGTTACATCATGTTACAAAATCAGTACCATCTCATACCCACCATATCCAGACTTTAACATCACAATCACCATCTCCATTTCTATCACCATCACCATCATTTAGACCGCTACTATCACCTTTATCAAATATAAGGCCACCGCCCATTGTCCTTCTTGCACACACTTTTGATCCATCTCTATCTTCTACTGTTGTTTATGTAATTTGTTTTTACTTAATAATATGTTTGTATAACCAAATGTCTTCTCTGTTTTAATATTTTCATGTAAGTGTAGGAAAGGAAATATTAAAAGCCCGGGGATGCAGCAGTAGCACAATAACGGAGGTCCCGAAATTTTTGGAGCAGAGCCTGACCCGTTCCATGATCCGACTCACTTCGGTTAAATGAACCGGATGTTTATTTTTCATATAAAACGATTTGTATTTATTTTTTGGGCGGCTATTTTTTGACCCGTTTTGAACTGTTCATCATCCCTCTCCTCTCTCTATGCGATTTCATGACTGCTGCGTGCTGCATACTGTAAGATGTTCTATTTTGGTTTCAACTTGTAACGCATAAGCGTTTTCTGGTGGATGTAGCTAGTCGTACTGAGCGACTAGCGAACCACATTATTTCCTGTGTTGATTTCTCGTTTTTGATTTTGTCGTGGATGCTGTTGGATTGGGATATATATATATATTGCTTGTTTTCTGTGTTTCTATTGTTTTCTGTTTCTTAATCTCACTACCCGTGGAAGCGTAATTACCCAACATCTACACAACATTTTACACCGATAGTTCCCCCATTTACAAATCTAACGACATCATCAAATATAGTGTCTTCCTCTACATTTAGTGCTAAGTTAGTAATTGAGATTGTTGATGTGAGGTAAAACAAATATGTAAATTTGACTTGAAAAAAAAATTTTGATGTTGCTGTTAGTTATTTTTTATATATATAGTTATGATTTTCTTGTTTTCAATGTTATTTATTTATTTATAAAGTTTTATTCCATCTCACAAGTGTTCGACTATAATTACAAAGTCTTTAAAGAAAATGGTTGATTTTAAAGCATTCCCTGGAAGAAAGTTTCTGAATTGACAATAGAGTCTTATTTTAATGACTTTCAGGTAAAAATAATGAAACAAAAGTATTGAAAAATAATTATCTAATTACTTAACTATTATGTTGGTTATTATTCAAGCAGTACATAATTATGTTCTTATTGTTAATATAAATTCTTTTTTGATTTTTCTATATATAGAATTAGTGCACATGTGCACCCAAATTTGATGGAAAGATAAAGTCATTATGGGAGAGCAAAGATGCTAAACAGTATTCTGATTTTGTCCATAAATTGAAGAATATAAAAGAAAGGCCTGATTTTATATCCGGTGATGATTGGCACGAGTAGCATAAGTATTGGGAGGAGCCAGATGTAAAGAAAAAATAAGATATTGCTAGTAAAAATCAATGAAATGAGGTTGCTAGCCTAGGTACATGAATCTGTCGACACACAGGAAGGTCAAAGTCGAGCATTGAGCATGCTCAAGATTTGGTATAATTTTAAAATTTTAAACATTTGTATATTAAGTGGTTGTCCTAATAGTCCAATAAATCAAATTTGTGCATGGTTTTATTAAATTTTGTTAAAATTTTTGATCATTTATTATTTTATGACTTGATAAATACATATTCTAGGCTGGAGAATTGGGTCGAGATCCCAATTTTTATTGGATTTTCAGAAAGATGAATGTGAAGAAAGTGGATGGTCTATTTGTAGACAACAAGTCTTAGATGATTGCTATAAGAATTTGTTATATTAATAAAATTTTATGATACTACAGTACATTTGAAAGTTGTTTGGAATGCAAATATTTATTTTATTTTATGTATATCTAGAATTGTATTTTTTTTTGTATTTTATCTCAGAAACTCATGGAGGAACATGTGACAGCAGCTTCTCAACAAGTTGAGGGTTCTATGGATCTTCAACCAATTGACTATGATCCTATTTATTTTGAGACCATAGAAGATCATAAGAAGCAGCGAGTGTATGACATCGGCTCGAAGGGAGTGTCATTTTGTTGGAGCAGTCGTGCTTATAATTCATCTGTCTCAACAATGGTGGATGAGACAGTCGAACAAGAAGCAATGGAAACAAATGAACGTATTGTAGTTATGGAGTCTGAAATAAAAAAGAAGAATGAGCAGATATCTCATTGAAAAAAGAAATATATGAATTTAAAGAATAGAAGGATGAGCAGTATATTAATTTGAAGGAAGAATTATAGGAAATGAAAGAAAAGAATGAGGAGAAAATTACTTAATTGATGGAAGAAATGCAAGAAATTAAAGAAATAAATAATGAGATAAAAGAAATTAAGAATGAAATACAATAACAGATGTCCTAAATGGAGTCACAGTTAGTGGCATTGACGCAACAAATAGCATTCTAAGATCCAACTACGAAACCTCGCAGGAGAGGCTAGCACAAAATTCTCTACTAATTATGAGGATGATTTCATATGAGAATTATTTCTGAACTTTTATTGATTTTTATCTATGTCTAGCAAAAAATGATGAGAATTTTTTGCAGGTTTCAATTTTCTTTATTTTGGTTTTATTATTTGCTTTGCCGATTAACCTAATAATGAATTTTTGTAGGACACATGATGTGAGATGAATGAAAAAATTCTGATTCAAAACATTCAGATATTGCCACGAAAAAATTCTAATAATGAATCTTTATCGATATTAGCTTGATCAAAAGGAGGCTTAGCTTCTATTATCTATATTATTCCAAAAATATTTTATTTTTGCACTTTCTTTCTCTCTAAACTTCATTTTTAGACATCATTTAGATTTTTGTTGAAGTTGTATGACTATCAACTTAAATTTGTGTTTATTCATGTCTATAATAACTATTTTTATATATCTATGAATATGTTTGTGTGTCCCTGAATTTTTTGGGTAGAGTTTTAGCCTATTATAGGTATTTAAATGGCTTGGCTGGTCCTCCATGGTGTTGGGAACAATACCTTAGCTTCTGAAGCTATGAGATGAACCAAAAATTTAATTCCACACAAATGCAGGTTTGTTCTTGACACTCTTATTTTGTGTAGATTTGCATCATTGCAGTTCAGATCTATGACTGCTTGTTATCAGTTATTGGTTTGTAAATGTAATATATCATGCTCTCATGTGCAAGTGCAACAATGTTCTCTATATGGGTGGAGTACCAGAGGAAAAAAAACTAGAAATGCCAACCATGCCTGAGAGACCTATATGCGTGTTTTTTAAGTCCTATATTATTTTCTTCTGTTGTCTTTGATGGTATGTGTATTTGGATGAAAGTACAAGTGAGTGTGTCATCTAAGACTATGTGATTATATATACCTACATATAATACTGTATTATATACATACATATATACTTAGTATAAATGTACGTATATACTAAGTATATATCTACATATATACTGAGTATATAAGTACGTATATACCAATTATATATGTTCTTATATACTAAGTATTTTTGTACATATATACTCAGTATATACATACATGTATACTACATTATATACATATGTATATACTCAGTTATAAGTACTTTTATACTATAGTATATACGTACATATATACTCGGTATATACATACTTTTATACTGTAGTATATATGTAGTATATACCGAGTATATACATAAGTGGGTGCATATATTTATTTGTAAACATGTATATATTGTCATACATAGACACCCATTTACACACAAACACACTTTTGAATATATAATTGCTTGGTCTGATCTGGTCATCATCGTGCATTTCTTACTGATGCATGTAATAAAAGTCATGAATATTAGACTTTCTCTAAAGCTGTGGGATGAAGATATTTCTAGTCCAGACCAACCAGGCAGATAAAGGTTGATCATAAAAATCTTAGTAATTGTGTTGATATGCAATTATCACATGGCACAAAGTGAACGTATGAATAAATAAGCTTTCTTGCTCTATGTTCTGCAATGATTGGTTCTAATTGTACTAGGTCTTAGGATGATGAAGATGATGATCATGTAGTGTCACGTAATTATGGTCAAAGAGGAATATTGGGTCCTATTTTGGGAGAAGCAGCTTTCCACCTCGTCAAAAACTCGCTCAATCTCAAAATGAGTGGTTGACAGAAAAGTTCATCAGTTGAGCATCATTGACTACCCCACTTTTATTATCATTGCCCCACTTTTATTAGCAGGGGCGGCAGTAGCAGCAACAGTGGTGGTAGCAGTGACAGAAGCGGTAGTGGCAGCGGCATCGACGACAGCAATGGCAGCGGCATTGGCGGCAGCAGCGGCAGCAGCATCGGTGGCAGTAGTGGCAACAGTGGTGGTAGCAACGATCGGAGCGGTAGAGGCAGCGGCAGCAGCAGCAACAGCAACAAATGTGATATATATGTACGTATATACTCAGTATATATGTACATATAATATTGTAGTATTTTATGTACATATTTACTGAGTATATATGTACTCGGTATATATGTACACATAATACTATAGTTTATATGTACATATACTATAGTAATATATGTACGAGTGAAATGCTAGTATATATGTACATATATAATATAGTATTATATATTTATCAAAACATAACTTTTTTTATTTATTTTGATATGATTGAGTGGTTTAAATTTCTTACAGATATGGTACCGCATTGTTCCCCATACAAAGCTTGTATAAGTGAAGAAATTTTTCACTAGACATGACGCATCATGTGACTTGAACATTTTTGTCGCAGCAAAAAAAATGGTGATCAGAGGAGCAGAGGGAGAGAAAGCGACGTCAAAGCATAGATAGATTATACTTTGTCCACTATCGGTAGATACATTGATGAATAAAAGATAGCACTATCCGTAGAAAGCAACGTAAATTTTATTCATGCATGAATAAAATTTTGTTTTTTTTTGTTTTGATTATGTAAAATATTGTATTAGAATAAGTTATTAAATGATTTTATTTTTTGTTAATTTTAAATTATCTTTTATCATTTCTATTTTTATTTAATTTAACTATAAAAATATTTGATTATTTAATTAATTTTTTTAAAAAAAAATTAAATTCTGAAAATAGTTTTAAAATTAAAATAGCTTAGGATTTTTCCCTTCCTAATTTAGAAAGGGAATTTTTTCTAGTTAATATAGCTAGGAATATCTTTATTTTAGTAAGTGATTTTTTTCGTCGCTAAATTTATTTTGCTAGGTACTATTCACGCCGCTAATCTTTAGCGATGAGCACTTTAGATTGAGAAAGCTTCCGTCGTTATATCCATTTAGCGATTAAAACTTTCATTTAGCTTGTTAATTTAGCTAGAGGAATTATTTTTTTTAGTTAGGGATTTTTCTGTCGCTAAATTATTAGCTAGGGACACTTTCCCTTGCTAAATTTTAGCGGCGAGCACTTTTGATTGGGTACAGTTCCATCATTAATACATCGCTATATCCAGTTTAGTGACGAAAAACACCCATTTAGCTAAGGAATTTTCCCTAGCTATATGGTATTTTTCTTGTAGTGAACCAAACTCAATGACCTTTGGGATATAATCACAACCAACATAATTAAATAGTTAAATTATTATTTGAAGATAATATTTGTGTACTACCAATGGATAATAAGAGAAGAAATGATGTGCAATAAGATTAAATGAGACTAGATCATTCGGACATGACTATGAAAACTATTGAGAATCAAATTGGATTGCTTGCAGTCACAGTGAATGAGAAGAGTGTCAATAAATTTTCTAGTGATTCCAAGATGAACCCGAAGTGATGCATACCCATAATATTGATCCAAAGAAGTAACATGAAAATAGATAGATGTGAAATCAAAGGAAGAATGTGATGCATAATAGAATGTTCTCATGGATGATGTCACAATTTATGAAGTCATAATATCAAATTCCACAACATCCAATGTTGCAACAAAGATTGACCTTATGTTGGAGCTAAAAATTACAACCAATGATCACAACCAATGTATTACACTAGAAGCAACTCATAACAAAGTGAAAATTAAAGAAATGCTAGTGAACTATCATAAAAAATACAAAGATAATGCATAGAAAAATTTATATGCAAATAATCCTCACTCATTTTACCATATTCATCACTTTTCATAGCAATCAGAAAAAAAAGTTGGACAAACAATTTAAAAATTTTTATAGTATTTCCAAAATGTTGGAGATTAATATACCATTTTATCTTAGATGTCATACTACATGAAATTCATGAAAATATTATGAGTAGGAAGAAAAACTTGGAGACTTATGGAATAGTATGTATGACCAAGAAATATAATGTAATAATTCAACGAAAACTCTCAAACAAACTCAAAGATCCACAAAGTTTTATCATTTTGTATATTATTGGTGGAGCAAACCTTATAGAATGTTTTGTGTAACTTGGGATCAAGTTTGAACTTGATATTATTCTGTATAGTAAGATGGTTAAATTTAGGTGAGATTACTATAGCTTCTTTCTCTTTACAAATAACTAATATATCTAAAGAAATTATGAAGGAGATAAGTGAAGATGTGCTAGTTAAAAGTTAGGAAATTTATCTTCCTTGTATACTATGTGGTCATTGACATGAAAGAAGACTCATGCGCACCACTGATCTTGGTAATACTATTTTTATTGACTAGACATGTATTGATTAATATCAATACGGGCGAATTGACTCTTCATGTGGGCAAAGAATAAATGAAATTCAACCTATATATACATTTACAAATTCTAGTTGAGAAGAAGGATGCTTGAGATTAAATATCCTTATCCACTCAATTAAAAACCAGAATGTTGAGTTTAGAAAAGAGATTTATTGGAATATTGTTGACCTGAGAAAAAAGTCATAAAGTTAGAATAAGATTTAAAATAAAATTAAGTTGCGACACACTTTAACAAAGACACAAGTTATGATGTTGTGACATTTTTTGAAGTCACGACAAATAAAGAAAAATTAAGATATGATATGATGATATGGACATTCTTATGCATACTAAAGGAAAAATAGACATGGGAACTCCTGAAATTGTAGACACGGTATGATTGGAAATAGTCGTACCACTACTTGATGAACTCCAAGTGGAAATAAATGAATCTATGATTAATATGGATAAAGTGAAAAAGCAAGTTGCTACATTTGAAAAAGTCACGCATACAACAATGGGCTCAATAAAGAGAGAGGTTGTGAAATAAGCTACAAGAGTCATAATATTGACAAAATCAAAGATAAAGGAAGGAGTTATGACCTATTTCGATATCATGACACAATTAAAGAAGGAAACACAAGATGATATCATGAAATAATTAAAAGGCATGACTATGGTTGAAGTGGAGATAAAAAATAGTGATGCGTGATAATTACAAAGGTTGTGACATTCAAGGACATGCATCCAAACGAAAAAAATAATAATAAATGATCAAATTTTAAAGGAGAGACATTAGCAATATGTTGGCCTAGACAAGAAAAGGAACACATATTATCTTCCATACATAATCATTGACCAAGGATACGAAAAATACAAAGTAAAAATTGATAAAATACTATATAGAAAAGAATGTGTGGTTAACTGAGCTTGACAATAATGGAATTATACCCAAAAATGATGAAATTATTTTCATCGCTAAATAGCGACAAACATATTTAAGTTTTTTTAATCTGTCATGAATAGCAACACGAAGTAAGATTCAGTTATGCTTGTGTGGCATTTAGCGAAAAAAATATTTGTATCCATTTATAATTAGAAATGTAATGCATATCCATTTCTACTTTTTGTGAGTGATATTAATTCCTTTGCTAAATGAGAAATGAAATGCATATCCGTTGCTAATTCATTTAAAATGATACAGTGAGGGAAAGGCATTCCACCACTATTTTAGTGACAGAAATAATTTCCATCGCTAAAATACGATAATTAATTTTTGAAAAATACTTCGAAACTTCAAACATTCTTAGGGTTTTGGGGATTTTTTGTTTTGATTCTAATTTCATCCAAATAGTTTGTGGATTGCCTATCCTCTATGTATTGATCGACATGCATTTAATCCATATTTCAGGTATGAAATTATGATTTTTATTTTATCCCATATGTATTGTATTCAGGAATAACTATATCTGTGCTTTTTCATGTTATGTATAATTTCTTTTCATTTTTAACATTGATATTGGGTTCTATCTTATATTTTTTGTTTAATGATTATAAATATAATTGATAAATTATATATTTTTTACATTACTTTACATATTTTTCTCATACTTTGATTTGTCAAATAATTTTTGTAACCTTATTGAGTTATAAATTTTTTGTGTATTTTGTTATTGACCTATAGTTAAGATCACCACAATTATTTTGTATTTTGTTTCCTTTACTATACTTAGATGAAATTTAATAATTTCAAAAATAATAACTCATATTAATAGTGCAACCTTACAATAAATTACAATTTATAATTTTTAAAACAAATACTACAAGTTCATTTGTAATAAGAATAAACATGGAAGGAGGAGATTATGAGGATATGCAATTAGAATAGTGAAACATAATGAATAATTAAAAGACTAAATAAATTAGAAGCTAATTTAAAAATTTATATAGTTGATTTATCTACATTTCTCTAAAATTGTAATTAAATAAATAATACTCACCTTTATTTAATATTTAAAAAAATCATATTACATGTCACATGTTGTATGTGACTATGTATATTATATGCTTTATATATATTAAAAGATTCCTCCATTCATTTTTTTTAATATTCTCCATTGATAGTTGATTTATTTTGTATGTTTTTTCATTGATAAATTTTAATAAATTGACAATGATAATTTATTTATTATTTTTATCATATGTAATATGTTTATCTAATTATGTAGTACTCATTATTAATTTAGAAATTAATAATTATGATATTACAAAATTTTCTTTATTTCCTTATTAATGTAATTTCATCCAATATAGATAAATATCAAATATTCAGTTTTATTTAAATAACAAAAATATAACTTATGTCTTATGAAAAATATTTAAGACATTGGAACAACCTACCTTATCTGATTTTAATTCGAAATTATCTAATAATTATTTTACTAGAACTTATTTGTTATATTTATGCAATGTCATAATAATATTAGTACATATTTATTACATATAGATCTTTTTGTTTATTATTATAATTCAAAAAATGTTATTGTTATGTGTTACCGGAATAAAAAATATTATATGACATGATCATCAATGGATGAATATAAGACTAAAATATGGGTTTTTAACCGATGAATTTGTAAATGGGATCGAGGAATTTATTGTCTTTGCTAAAAAACTTGAATTTATAGATGAAAAAAAATAAGATGTCCATGTAATACTCATAAATATCAAAATTGGAGTTTTCATGATGTGGGGATCGTGCAATGTAACCTTACAAAAAATGTATTTGTTAGTGACTATTATGTTAGGTATAAATACAATAATTAGTTGTGCCACAAATAACTAAGTATTATATATATAGAAATGTTGATTTAACGGTTGCAATAGAATTTGTTAATCTCTATGAATCATATGATGCGATTTTAAAGAATATTATTGGTCTTTCAATTAAAATTTAGATATCGCTGATGATATTCCAATATCATATGCAAAACAAATTTTATGAAATACTAAGAACTTTAAAAGAAGAGGTTTGGGAAGGTAATCTATATGGCCACTCAAAGTTATCTATGGTGGCCAGACTAATGAATTTAAAGATAAAACATTATTTTATAGAAAGGTGTTATGATAAAATATGATAGTTGTTATCTGAATTGTTATCAAAAGAATAATGTCATGATAGATAGTTTTTTACAGCACAAAGAAGTTAATGTGAAGTTTGGGTTTGCTAGTGAAAAAAAATATATTGTTGTGTTGATGGCTGCATTATATATTGGGGCATAGACAGTGATGCAAATACATATAATTTCATAATTATCCTTGGTACAAAAGAAATATAGTATATATAAAAATAAATATTCCTTATAAGAAGATGCATTATTTTATATTCACTCCTCATTTGCAAAGATTATTTGCATCCGATGCTAATACTGATGATATGAGAAAGCACAAAGAGCATGTTATTGAAGATGGTGTGATGTGGCACTACTCAGATTCTTCTTCTTGTAAATATTTTGATGATTGTTATCCTCCTTTTATAGATGAAAGTCAAAATATTAGATTAGGACTTTCCATATATGGATTCCAATCTTTTGGACAAACAAGGCAACAATACTCTTCTTTCTAGATATTATTACACCTTATAATTTATCACATTGGATGTGAATAAAAGATAAATACATGTTTTTTTTGCATTATCCTGCCCGGTCTGAGAAATCCAAAAAAACAAAATGGATGTTTTTCTATAGATTTTTATAAAAAAGCTCAAAAAATTATGGGGGGATAGTATCAAAACATATGATATATGTAGAAAGCATAACTACAAAATGCAAGCAACATTTATGTGGAGTATAAGTGACTTTCCTGGATATTTAATATTATCTGGATCGAGTACTACAGAAAATTATCTTGTCCTTATTGCATGGTGAACTCAGATGCATTTTATCTATGTAAAGGAGGAAAGACTTCTTGGTTTGATAATCATCATATATTTCTTACATGTGAAATACCCATTTTGGATGAATATTAATACATTTAAGAAAGGCCATAAAGTCCTTAAAAGTGTATGACCTTTGAGGTTAGGTGAGGAAATATTATAAGTAAATGAAATATATGTGTTCAAAACTATTATGGATATTGATGCAGGTTGTATTAATGTGCAAATTTCAAAAAATTATCACTATGATTGGAAGAAAAAAAGTATATTTTGGGATTTGCCTTAATGGAAAGCAAATCTCATTAGATACAACTAAGATGTGAAACATATTGAAAATAACTTTTTTGATAATATTTTTAATACTATAGTGAATGTGAAAGGAAAAACAAATGATAATGTAAAATCAAGAGAGGATTTGAAAGAGTTATGTTCACATCAAGAGTTTCACAGGGATGAATCACTGAATAAATTTCCTAAGGCTTGTTATCGTCTTGAAAAGGATGCAAAGAAAGTTTTGTGAAAATGCTTGATAGAGCTCAAGTTCTCTAATTGATATGAATCTAAGATGGAAAGTTATATTGATAAGAAGAATCATAAGTTATTTGGAATACAAAGTCATGATTGCTATGTTTTCATGTAGAGGCTAATACCATAGCATTCCAAATATTACTTCCACAAAATATTTGGTAAGTACTGACTGAAATAAGTCTTTTTTTAAGAATCTCACTTGTAATGTCGTGACAAAGGAAGAAATGGATCAATTACAAAATGACATCCTTATTATTTTATGCAAACTTGAGGATATTTTTCTCCAAGATTTTTCGATTACATGGAACATCTCCTAGTCCACCTTCTTTATGAATACATGGTAGCAAGCACTATGCAATATAGATGGATGTGTCCATTTGAAAGGTGCTATAATTTCTAATTGTTAATCTAAAAATTTTAATGTATCCATCAAATATTTTTTTTCTAATATATATCTATTTCAAATATCTTAGAAAATTGAAAAAATAATGTTCGATATAAAACCAAAGACAAATGATCGATATGCAATGCCTGCTTGGTTGAAGTGGCTTATGCATTTTGTGTGCACTACTTTCGACCAAATTGTATAATTGACTTAACAAATTATCACAAAAGAATGTAATTGTTATGAGAAATAGATCAGAATAAAATAATATGCTTTTTATTTTCAAACATGCGGGTAGATCATATAGTAGAGCAACATCCATATATATTTTGGATGTCCTAGAGTATTATGCTGTGCACACATACAATTTGTTGAATTATGAGAAAGTTACACCTTATACAGAGTAAGATTTATAATAATTTCATTATCTCATTTGTTTGTCATTGTATGTGATATAACATTTTAATTATTCAAAATACCTTCAAGTTTACTTTTGAAGAATATTTGCTCTGGAATTAAGGCAAAGAGAACCTCATATTGATGATGATTCAATTGATGCAAGGCTTGAAAAAGATTTTGCAGATTGGTTTAAAAAATATGTTAGTATATACCTTATCATTCTTTGTCCTAAACAGTTACGTGCAACATTATATATGTATGAAAGTATTCTTTTATATTTTGTAGGTACAATCTTCTTCATCAAATATATATAATAGACAAATGAAGGATCTTGAAAAAGGGAAATTACAAAGTTATAGACATATCTCATACATTATGTAAATGAATATAAATTTCATACTTTGAAATGTGATTCAAATAGAGCTTCAATGAATAGTGGTATTTTCATCAAGGGGTCTAACTATACTTCATGTACTACTAATTTTCATGGTCGACTTAATGAAATTCTACACATGGAGTATCCTACTTTTTAAATTAAAGGATTATTATATTTCAGTGTGAATGGTTTAATCTTATTCTATATATGAGCACTAGAATTCATCATAAATACAACCATGTTGATATGCACTATATAAATTATATCATAATATGAGCCATTTATTCTTATGGTATAAGTTGAGCCAAGTGTGTTACACCACTTATCCAACCATATAAGAAATTCATGTCACTAGTGAGCAATATGTAAAATAAAACTTAGATCAGCTATTGAAGTTGTTGAAAATAATGTTATGGTCACTCCTTCACATGTATCAATATTTTAAAAGAATAAAATGGAACTTCATTCAATCATTCATGGGGCATAAAATGCCCTTCAAAATTTACTTATTGAATGTTGTACATTGGTGATGGAAATGTTGAAAAAAATAATGAAGAGGAATTAAGTATAGAATCATATAATGATGAATATGTAAATAGATATGATTTCTTAAAATTTTTTGATAATGACTAGAAATTCATTGACTGCCTTTTTATTTTCTCATTCATATTTGGTAATCATTAAAAAGTGGATGTTAAATTAAAATATATTAATAGTTTTTTTCTAATGTCATTGTGTTTATAACTATGTCTTGTTATTATGACATTTTTATATAATATCTATATATTTCAATGTTTATGTAACTTGATATAAGTATGAGAGGCAACCATTCAAGTAGTCGAAGATCTTTATGTGTGAGGAGGAAATCTGCATGTATTTAGTGACTGCAATACTATAAATGTCTTTCTGAATTCTCTCACTCATACGGAGGAAATTTTGGCATCACCTCATCATTACATACAAAAAATTACTACCATATATATTCTATCTTCATCTCATTTTTCACTAGAAGATACTGATATTTACTTTCAAACTAACTTAGGAGGCCCATGCATTGATACTACAAGAGTGACACTGGTAGGATATCACAATCCTTAATAAGATAATAAAATAATATGTGAATGAAATTATAAATATATTACTATTTTTGAATTTTGGTATTTTTACAATAATAACAATGTATGATATTGCTACTTATTGAACATTATCATTTATAATATTAAAAATAAATTTTAATTTAGTAGCAGCAAAAATTATGTATTTTGTTTATATGTATATATACGTGATGATTTTTAAAATATTTATAGGTTTATTCGTTCTTCTTCTCATATAATCTAGAAGATATTTAAAGAGAAACTAGTTGCAAGGGGGTATAAAGTGGAGCAAAATACCCCAAAGTACGAAAGAATTTTATTGGGAAGAATTTGAGGTACATTTTCCATGTATTTATGTGTTTTTCAATGTGGTATAATATGATATGCTCTTAAAATAAATGCATTATAATATATTATTTTTTATTTGGTTTTTGTAGAAAAAATATAAATGGAATAATGCTTTGGTGGTATCAGTGAATGATACATGGAAACACATAAAAAGTGTGAGATAAAATAACAAGCTTAGAAAATGGAGAAAAAAAATATGGTAAATATGCAAAGCCTAACAGTGTCCTTCTTAGCGTCCGGATAAAGTGATGAGAATACTGGAATAGTGAGAAGTTAAAGGCCTTGCCCTAGGTGGCCTCACACATTTGTCGATCAAAAAAAGTAGATGAATGACTAAGACCTTCAAAACATATTGGAGGTTTAAAGGCAACCTACCAATATTCAGTAAATCTGGTATAATTATATGTTATTTTAATTTTAAATTTTTTATAATCGAAAGGATTATAATTATGTGTTATAAATGATGTACCTTAATAGTAACTAATGTTTCTTTTCAGGAGGCTGAGTTTGGATGCCCAGTGATATCATATGAGGTATTCAAGCAAATGCACAAGAAGAAAGATATATCATTTGTGGGCAAGCATTCAAATGATAAAAATGTGAGTTTCTCATTTTGTACTTGTAGTTTTATTTAATAATTGCAAATAATAAAAGAAAAAAATTTAATATATTGATTATTTGGCTTTAGCTATAAATAAAACCAAACTCAATTATATTTTTTTTTACCATAACTATTGATTTATTTTTTATGAACTAAATAAATATATTTACTAACTTCATTTTAAATTTATTTTGTAATAGCAAGAGGATAGTTCTTATGCTAGTATATAATTTCATTTAATATAGTATTTGATGAGTTATGTTGTATTTTAACAATTGTAAAAAGTTATAGAAAATATGGTTGTAATTGCTTCTCAATTTATACATCATTATACATAGGCACAAAAGATTGATAGTTTGCATATTTACCTTCAGGCTATCGGAGTGGAGCCGAAAAAATGGCGAGTGTATGGTCTTTGTACCCATGCATCTATATTTTTTCTAGTTTCCATTCGGTGTTCTTCATCATCACTTCTAATTACAATAACAAATTTGATGAGAGGTTGGGGAAGGAGATATAGGATATTCAAGATACATTGCAAAGGAAAAATAAAGAGATGCAAAAGGAATTCAAAGAAATGAAAAAAAGGAGAGGCTAAAAGATTGAAAAGATATGAGGAAAGAATAAAAAGAGAGAAGGAAAGAATAAAAAAAGAAGAAATATAAATGAAGATTTTGAAGTTTGAGAAAATTATGTGCATGTCGCTAGAGGCATCATCTATTTTTTATCATTCTAAAGAGGATCCATCTAGATATCCATAAGATAATACACACCAAGCGATGGACTCATAATTGTTTGTTGTGTTATTAATTTTTTTCAACGCATGATTTTCATCTTAAATTATGGTTTTTTTGTTTATCTTTTTTAATTTCTTTATAAATTGTGTTTTCGAATTTATGGATATTTATGTTTGTTATCTAATATTTTATTCTATTATGAATTTTATGTTAAAGTCATTTAATGAATAATATTTAGATGTGCTTATTTAGTTGTAGGTCATATAATTTCTATATGTAATTATATATAGCATACAACATACAGAAACTACACAAATGGAATTTATTCATATTGTAAACAATAGAAATAGAAAATTTTATTTCTAAATCCATTTCTAAATAGATATGTATTCTTGTATTTCTTTGATGATCTGTCACTGATTTAGAAATTGATTATATGTTTCTATATTTTAGGACTCAAAATTAGGGATGGAATCCAAGATTACTTTGTCATCACAATAAATAGTGATGGAAAAAATCCATCACCATTTATAGAAACATCATTACATAATCCAATTCTAGATTTTAGAGAGGATCATTATGGAAATGGAACTAATCATTTTTTTTAAATCTGTCGCTATTCAACCATAGCGACAAAATTAGAAATAGAATTGGACATTTTTGATTTCATCTTTTCTAGTAGTGAGTGCATCTTGGAAGGTATCCTAGATATTAATTTTCTTTCTTGTGTGCCTTTAATTGTTTTATATATGTCTCACATATTCATACATAGTGATCCACGTACTAAAGGACATCATGACTTCAAACCAAGTCACTACAATATACATGACTTCTCAATCATTAAAAGAAGCCATGATGTTGAAAACCAGTCACAACAATTTCAACTTAAAATGAGCATACATCAAGTTAATGAAAACAAACCAAGTCATGACATGCTGTAAATAAGTTGTGATGGCAATTTCACATCATGTCATACTTTGTGGGATTCCACTTACTTTGTGTTGATAATTTTTTAATGTCACAACATCCATTCATATTGTATAAAAATTTGCAAAATCTAAAATCATTTTACACGTTTTAATTACACTACTTGTGACCAAACATTAATTGATGAATATCTTTGTAAAGATTGATACCTTCTTGGATGAAGAAACATTGATGGCAAGGCTTAGTGGAAGAAGAGATAAATTCGAAAGTAGTTAGAAGAAAAAAAGAAAACAAAGCATGTAAATATTCAGCTACTAAAAGCCAATCCCTATCACTCGACATACTATTTTGTTGGAGAAAGAGAAAAATTTGATGACTCATACGTTCACAATGAAGATTTTCGTGGGTGAACGAGAAATCAAAGTGATCATCCAACATTTTCAGAAGACATTTGTGAGAAAAAATTAAATGAATCTATGCTAACATTTTGAAATGGGCAACTTGACTATTTTGACAATCATGACATTATGAAAATGTACTCGAACCTTAGACACATGCATTTAAAGAAGTGTTAGGTACAAAAAGTATGAGTTCATTTTGAAAGGGAGTTTATCAATGAAACCTTGTAATTAAAAAGGATTTCAGATAGTATAAAATTTATAACCCTAAAATAACAACCCAACAACATGTAAGTCAGCAACATGTTGATGGATGGATAAAGATAATGGAGAGGAATAAAGAATAGTTTTTTTGGACACATACCAAGTGTGGAAAATGACTAAGGACGATAAGGTTTGGTTTTATTTCTTGTGTTTAATCTTGAAGTCTACACTCTATCTCTCTACTATTAATAAAGACATAATAATCTTGATGATTTCTCTAATTGAATTGATACTAGATGAATGTTGGAGAAGTCTATCCTAGACTATCAAGGATAGATATTCTTTGCTCATATATTTACCCCTAACTTATCACATTGTTATGTCATGCTAAAAGAGTCTAGATGTATGAAGATTAAGATGAATTATGCATATAAATACCATCATTGATATTAATTGATGTGAAGAGAAGAATTGAAGGAGAAAAGAAGAGAAAACTTATTCTAGAAGGGAAAGAACAAGTAGATGCCGGACAAGAATGGTCAATCATCCCTGAAGTCAAAACTAAAGAAGAAATTTGGAAAGATTGTGATAATTAAAAGGAATGATCACCTCTGAATGATGAGGAGAAGAAGGATACATGAGCATAAGTCCTAACCATTCAAGGTCATGAAAATAAAGTCGAATGATAAAGAAATCTAATTGAAAGAAGAGCTAAAAATTATGCGCAACTATATTTCACCATAGTGGAAGGAAAGATATAACTAGTGGGAACTTTACTTGAAAAGCAAGGAGGAGAATGACGGAATAAAGATGAGTAACATGATATATTATGAAAAATACATCTGAATTCAAAACAAAGGTTATTCTTGTCCCACCAAGAGAGATTTGAAGAATGAGTGATGAAGTTATTGGAGGAGACTATAAAAAAAATTAAGATATGCATGTTGAACAGTTCTGAAGCTATCTAAATGCAATAAAAATCTATCTCTAATGAGTGGTAATGGATAATACAATATTTGGTGTTCAAAATATAGAATATTTTTATGTATTTTAGTAGTTGAAAATGATGTGTAGACACAAGGAAAGAAATATATTATGAGTTAATTTCATGATTTTAGTATTTTTAAGAGTTTTGATGAATACTCATGAAATCGATAGGTTTTGGAGATATTTAGTATGGGGGGTATATCATTGAGTCTCACATAATTTTGGTATTTTTTTCTTGGGTAAAGTCTACCTAATTAGTTAGGATAATTCTTATATGCCATGATCCTACCAATTCGTTATAATAATATTTTTAATATTCAAACATCTTTTTATTATTTTAATAATAAGTTTTTTAAAATGAGCTAAATTGCTAAAAATACTTTTATTTTTTATTCTAATTATGGATGATTCGGTGCACAGAGAATAATTTTGCATATAAGATCAAATCATCAATAATCATCGAATATAAGTTTTTTCATGATCTAGATAGAATTAGATACCATATCGATAAGATTTCTTGACTATGGTGAATTTCACAATCTAAAGATTAGCACTATATTTCAGTGAGGCTTTCTTGACTATGGTGAATGGTAAATATGGTGTATTTATTTTGTATTGATATATAAAATAAAATACATTGTGGTTATTATAATCACTATTACTTTTATTCTTGAGGTGATTAATTTTTTTGTATGTTTTTAATAATTGATTTGATTCATAAGGGTATGGTCTAGGAATAGATTTAAGAATTCTAAGAATTAGATAACATAATCAATCATGAGGTAAATATTAATTATCGATAGAATCCTTGTCGTACCAAATAGATTTGATGATACACCTTTGAGGAAGCTTATAACATTTGATATTTTCAAATCCTATAGATGAATTTTGATCGGATAATTCAAACAATAAATATAAAAGACATTTTTTTTGTTCCTGAATCCCTAACAATGGTATGAAATACAGTTATCATGATATTTGCATGTGGATGGATTGGGTTTTAAACATAGTTTAAGAATATCTAGTAAACTAACTTAAACATAAGCTATTTGCCCTTTGTTTCCTAAGCATAATAACCTAGCTATATCTACATATATTGTGGTTGATTTCTTTTAATCTTGAGATGTATTTTGTAATGTTTTTGTGTGTTTATTGCACTTGTGTTTTTAATTTTTCATGTTATTAATTTTTTGAATTGACATTGGCTGAGATGATGGTGGACATGGCTGGCGAAGGTGGTTATATCGACTGAAAAAGGTATTTATGGAAGTAGTTATGGCCAATGGTTGTGCTGATGATATTTTTTATCACCGAAGATGGTGACTGTGGAAGCATCAATGGCCAATGGCAATGCTAGTGACATTTTCTGTCACTAGCAATGTTGATTGTGGAAGCAGCATGGTCAATGGTAGTGCCAGTTACTTTTTCTATCATCTATGACAGTGACTATAGAAGTAGCCACGACCAATAGAAGCACAAGTATCATTTACAATCATCAGAAATGGTAACTATGGAAAAAGCCATGTCCAATGGTAGTGCTGGTATTATTTTTTGTTGTCGACAATGGTGACTATGAAAATAGCCATAGCCAATGACAGTTTCAGTGATATTTTTTATCACTAGTGATTGTGATTGTAGAAGTAGCCATAGCCAAATGGCAATACCAATGACATTTTCTATCACAAACTATGGTGCCTATGAAAGTAGCCATGGCCACTAGCTACATCAGTGACATGTGTGGATGCCAGCTATAGTCAATATGGAGGCTATCATGGTCATTCACTATTTTGGAAGTTATATTCAAAAATGATGATGATATATGTGGTGCTTGACTTGGAAAATTATGGAAGCATTGAAGTGGTTGCAATCAATGGCAATAAAGAAGAAGGATCTCATGGTGGCTAAACTAATGATGACAAAACTCATGACAGTTGACACTAACAATGACAAAGCACATGATTAGAATCCCAAATCCTTTAGAACATCTATGTTATATTCCATTGCTTGATATTATGGATACTTCCCGAATCACATGCAACTAAATTAGGCAAATTTGCTCAGTTTAAGGAATCTTTTATGAGTGAGGGAGTTCATTTGTAGTCACCACATATTTGTGGCGTGATAATGTATTTATGGCATGATAATATATGTGGCATGATGGTATATGAGGTAGGGTAACATATGTGGCATGGTAGGATATGTGGAATGGTCTTATGTATAATTTTGAGGAAAAATATACACATAATATTTTTTTTAAATTAAAAACCTTTAGATTTTTTTAAAAAATTATATATATATAAATATATCTAAGTGGGCGAGGAAGTTTATTAACTAAATATCATGTCTCCATCACCAGTTTGAAAGTTATGCAAGGCAATTAGAGCATTGGTCTTGGTGTCTTTCCCTAATCATACTAATTGACTTTTAGTTATACTAAGTACAAACTACTATAAAGCTAATTATGTAGATTGATTAAATGAGTCACTTCTCTATATGAAGGATTCATCTAAGAGTCAATTGGTTTAGAATTAGGTGATGATTACACTTAGCTAAAAATAATAGCATCATATTTATCTAAGTCACTATTATTATTTATAGTTATAATGAAAAATAAGTATTTTAATATTGTTTGGCATAGTCACTGCCTAGATAATAGATTAATAGGAATTGACTTATCTAAATAAATATTGAATTGTAGATGTCCTACAATTGAGACATATTATTTATAGTGTATTTGACTGATAAAAAATTCTTTGGATAATTATTTGAGGGAATCTATTCTCATAATAGAATACAAACTAATGATGCCCATTAAAAACCTTTTCAAAAAAAATTTTTTCAACCCACTTTCCACCATTCTCAAAGATAATAAAATGGATGGGACTGATTACATAAATTAAAAGAGAAGTCTTGATATTATCCTAATCGTTGAGAACTAAAATTTGTACTCACAAATATGTACCCAAATAAATCTAAACAAAGGGTGATTGATGAGAAAGTTAAATCTTATGAGAAATGAGTAAATGCTACTATGATGTCTAGATATTATATTTTAGCTTTTATGTCGAATGTATATTAACAGCAACATGGTTCATGGTTACTGCATATGACATAATTTCTAATTTCAAAGAAATATTTGGGAATTTGACTTATTTTGCTAGGCAACAAGCCATAAAAGATCTGATAAATATTATAATGACTAAAAATATAGTTATGAGAGATCATGTTCTCAAGATGATTAGTCTTTTAAATGAACTAGAGATCCTTGATGGTAAGATTGATGAAGACTCTAAGATTGATATTATTTTTCAATCACTATCAGACTTTTATAAGTAATTATGCCTAAATTTCAAAATGAACAAATCTAATTAGAATTTAACATAATTACTTAAAAGAATTGGTGTCAATTGAACGTATTATTAGGAAACCATATAGAGCATTTGTAGTTGAAATAGCTTTTTCTAAACTAAAAGGAAAGAAAAAGAAGAAATTTTAGAAGCATGGCCTGAATCCCATTAATAGCTCCTAAGACGCATGTGAGAGTAAAAAAGATAAAAAAATTATTTTCATAATAAGCAGTCAGAATACTAGAAGAAGTAGTATTTATTTTATCTCATCAAAGTGAACAATCAGGAAGAGTCTCAATTACTAATGATTGAAACATGTTTAACAGTGGTATCTATGGATACTGGTGTATAGAAATAGGTATCACTAATAATATTTGTAATTTTTTGTAGTGGTTTTAGGAAACCAAACATCTAAGTAATGGTGAGATTAATCTTCACGTGAGAAACAATACCAAGATGATAGTTGTTGTAGTGGGACTAGAGGTGTCAGCCTTGCCCATTTTTAGGTGACCAAATCATGCCACTATGCAGTGCCTAGCATGGCATGGTATGGTAACCATGGCATGACTGGCATGACACGGTTTCAACAAAGCCATCCAAGCATGGCCAACCAGACTAGTTTTGTAAATTTTTTTGGCCGGGTAGTGCTTGGAGATGCCGAATCTGACCTGTTCGCGCCAAGCCGAGTTCAGGCCGAGTTAGGGTCATGTATGGGCTATTTTGAAAATTATTAATTCCAAATTCAAAATTATTAAAAAATTTAAATTTTAATACTTAAATTAATTATTAAAATAATTAATTAATTAATTTTCAATTAATTAAATTAATAAAGCATAAACAACTAAAATCTAAAAACTAACATGCAACATTTAACAACTAATAACTTTCAACTAAAAATATATAAACAGTACAAAATAACAATTAAGAAAATGAGACTAAGATTAAATAATTAAAAGAGAAAAAAAATATATCAAAGATAAACTCATAAATATAAAACATGAATCCAATCCATGTCAATCACACAATATAAGTGTCTGAATCAAGCCTCAAAGTAAAATGAAAAAAAAAATAAACAAAAATAATTAAAAAATGATAAATAAAAATGATAAATCTCATTACTCGTCTCGTCGGCATATAATCAATGATGATATCACTATTAGTGTATCAATAGCAGTAGGCCATTGGCAGTAAATTAGGCTCAGATGCCCAACTCAATCATCAATGTCTTAATCTCATATCAGTCGTCAATCTTCATCAATGTCCAATAAATCATCATCAGCAACCAACTCCTCTTCTTTTGCTACAGTCCCAGCATGATCTTATATGCCCAAGCTCGACTCCTCTCAATCCTTCATGCATACTAATGCCTCAATAATATCTAGCTATAATCTCAATCCCCTATCTGAAATCACATTCACTACAATAGAAAAAATAAACTTTGATGCTATGCTTGACACCAAAGGATTTAGTAGATCCCATGACAGCTTAGATTACATGGGATAGATGGACTCATATGATTTCCACCTCTATAAAATATTGAGGTTCTTATTATCGGTATGTGATGTGATTGAGTAGTAATCAATATCTAACTATAAAGATAGCTCGTTCCTATTTGATTGTTCATCCTATCATTTCTCCCTCACTAACTGAATGTTATCATCTCTAAATATTGTATCCATGTCCTTACTAGGAGACTCACTACTACTACCACTATACCTTGTATAGTAGTATGCAAAGAACTCAATCAACTTCTCATGAATGAACCCTTTAGGTTGGTCTTTCTGGTTGATGCATGAGGATATGTATGTCAAAATATTCTCTACTCCTTCCACTTTAACCCTAGGGTCAATACAGGTAGCCAGACAATAAAGAGATAGAATGGTGGACTAGTACTTTAAGTGTTGGGTTATATTTTGATGACATGACACATATATTTAACATAAAAAATCTTTTTTAATGGCCCACCTCTAATAGTCCTAACAAACATTTAATGGCTACTTCATTATTACATACATTAATGGCTACTCCTAACAAACATCTAATAGTCCTAACAAACATTAAAAAATCTTTTTTAATGGGTCAAAATATTCATAAGGATTATCATCATGATCTCATAAATAACTAGGTCATCTTTAGGATGGAGAATCTCTGAGAATCCTAATATTTTATTATTTAGTGTCCATATAAAATCTACTTAATGAGTAATGAGACATTCATAAAATGCATCGTCATGACTAGTCTAGATATTAGATATCACGGACACCACTCCACTAAAATCTCTAAATTTTTTAATAATTATTTTTTTTTAAGTTATAGTATTTTAGTAAGTCGTTACTAGATGTGAACCTAGGAATCCTATATTATGCAGCTAAAATTAAGCCTACATGATACTAACTATCCTTAGATCCTTTGAAAATCAAATCAGAAGATATATCATGGTGATCAGTTTGGCCATGTCTTCCCTCACTAACTTGTTGGTATATGAAGGGAGTCAACATTGAGGCTGAACTAGATCCAGCTCAAAGAACCCACCATTGAGTTGGGTTTTCCTAGGATCTAATGTACTATATTTTTTGGTGATTGTTTGGCATACCTTTTAAGGTGCCCAGTCCTACACAAACTCTTACAGGTTTAAATTTTTTTATAATATTTTCATTGTGCCGATTCTTCTTCGGAACCCCAAAATTTTTTTTGTGTATTATATTAAAGTGAATCCAAACTATTAATGGTCTTTTAATATTTTATTTTTTATATGTTTGGATCGAGGAAACCAAAGAAACTAAGGTTTCGGTGGCCTCAAACCTTTTAGTAGGGTTTTCGTTATCTATATTATAATTTACTATGTTTACATTTAAATTAATTTTGTTATCATAATTAAAATTACTATTTGTCATTTTAATTTTGTATTTGTCTTAAAATTATATTGTAATTAATATTTTAAAAATTATATATTAATTAAACTAAAACTAAACTAAACTCTTAAAGTTTTAACTAAAATTACAAAATAAAACTTAACTAAACAAAATTTTTTAAAAAATACTTGTAATGCATAAAATCACATTTACCTTTTGATGTCTGCATCACAATCGACAGGTCAGACTCTACACTTGAATCCCATAAGTCAAAACAAAAATGAGAGACTGAGAGAGAGAAAGAGATGAGAATTGAGGAGACAAAGAGAAAATATGAGAGAGAGAGAGAGAGAAAGATAAGTAAGTTATAATTTATGAATGGGGGGGGGGGTGGGGGGGTTTGATATGAAAATTTTTTTTTAAAAAAGGAAATTCAATTTTTTTTATTATTTTTTGAATTTTTTTAATGATTTTTAGGAGAAGAATCCCTAGAGCATTAGATTATGCCTCTCAGCTATTGGGGCCAAAATCCAACAGCCAAAATTAAAAAATATGATTCCTATGGACCCAAAAAATGACTATATAGCAAACTACGAACCCAAAAGTAAAATTTTTCTAGAGATGTTAAGAGGAGATAAGTATGTCCACACTCTTTCAATTATGAAGGGAATACCACAAGGTCATATATAGATGTCTCATTACCTCATCATAATGAGAGAACTATTTGTGATGGTATGGATATTGAATATTATGAGCCCATCATTGATATGGTGGCAGTATAACTAGAGGGCAATGCTCATAGTGGTTCACATGGATTAGTATCTATATAATGTATCACTAAAAACACATGGCCAAGAGGAGTTCCTCATCATAGTGGAACGATTATTCATTAACCAAAATGGTATACACTCTTTGGAGAGTCTTATGACACGATCCCTAATGACCTACATATTAATCCCAAAAACTATGATGAAGTACTTAGAGATAGATGTTGAACACTAGCAAATGATTATATAATTAGAAATATAGTTAATGCAATCAAATTATGTTTGACATCTTGCAGGATACCTTAGAAGATAAACCCATAACATGTAGGTGGATCTACAAGAAAAAGTGAGGGATGGATAGTAACATTGAGACCTAAAATGCTTGGTTTGTAGAAAAAGATTATACTTAAAAAGAAGGAATTGAATATGAGGAGACCTATTCCACAGTAACCATGTTGAAGTCAATACATATTCTTTTGTTCATTGTGAATCATAATGCCTTTTAGATTTGGCAAATAGACAAGAAGACTATATTTTTGAATGGGCATCTCGAGCAATGTATCTATATGATATAGCCAGATGGTTTTATAGAGAAAATGCCAAGAACACATGTTGTGTAAGTCGGATAAAATCAAGTATTGACTAATGTTACAATATCAATGTCTTAGAATACTCATTTTCCAAGCCATTAAGTTTTATGGTTGTGATCAATGTCACTGTCAAGATGAGTATTATGTATATAAAAGAGAAGTGACAACAACATAGTATTCTTGATATTATACATTAATGATATCTAGTTTATTGAAAATAATGTGGGCTCATTATCTTTGGTTAAGGTTTGATTCTCTAGTCAATTCAATATGATAGACTTATAGAAAGTAACTCGTATTCTTGGAACCATGTTTTCGCAAAAAAAAAAGTTGGGGCTATCTCAAGCTATTTATTTAGATGTTGACTTGATTCATCATGCAATATTCCAAGAAATGTTTTCTTTCTTTCAGACATTGAATCTCTCTATCAAAAAAATAATGTCACAAAATACCCAAAGAGATAAAAAGGATGGTGGTTCATTATGCATATGTAGTAGGAAGCCATATGTATGCGATGCTTTATACTAGACTGGATATATATTATGTTGGTGCATGGTAAGAAGATATCAATTAAACCTAGAACAAGAGTATTGGATCGTGGTGAAACACATAATCATGTACTTGAAAAGGACCAGAGACTATATGTTAGTATACTAAAAGGACAATCTTGTACCTAAAGGATATATAGACTTGGATTTTCAATTGGATGAGGATTTGAGAAAATCCAACTCAGGCTCTGTGTTTATCTTGAGAAGTGGAGCCATAAGTTGGAAAAGCATCAAGCAATCTTATATTTCTAATTCCACTATGGTAATTGAATATGTGGCAACTTCATAAGCATGCAAGGAGACTGTGTGGCTCAAAAACTTATAAACAAATCTAGGGGTCATTTTTTCTATGAAATTACCTATTACACTTTACTGTGATAATAGTGTAGTGGTTGAAATTTTGAAGTAACCTAGAACACACAAAAAGACAAAATACATCAAGGGTAAGTATTATCTAATAAGAGATATTGTGAAAAAATGGGACATGATGGTGATAAAAGTGGCATTAATAGACAACTTGGTAGATCCTTTTACGAAGGGCCTTCTAGCTATAGTATTTGATAAACATATAGAAGGGATGTGAGTCAAGTATGTAACATCATGGATTTAGTCTAAGTGAGAGATTGTTAGGACTAATTTATACAAAAAGTCATTTATATATGTGTTCATGATAAGCATCTTTTTGTTATGTTAATCAAAAAAAATTTAATGAGCTGAATTGTTAAAATACTTTTTAAAATTCTAACTATGGATAATTTGGTGTATAGAGATTAACTTGCCCACAAAAGATCAAATCATAGATACTCATCGAATATAAGTTTGTTTACAATGTAGATAAAATTAGACACCCTATTGGTAAGATTGTAGTAATAGATTTTAGTATAACTATTTTGCACTAACTTGTATAATTAAATAAACCGTGGTTATTATAATCACTATTTCTCTTATTATTGAGGTAAAAATTACTTGCATATGTTTTTTAATAATTATTTTTATTCATAAAGGGTAAAGTATAAAAATAGAATTAAGAACTATATGAATTAGACAACCTTATCAATCATGTGGTGAATATTAATTATCGATAGAATCCATGTCTTATCAAAAGGATTGATGATATCCCTTTAAGAAACTTATAAGTTATTATATTACCAAACAATATTGATAAATTTTAATTGGGCAATTTAAATAAGGTAAATGGTAAAAATTAAAGAAATAATTAGAGATTGATCACATTAGATTGTCAGTAATTTAATTTAATCATTAGGTATTAAAAGGTATCAAATGGGGCATGTTGTGCCAACACAGTTTATTTTTGGTGGCCCAATTTGTGCCACCATGATGTGTCGGGCATGACCTAACAAGGTATATTATGATTTTTGTTTTTATTTTTTGTAAATTTAAAATTTTAAGTTATCCATTATGAATTATGACATTACATTATTTCACATAAATCATAAATAAAACAAAATCATAAATAAAACAAAATCATAAATAAAATAAAATCATTAACACAAATAATAAATTTTAATAATCAAAAATATCAAAAGAACACATCTATCATCCAATCCAAAAAAATAAATTAACACAACATCTCAACATAAAAATTATTATACAAGCTCAATCTTTGGTATAAATATGTAACTGATCATCACTGCATAAGTATTTGATGGTATCACTAGTAGTGGGCTCAAAATACTCAAAGTGCCACAAGTCATCATTTACCAGCAACTCATCCACATTTATTCCAACATGATCCTGGATGCCCAACCTTTAATCCTCCCAATCTTTCATGCATGCTAGTACCTCAATGATATATGACCACAGTCTCGATCTCATATCCGAAATGACATTGACTATAATAGAAAAAGTAAACTATGATACTATGCTCAACACCAAAGGAGTTAGAAAATCTTGTGCCATCTTAGATAACATGAGATGGGTGGACTCAAATGATTTTCACATTTGTAAAATATTAATGTTCTTATTATTGTTATGTGATAGGATTTAGTAGTAATAGGTATCTAAGTAATGAAATAACTAGCTCCTATTCAATAATCCCTCATGTCATTTTCCATGTCTAAATGAATGGAAAAGTCATCATCTCCAAATTTAATATCCATGTCTATACTTTGGAGCCTGGGTACAACTACTACCATACCTGATGTCGGAGTATGTAAATAACTCAGTCAACTTTTCATGATTGAATCTTTCAAGTTGGTGTTCCTGGTTCATGCACATGGATATGTATGTCAAAATATTCTCTACCCCTTCCACGTTAAATCTAGGATCCATACAGGCAGCCAGATAATAAAGAAATAGAATAATGCAGTAGTAATTTAAGTATTTGGTTTCAATCTTAACAATCATGTAACTAAATGTAGGTTCATCTCTAAACTTTCTAAACATGACACTGATATTGCATATGCATATGAGTTCAATGCAAGTTGTTTGAATGTAAATAGATAAACACATGTTCATCATGTCATAAAATTTTTTTAAGAATTTCATAAATAAAATTTCTATGTTCTAGTTCTATCATTAATAATAAGTTCGTT
Organism: Sapria himalayana; assembly: GCA_029783825.1. Classification (NCBI taxonomy): domain Eukaryota; kingdom Viridiplantae; phylum Streptophyta; class Magnoliopsida; order Malpighiales; family Rafflesiaceae; genus Sapria; species Sapria himalayana. Next base: position 206,450 of record JAREIK010003411.1, on the reverse strand, counting down.
ACTCTTACTATTGTTGTAGTTGTATATTATGTGTTTGTATCCACCACATAACTCCAACATCATATACGTATAATTCCAATAGTGTCTCAAATTAATTTAGAATATCTTTTTTAGACCAGCAAAAAACAAATACTAGCAAACTCTTTTTGTCTACTAAGCATTCGAAGATATTTTAGTGAGTTATAATTTTTTTTTAAAGCAGGGGAAATAACATTCATCTTTGCTTGTACTATCAGGTTAATGAAGTGATGCATACATATAATGTGAAAAATCTTTTTTAATGGTTTGCCTCTAATGGTCCTAACAAACATGTTAATGGCCATCCTATTTTTAAATGCGTTATCAAATGTGAAACTATGTATTTTATTTTGAATATGATAATCTCTAAAGATTCTCATCATGCACTCATATATGGTAGGGTCATCATGAGATTGGAGAATCTATATAAATCCTACAATATTTTTATTAAGTATCCATTTAGAATCTATATAGTTGGTGGTGAGGCATGCAAAAGATGCATAACAATGACTAGTTCAAATATCGGACATCACGGATATAATGCCACTATATTGCCTAGATTCATTAGTTATTATTTTTTTTCTAACTTATAATATTTTAGTTTTTAATTCCTATATGTGGACCTAGGAATCATATAATATGCAGACTAAAAATAGGTTTGCATGATATTGACTACTCTAAAATCCTCTGAAAATCTAATCAAGGATACCCATCGTGCTAATCAATTTGGTCATGCCTTACCTCCCTAACTCATTATAGTATATAGATCCACCCTTAAAGATCTGACAACTCAGTTGGGTTTGCCTAGGATCTAATGCACCATATTTTTTGGTGTAATGATCAGCAAGCCTCTTTAGGTGCCCATTCCCACACGGACTCTTACATGTATATATTTTTTTTCAATACTTGCATAAAGATGGTTCTTCATCGACACCCCTAATATTTTTAATTTGTTTTATGTTAAAGTGAGTCCAAACTATAAATGTTATTCTAGTTTTTTGTTTTTTAGACTTTTAAGATTTGGGTCGAGGCCATGGGAGAAAACATGATTTTAGTTTTAGACCTTTCTATAGGATTATTAATATAAATATTATCTATGTGTACATTAATATTAATTTCATTATCATTAAATTTAATATTAGCCATTTTTAATTTTTTTCTTAGTTTATGAATTATGTTCTAACTTAACAATTAAATGATATTAAAAGAAACTAAATAAAAAACAATACCTAGTTTATGGAGAGGTGAGAGAGAGCGAAAAAAAAAGCCATAGCTCACACTCTAATAATCTACCTCCCACATCCACATTCTTTTTGCTTTAAAAAAATATTCTAAATATAAAATTAAAAATTTTAGCTTTTGCGAGAGAGAGAGAGAGAACCAAGACCAAGAGGCGAGAGAGGGAGAGAGAAGAAGAAGAAGAAGAAGAGAGTGAGAGAGGAGTTGAGAGATTTGAATAATAAACTCAAATTACTTATTTCATTTATATAGATTTTTTATTAAAAATATATATATATATTTTATTTTTTTAATGTTTTTTTTAATTTAAAATGGAAAAAAACTTGACAGTCATCAAATTTTCTGCACTAGCCATTTGGATTGTATCCAACAACATGGATCTTTTAATATTTTTATATGGGTTAGCCATTAGAAGTTGAAGCTTCCAGATGGTCCAAACACTTCATCTTAGTGGGCTGGGGCTTGGGGGGGGGGGGAGGTCGGGGTGGGCATTCATGTGTGCCTAGGTCGAGCCACGCAAACACAAACATGTGGTAGGTTAATTAAAAAAAAACTATTTACTCTTACCAGGCAGGGCGGAGTAGGTTTTTGTAAATATTTTAAAATATTTTTTTAATATCAGATGAGGTGGGAATGACTCGATTAGACCAAGTCCGATACCTGGTTTGACATCCTGAGTCACAATATTTATGTTGTTGGATCGTGCCTCAGGCTGGCACGAGCTAGGTCTAGGCATGGTTCTAGATCGTGCCAGGCACAACTCAGTCAGGCCATGCCTCGAGCTGTGCTCGGGCTACCCTGCCCACTTTCCACCTCTATGGATATCTGTAATCATAAAATAAAGAGTTTTAATTGTGATAAGTAACAATTGCATAATGTATTTAAAATAAGTGAGTGAGTACAATAATAATTATATAGTGATATGAATTATAATTAATATAAATAATTGTACAAAATAATATATATTGGAAGTTTGAGATCTTATTCAAGTCGGGGTCTCTTCTATATCTAGAAGTGATAAATGAAGTCTTGCATTTATGTATATACATAATAAGAATAATAAATTTAGTTGTAATCTAATTAATTTGATTTGATAAATGAATCAAATTAGTATTATATGCATTAAATTAATTATAATTATGTATATTTATATTTTAAATAAAGATATTATATTCGTATTTATTAAAAGAAAATGACTGGATCAAATTAATTTATATATTAATGTTTGTATTTGGTTTTGAGTAATATAAAAACAAAGACTCTAGTTTGATGGTGCATACCACCCACTATAGCATCGTCTTCTTCATGGAGAATTGTTGGAGCAGAGGATAATACGAAAAAAGTTCTATCAACCAAGTTAGTTTAAGGTAGGTTTCTTCCACATTGCTTACAATTGAAACTAAAATAAAACAATAATAATCTTTAAGCAAATATTGACAAAATTTTTATGTTCTCGAATCCCTAATAATTATTATGGGGTCATAAATATACTTAGCTCAAAAAATTTAAAGGTCACTACATTAATTATCCATCACATCAATCAAGTACACTACTAGTGCTCAAGGTCATGGCCAAGTTTAAGCATCGTGACTTTATTTTTAATATGGTTCAATAGTTTTTGGTCAAAGTCATAGCCTTTTTATAAAGTCATGAATTTTAAGTTATAGAAAATTATAAAATCACAATTACTTATGTCTGAGATGTGATAATTATTTAAAGCCACAAATTTTGTGATACTAAATATTACAAATGATATTACTCGAGTATGGTTATTTCTAATATCATAACTTTTGTCCTCAAAGGAAGATAGTCATAACTTATATGCTCAAGATAATTTCCAATTCCATGTTATCCTATCAGCATCATGGCAACATGATATATGAGAGAAAAGATAGTCAGGTTTACCACCACTAACAATACTACGGACACTTGAGAGATAAGAAAAGAAACATTTGTAATGTGACCATTTTCCCATTCCTCAACCATGGACAACAAACAAAATACTTTAATGGAATGGCTAGTTCTTAGATTCACGACCATATAAAAATCAAGAATGATAATTTCCAATTCAATAGTCTCTACCCAATGTTGTAGCTATATAATAGGATGAGGAGTCATTATCAACTCTATGGTCACTTCCTAGTGTCATGACCCATATTCCATGATAAATTGAAAATGGTATGAAGTTATGGCCACTAATTCATAATGACATACTTTATGTTATGAAGACATTAGACCCAAGTCATCGTCATGTCAATGTTGTAATGTTTTATTTCAAAAAGAATAACATATAGAATAGAGTTGTGATCATTCTCTAAAGTCATGATCTCAACCCAAAGAGATGAAGCCCAAAGTTGTGACTTTTTTTTAAATTCTATGACTTCCTACTTTAAGGAATGCAAGGTCTCTCGGGTATAAAAGTGGAATATAGAAAAATTTCAAAAAATATTTCATTTTCTTTTTCCTATCCCTCAAGCAACAACAATTCCACTACAACTATCAAACTTTTTTTAGATTCACGACCATATAAAAATCAAGAATGATAATTTCCAATTCAATAGTCTCTACCCAATGTTGTAGCTATATAATAGGATGAGGAGTCATTATCAACTCTATGGTCACTTCCTAGTGTCATGACCCATATTCCATGATAAATTGAAAATGGTATGAAGTTATGGCCACTAATTCATAATGACATACTTTATGTTATGAAGACATTAGACCCAAGTCATCGTCATGTCAATGTTGTAATGTTTTATTTCAAAAAGAATAACATATAGAATAGAGTTGTGATCATTCTCTAAAGTCATGATCTCAACCCAAAGAGATGAAGCCCAAAGTTGTGACTTTTTTTTAAATTCTATGACTTCCTACTTTAAGGAATGCAAGGTCTCTCGGGTATAAAAGTGGAATATAGAAAAATTTCAAAAAATATTTCATTTTCTTCTTCCTATCCCTCAAGCAACAACAATTCCACTACAACTATCAAACCATAGCAGAAATTATACACTCCTTAGAGGTTTTACAAGCAATTGAAAGATAAAAGATTAATATTAATCCCAAGAGTTTGGGGTGTTGCTCTCAAACATATCTCCTCTAGGGATGGATTTAGGAATTTGTACCAAGTTTATGTGGGTCTAGGATTTGTTTAATTTGGGATATGTGATGTGAATTAGTTATATTTATTAATAAATGAATAACATGATTTATTTTATGTTATGGATATTGATAAATGATAATTAAATAGGACTTGAATTAGAATTTTGATTGTTAGTAGGCTTGTGTGAGATTGTCGTTGTGGATGGCGATGACTAAATCATGAGGCTCACTAATATATATGTTTAGAAGGAATTGAAAACCCTTCCAACTGTGATGTGCAAGATAAACATATACGTTGAACTAAAAATTTAGGCATATTAATCATCATGAGCATGATACGTGTGGGACCAAACATATGAATATTTTTATATATCAATCAATTATAGACATCTTGAAATAATATATTCTCAATTGTAGATATTATATAGAATGTTCTCCCAAGGGATTCACCTTTAGTATGAGAGTTACATCATCAAATCAACTACTATTGGTAATGTGAGTCATGTATTAGGTAACTCAAGAATTTTTTTTGTTGCTTGTGTGATGAATTGTGATTTTTATGAGAATAAGAATTACATGATAAGGTCATAGCAATTTTTAAAAGCCATAACTTTTATGCTATAGAAGGATAAGCATTATAGATGCTATAATAAAAATTCACAACTTTGATGTAATTCTATGACTTGGAAGGTACTACTTGTCATAAACTCATGACTTTTTATTTACAAAAGAAATACAAACCCATATATAGGCATAACATTTTATTACCATGTAGCAACTATATATATCTAACCCTCAAATCTCCTCCACAAAAACCCCTAATTATTTACCAATATCATGACAATCTTTTATAAATTCTCTCAGCTTGTTGAATTAACAATGGAAGGAAGAAGATCATCAAAGAAAAATATCATAGAGATGAGTTAAAAAAGAAAGAAAATAAACAAAAAACCTAGTGTCATAGAGATGTCACCCTAAGGTCATTGGGACCAAGGAAACTTTTGATATATAGATTGGATAGAGATGTATGGACTCTGTTGCGTAAATGGTGGTTTATTGGAAAGAGAAGATTCAGTGAATTCATTCCTACCTTTACTAACAAAATTAGAAAATGAAATTAAATATAATTTTATTTGCATAGAGAACAAGAGAATGCCTTGGTTAGTAATGACTTCTATGAGAATCTAGAAGATATGCATAAGAAGTCATCCTATGTGAGAGAAGTTTGAGTTTATTTTGATAGAAGGAATCATTAATATGTTACTTGGATTATTGGGGACAAAATAATGTGGATTTTGATTTGCAAGGAAATAAATTTTTTAACTTTTGCTAATTTATTTAAGAATGGTAAGAGCACTTGGAGTGTGATATCGAAGAGCACATATGAATATTTAATGAATGGAGAACTAATGGAGGTGAGTAAAGTATGGTTGTACATTATATTCCTATTTGTATTACTCACTCATCATGTTTTTTTATTATTCCAGAGAGAGCGATACTATAGTACATTATCCTCATTGGGTACCACTTTGAAATGTGACAAGCTTTGAAAAAATCAATTCTTAGATTCATTGAGGATGAATTTTCTAGACAACTAATTCCTCCTTCCCAAATTACTTTAATGTTTAACTGAGAAAGTTTCTATGGATGAATAAGTTGTTATAATATGTCTGATAGTGTGTTCCTTATTGTTGTCGGGGATAAATAGAAAAATTGAATGAGATAAAAAAAGGAAGAAACTGATACTTAAAGGCGAATGACTAGTTGAAATTTTGGAAGAAGGCACATCCTTCACCATGAAAGATACATAAGAGATGGAAAGAAGGGAAGAAATATGAGAAGATGAGCTTTCATGCATTGAGTATATCTTAGCTACACATCATGGTATGTTTATGGATATTTTGTTTATTGTATAAAATATGTAGTGAAGTGTAGAGCAAAACAAAGAAGAGTTACAAATAAAAAACTAGTTCCTTTGCATGGGCATAGCATAAGAGGTTATAAAATATGATACAATGTGTGAAGAGCATCTTTATAAAAAAGAGATGACTTTCATCACAATACAAGAAAAGTTTGAAGAACAAATTTATAAACTATTGGAAGCAAAAATAAGACACATAGATATTAAACTAAAAGGATACACTAAATCATTTGGAATTACATATAAAATGATTATGAGTAATTGGAAAAAAGTAATGGAGGAAAGAGAAAAAAGGAATGAAAGTGAAATTACATAAGGAGTGTAAATGGATAGATGAAGTATGAAAGTGTAGTGCATACCAAAAAGATTTTCATTTTGCAAATTTAAGTTTTAAATTAGACTAAATTTGATTGGGCGAAGGCAAATGGCTTTGTATGATATTTTGGTGAAAATATTCGATAGATTATCTACACAAAGGAGAGATTCAAATGGGTCATCCATTTCTCTATCACCTTTTGAGCACTTGATATTGGATTTCCATTTTAAAGAGTATGATCTTAAATGGAAATCATATCGGCCACCTCCATCATTGCCATAAAATGTATTTTTTTTTGTTTATTCCCATGTTATGATGATGTACCAATTGCATAGAATAAATTTGAAATGTTTTATAATGATATATTTTTGGAGGGGAAAGTTATTGTTTGGAGATGAGTAATTGTTTGTGTTGGAGTTTGTTTGGTGTTCAAACTAATGAATATTTTTGTGTATATTGGTAGTTTATAATGATATATAAACATGAAAGAAGAGATATTATGGGTTGATTTTATGACTTTGGTATTTTAGAGAGTTTTGATAAATAGTCATGAAATCAATAGTTTATGGTTTAGAAGAAGGGGTAGATCATTGAGTCTTGGATAGTTTTTATATTCATTCTTGGCCAAAACTCTACCTAATTAGTCAGCAAAATTCTTGTATACCATGATATTACCAACTTATTAGCACAATCATTCTACTATGTGATACATTCTAGTGGCTATAATATTATCATGGAGTCGCCATCGTGCTTAGTTTAGAAAATTTTAATGTCTATCACATTATATTTCCATCACAATAATCAAGTACCCCATAAGTGTTTGAAGGTCATAGCCAAGTCCAAGATCCATGAAATTATATTTAATATGGCTAGGTAGTCTTAAGTTAAAGTTGTGCCTTTTTAGAAAGTCTTATATTCTAAGCTGTAGAAAATTATAGAGTCACAACTATTCATGCCAAATTAATGATAATTATTCAAAGCCATAACTATTGAGACACTAAATATTATAAAGGACATTACTTGAATATGACCATTTCCAAGGCAATTACTCTGATCCTCAAAGAAAGGCATAACCATAACTTGTAAGCTCAAACTATTTGTCAATGTAATGGCATCCTATAAGAGCCTTGACAAGATGATATATGAGAGAAAAGAAATTCAGTGTTATATCCACTCAAAGTGTCAAGGACACTTGAAAGATATGAAGGGAAATTATGCATTGTGGTCATTTCCCAGCATTGCAACCACATCCTACAAATAAAAGACCTTAGGATTGTAGTTAGCTTTTTATACCAAGACCATATAAACTCAAGAAAGAAAATTGTCAATATCATAACCTCTACATATCACCATGGTAATATAACAATATGAGAAGTCATAACCACTCCATGGTCACTTCCTAGCATTACAGCCCTTTAAGCATGAAAAGCAAAAAGGAGCATGAAACTATCATCACTTCATAGTGGTGTAGCTTCAACTTACTGACATTAGGCACAAGTGATGGTTTTGTCATTATCATGACTTTGTGCTATAGAAAGATCAAGATTTAGAATAGAGTCATGGTCATTATCTAGAGTCATGATCTTAAACCAAAGAGATAAAGGCCAAAGATGTTACTTTTTTATAAAGGATGTAACTTCCTACTTAGGATAATATAGTGTTTTCTGAGTATAAAAGTAGAAGATTGAGAAATTTTGAAAAATCTTTCATTCTTCTCATCTTGTCCCTCATGCAAAAAGAAAAGTTAAGGTAACTACCACCCTATGGAAAAATTTCACACGCTCAAAAGGTTTCACGAGAAAACATTGGATGCCAAATTAATACTAGTCCATAAAGTTAGGGGGTATGGATTTCAAACATCTTTCATCTAGGGAAGGATTCAAAATTTTGTATCAAACTAGCATGGGTTTGTGTAATTTGAGATATGTGATGTACATTTTTTTTTATTAATGAATGAATGGTTTGATTTATTTTATTTTATGGATATTGATGAATGGTGATTAAATAAAACTTGAATTAAGGTTTTAACTATTGTTAATTTGTTTGAGATTATCATTGTGGATAATGATAAAATTATGAAGCTCACTTATGCATATGGTAGGAAGGAAGTGATAGCTTTTCTAACTATGATGCATGAACTAAAACTATATATTTAACCCCAAATTTGTGTATAGTAATCATCACTAGTATGAACTTACGAAGTCAACTGACTGAATACTTTTACATGCTAATCCATTATACATATCTTAAAAACTAATTTTCAATTATAAAAAATATTATATAGAATATTCTCTCAAGGGGATTCACCTTTAGTGTGTGAGTTGTAAAAATATATTGTGACTTGATGGAACTATATATTAATTATGCTAGTATGATGTTTATGAGATCAAAAGTACAAATACTTACAAACTATATCAATGTATTGCCTTTATGATATTTGAAGATGAAGAATAAGAGCATCATATAAAATAATTATTAATAGTAGTTTATGAAATTGCCTAAAAGGTATGAGATTGTAAATGACTATCAAGCATATATAAATTATTATCTCAATGGCAAGATTAGGAGATAATTATGATGTGACCATCATTAGGAAGAGATCAATTGTGATAACAAGCTTGTATTCCATTAGTGCAAGAAATTATTGCATAACATTCCAACATTTATTTTGTATCCAATATAATTTAAGTCATGTTACTTAAAAGGAATCACAATGATTAATTAATTAACCATGGTCCTAAGATTGTCTGACAATCCAAGCATCCATTTTACTAAAAAAGTATTAAATCCCAAAAAAAAAATAAAGAAATAAATAATATGATTTTGTTTATGGAAAAAAATGGGAAAAATAGTAATTTTGTAATAAGAAAAATAAGCTGAAATTTTTAGAACCCTGATGATTTCATTATTGAATTTATCTTGGAAAGTATAACTATAGTGATAAATTTCGTCAAATTCTGAGGAAGTCAGAATTTTGTTAGTTTTTTAATTTATTTAGATTTTTGTTAGAATAAATAAAAAAAGCGGAAGCAAAAGACCACGCCACGACATTAGCATGTGGTTGCACCATGAGTGGTCATGTGTAAAAAAATTTTTATTATTATTATTTTTTTGATAAAATAAAATTTAAAAAAATCTTTGGAATCCAAAAAATGGGATGACAAGGAAAGAAATAAACTGTATTACGGGGAAGAGAGATACACAAACACATAGAGTGGAGGAAAAAAAATAAAAGATACGTTAATTTTCTTTTGATCGTAACAAATTATTCTAGAATTAGAATAAAATAGTCCAAGAACTAAAGTTGCTCTGCGTGATGAGATCTTCAGTTTGATATCAAATATATGAAGTTTCTGTGAAATTTTCTAGAAGGTTGTGGTTTTCTCCTATCAGAATTTCTTTTTACCTAAAGGCCATAAATGATCATGTTTTATATATTAATTAGAATTGTTAGAAATTTTATTGGAAATGATTAATTGGTAAAAATTTTGTGTTTTATTTAGTAAAATTTAGTGCGGGTGAATTGGGTTTGGATTGTTATAGTTGTGTCTCAAACATCGTTTAATCATAAAGGTATATAAATTATATTTGGCGAACTTGAATTAGGACAACATCCAAACTGAGTTACACATTATTTTTTCCGGAGCATGGCTAATATAAATAGGTGAACTCGAATTGGGACAATATCTAGGTAGAGTTACGTGGTAATTTTTGGAAAACATTCAAGGAAAAAATTATTTTATTAGAAAATGTCTAATATATTTTTTGGTGGAGGTCCATATTTCTCGGAGTAAATCCAAGAAAAGCATATTTTGTTTGGAGAAATATCCAATATGTTTTTCAGAGGAAGTCCATATTTTTCAGAATAATTCCAAAAATATCAAAATTTTAATAAATATATATGCATACATACACATATATATATATATACATACATATACATATATACATACATATATATATATATATATATATCACACTTGGCTTCGGAATGTGTGAGGGAGTCGATGGGACTCAAGAATATGGGCATATAAATATTTCATCCATAATTATATTCATGTAAACATTATACTTGAGTGGGTATTGATATATATGCATGATATTTATGTGCACTTAGATAGGGAGTAGCCTTGTAGAAGTTTATCTCCACTGAGCTTTGCTAAATCCATTGTAGGACCATATTCAGGTACAGATCTAGGATAGATGATAGATCAACATGCGAGATCGCACGTGTGAAGAAAGGCCGATTGTGGCTTAAATAATGTATTATGTGTTTTTAATTTCACTTAGCAAATAAAAGAAAAGAATTGAGTACAATACATTTGAGAATATTTTATTTTATTGCACATATTATTGTGTGATGAAACCTAATGGAACCCTTGGGGGATGGGGTGTCACAAAAATACTTGTCTTAATTATTGAATAACTAAGCTACCAATATAATTTTTATGGGGTTGATATTTGGTTGAAAATCAATTTACTACTTGTATGACTCATGCATATATAGATCTCAGTTAATAGGAACTTTCTCATTAATAAGCTTTTGGAAGATTGTCTAACCAATGATATTAGGCAACATAACAATGCTTGAATCTCAAAAACATATTTTCAATCAAGATATTATTTTTATATCATAACAACCAAATGATTGAATCTCAATCATTACATTGAAAAGAAGATGTGGCATTGCTAGAATGATAATATGAAATCAACACATACTTTTAAAGTTTATGACATCATTTTTTACAAGATCAAAATCATAATATTTTTAGGAATGTAATGTTATTTTTAGTCATGATATTCTTTTCAAGTCATGACATCATGCTCAAAGGAATGACTAACTTTAGTCATGATATCTTTTTTGCATCATGAAATAGATGTAATAGATGGTAATATAGTGTTGATTTAAGTTATTTACAATAGATGTGACCTGAGGATATAAAATCTAGACATGATGAAAATAGAAAGTAAAATACAAACTATTGAGAATCATAGGATATTCTTGAATATCCTCTGATTTATTCCCTACATTTCTTAAATATTATTTTCTTTATATTAGTACTAAATTTATTTATTTATTTTTTGTCTTCCTAACCTTTATAAATAGGTAGTACCAATGATGTATTTAATTAATTCAATAAGAAAGAAAAGTATTCCTTTCTTCTCTCTTAACATGGTATCAAAGAGATGGAAAGTTCATGCTTGGGGTTTGTAGTATATTGAATTATGACAACTCATCTGATAGTCTAATTTCTTTCCAGCCTATACACCTTCATCACAAAAAGTATTGGGACTCTTCATAGCCAACATACCTTCACCATCACTGGCATACTATTCCAGCAAGATTGGTTCTCTAGACTATTTGTGCTTTCTCTCCTTTTTTCATGGAAAGACTTCCCCATACAGTTCATTAATGTTTGCTCCATCTAATCCTCATAGTGATTATTGAAGTTTTCATGGAGGACACTAAGGGCAGAAACCATCGACCATATTGTACTTATTGTAATAGACCACATCACCTTTGAGACTTGTGTTATTAGTTGCATGGTCACCCATCTTGAACTACAAATGTGGCTTAGTCTTCTAAACCACTTATGCCTATAACTAAGGATTAGCCTTTTCCTTTATATCATGGTGTAGCTCTTATACCTAAGGATTAGCCTTTTCCTTCATATCATGGTGTAACTCTTATACTTGAGGAATATGAAGAGTTTCTTCACCTAACTCATAATGCCAAATCAATCTCTATTGCTTCTTTTGCCTAGAGCAGTAATTTATTTGCCTATCTTGCACAGTCTCTTGGCTCATGGATTATAGATTCCATTGCATCTAATCATCTATCTAGTAAAAATGATCTCTTTTCTTTCATTGCTACCGCTTCACCCCTACCTACGATTACCTTGGCTAATGGGACTCAAACCATGGCCATAGGTATCGAGTATACATATCTCCTACCATCTTTACCTCCTACTTCTATTCTTTATGTTCCTGCTCCTCCATTTAACATTATATCTATCATCAAATTAATTCATGACCTTCATTGTTTGATTATCTTTGTTCACTCTTTTGTCACCTTGTAGCACCGGAGTACGTGGAGGATGAATGACATAGGACATGAGTCTGAGGGACGTTATCATCTCAGTTCAACTTCATCATCCACCATCTACACGACAATAGATGATTCTCTTCTCGTTCATCATCATCTTGGTCATCCCAACATTTCAAACCTTTGAAAGATAGTCTCTCACATTTCTAGCTTTTCTTCACTAAAGTGTAAGTTATGTCAGCTTGGAAAACATACTCATGTTTCGTTCTCTAAGCACTTAAAGTCATGGACCAAGTCTCCTTTTGAGCTTGTCCACACTTATATTTGGGGTCCATCCTAAAATGTGTTTACTTAGAGGTGTCAAATGGGTCATGTCATGCCATCATGGCCTATTTTTGGGTGGCCCAGTCGGGTCACAGTGCTATGCCATGCATGGCCCATTTAGGAAGTCGTGGTGTGCCAGGCATGGCCCATTTGAGAAGTCATGTTGTGACAGTCACGGCACCACTAAGATTATGCCCAGCATAGCACGGCCCAACCAGCATGAGTCTAGGTAGCCTCATGCTAGGTCATTCTTGAGTCATGCCATCATGCCAGATCATGCCACTAGGGGATGCAGGCGATGTCCACCTGCGCCTGGGTCATGCCATGCAAATGCACACAACCAACCAATTGAATAGCGTATTAGAAAAACCCATCACATGTACTAAGTGGGGGTGGGTTTTTTTAAAAAGATTATTTTGTAAATGGACCGGGCAGGGCAGGCACATGGGCCATGCCCACTTCTCGGTTTGTGGTCCTAGGTCACTGTAACCATGTTGGTGGACCATACGAATAGGTCAGGCACTTTGGTCTTGCCTAGCCTGGCATGAGGCATGACACCCCCTAGCCCAGCATAGGATGAGCCATGCCTTGGGCTGACTTGACCTAGGTCCAAGCATTGTTCTAGACTATTCCATGCTAGGCCAGGCACGACTCAGTTAGGCTATGTCTTGTGTCGTGCCAAGGTTGTCTAGCCTACTTGCCACTTCTATGTCTACTTTAGGTTTTCACTATTTTATTATATTTATTGATGATTATCCATTGTACCTGGCTATTTTTGATGGAAATTCGAACTAAGTTATTTTCTATGTTCTTAAAATTTTTTGTTGAGATTTGTAATCAATTTCATACTTTTATTCATATCTTACAAAGTGGTAGTGCCTTGGAATATCTTTCTACTGAATTTTCTGATTTTTTATCCTTTTATGGGATTCTTCATTAGTCTTCCTTTGCTTACACTCCACAAAAAAATAGGTGGTTGAGCATAAGAATCACCACTTAGTTGAAACAGCTTACACTCTTCTTTTCCACCATAAAGTTCCTCAATGTTTTTGGGGGGATACTATCTTAGCTACCTACTATTTGATCAATCGCATTCTCTCTTCCATCCTAGGTGATCAAGTTCCTCATTCTCTTCTCTTTCCTTATCAACCCTTATTTTGCCTCCCTCCATGTGTTTTCAATTGTACTTGTTTTGTACACATCCCTACTCTTGGCCAAGATAAACTTTCTACTAAGGTAATGAAGTGCATCTTTCTTGGTTATTCTCACCTTCAATGTGGGTACCACTACTATTCTTTGGATACATGTCAATACTTTATATATGTTGATGTCATATTTTTTGAACATATTTTTCTTTTTATCTACCCAGCCACCTCAAGATCCCGAGGGATTACTTATGCTTCTCATTCATCCCCTTTCTGCATTTCCTTTATGTTTATAGCTACTCCACCTTCTCCTTTATGGTTTATACTCATTCATATACCATCAATAGTCATCCCAATGACTCATACCCTATGGCATCCTCCTCTCCATCATCAGTCTTGCCATCTTCCATTGATTCTACAATCACCATTCAGAAATGTAATCATTCATTCAATAATGCTCATCCTATTAATACTTTTCTATCTTATCTTCATTTATCTCCACCATATTCTAATTTTATTTACACCTTGTATACTATTTCTATTCCTCATACTATCTATGAGACTCTCTCTCATTCAAGCTAGAAATGGGCAATGATTGATGAAATGGCTATTTGTATTCTACTATGAAACATATTAATGCTCATTTGTCCCCTTGCCCCCTTGCCCACTAAGAAGTCCCCTATTGGTTTCCATTGATTTTATACAGTTATGATTGGTCCCGATGGTTGGGTGGAACATATTAATCCTCATTTGGTTTCCAAAGGGTATACTCAAATATATGGGTCCAATTACTATGAAACTTTCTCAAATGTTATCAAGATAGATTCCATCTTTTTTTTATTCTTTATCGAAGCTATGAGTTCTTGGCCCTTATTTCAAATGGACTTTAAAAATGTTTTTCTCCATGGAAATCTAGCTAAGGTAGCATATATGGAATAACTATCATGATTTGTTGCTCAAGAGGAGTCTAGTTTAGTATGTAGGCTACGTGTTTCCTTATATGGCCTAAAGTAGTTTCCTAGAACTTTGTTTGGCCACTTTAGCTCTTTGGTATAGGAGTTAAATATGACTTGAAGCACATCAAACCACTTTGTATTCTATCATCATATATCATCAGGGAACTGCATATATCTGATTTTTTAAGTTGACGATATTATTATAAATGGCAGTGATCATGATGATATTCATAAACTTAAATAACAACTCTTTAGCCACTTTCAAACAAAAGACTTTGGAAAACTTAAGTATTTTTTAGGAATTGAGATAGCTCAATCTATTTTTGGTGTTGTCATGTCTTAGAGGAAGTATGTCTTGGATATATTGGAAAAAATTGGTATGCTAGACTATAAATTAGTAGACACTACTATGGATTCAAATGTCAAGCTTGTACCTGGATAGGAGAAGCCTCTATGAGATCTAGAGAGAAATCGATGATTAGTGGGAAAACTAAACTACCTCATCATCACTTGACTAGATATTACTTTTCATGTGTGTGTAGTTAGCTAGTTCTTGTAGTCATTATGTGATAGCCATTAGGATGCAGTGATCCATATTCTCTGATATATCAAAGGAACACAAAGCCAAGGGGTGCTATTTGAAACAAAGATCACGCCCAGATTGTTGGATATTGTGATGTAGATTAGGCAGGCTTGCCTTTAGACAGATGCTCCACTTTAGAATATTATGTATTTATTGGAAATAACTTAATATCATTGAAAAGTAGGAAATAGGATTTAGTGGCCAAGTCTCATGTTAAAGCTAAGTATCAAGCTATGGCTTTGGCAACTTGTGAACTTATATAGCTCAAATAGCTTCTTAAAGAGATTAGATTTGGATTTTTTGGCCAAATGACTTTTGTGTGTGATAACGAAGCAGCTCTGCACATTGCTTCCAATCTAGTCTTTTATGAAAGGACCAAATATATTATTGTGGAATATCATTTCATTCGAGAGATGATTACCTCATGATACATGACTACAAGTTTCGTCAACTCAAGTGACCAACTAGCAAACATTTTCACTAAGTCTCTTCAAGGTCCAAAGATTTAGTTCATTTGTAATAAGCTTGGGGCATATAATCTATTTGCTCCAGCTTGAGGGAGAGTATTGAGAATCACAAGATATTCTTAAATATCATTTGATTTATCCCTAACTTTTCTTGTATATTATTTTTCTATTATTTGTATTGAATTTATTTTTTCCTTTTTTTTGTCTTCCTAACCACTATAAATAGGTAGGAGCTATGATGTAATGTATTTAATTAATTAAATAAGAAAAAAAAGCATACCAGTTTCGGAAGTTTAGGAATTCTAAATACATATTATCTTAGGAAATAGAATTTAAACCTAGATCCTAAATGCATGTTGTCTTGGGTGTTACCTGGTTTGACGAAATAATTCCCAAATTATATTGCTTAAATCCTCCCTAATGACATGCAAGTTTAGGAATCAAAAGTTAATTTATATAGCTACGTATGATGAATATGATTTGTAATTTATATTTTGTGATTTTCTGATATATTAAATGTTGGTATATATGAGAGTGTCATAGAAGGTCTAACTTAGGATTTCATGAGCCGATGGAAGACTTATGTTGACTATGGTAGATAGTGATAGATAAGTATTATGACTTTGTTATGAAACCTTATTTTTAAGATAAAGCAATATCCCAAAAACTTATTGGGTGAGAGTCCCTCATCCAACACAATTTCAAAAGTATATAGATCATATAAGTTATAAGTGACTTTTCATCCATATAATAATATCATAGTGATTGTGTCAGTATTTCAATCAACCAATATTGAGTCAACAACTAAACTAGTTAGAAGGATAAAACTAAGTTTTTGGTAAGACTCTTAGATTCTAAGATTAGTCTATTTTATAAAGCAGAATAGCCTATTTAAATTGCTTGATTATTATTATGTTTGGTTAAAGGATGAAGATTGGTTTATTATGAAAATACTCTAGTGTCCTACTAGCATACAGTATGGTTGTCACCTATTGGGCCTTCCCCAATAATAACCCCTTCATAGTTGTCACCTCGAAACTCTACTACAAAAATATCAAATTGTCCCTGCTTGAGAATCATTCAGAAATTCATACCTTTTAGGCAACACATCAATTACCCTTTATAATTACTTCATGTATGCAATCGTATTCTTTGATCTCGTATCATAAAGAGGTAAACTAATATGATTAAAAGTACTTGCTTTTTTGCTTTTGTAAGTATCATAATCATGATAATTAATATATGTCTTCCCTCCAATCATATTAGTAAGAATCAAATAATAGATAGTAACTCACGAGACTATTACCACCATATGAGTCACGTCCACTCACATGTCTTTCATGGCTTATATGTCACCAACCACCATGATGACATGTAACTCTCACACAAATGGTGAGCCTCTTAGAAAAATATTTTATAAAACTTACACATCAATTAAGAGTTAGTTCATCTAAGATATGCATAATGAATTAGTGTATAAAAGTATTCATACTTTTAGCTTCGTAGGCATCATACTTGCATGATTAAACTTACCTCAACATCATGTTTTTATGTGTAGGTTAGTCTCATATGTCACTATTAGAAGGGCTTTCACTTCATATTATTATACACGAGTATATTTTATGGCTTACATATCACTATCTACCATAATAACATGCACAAACCTATCAATAGTAAAATCCTAATTTCAATTCTAAATAAACATCATATCGATTAGTAAATAAACCAAATGAAAAATCAAACATAAAATATATTAATTATATATCTATCATATGAAAAAATATATACCAATCATAGACCTCAATGTAGCTTGACATATGAAATAGTAAAACATGAAATTCACATGAGATAATTCAAAATACATCATAGAATTTTAAGTTCCCAATAATTACTTCAAGAGTGTCTAAGAATGTAAACCCTATTCCATAATTCTCATTAGTGCACCTTGGATCTTTCCCTAGGTGGGATATGAAATTTTTACACTCTCTTTATGGATTATACTTGTGTCTTGCATCATCTTTTTTCTCATAGATATCACTTAAGGTTTAAAAAAATTTTGCTGCAAAGCCCTAGCCTTTTTGCCTCTTTCTTTCATACACTAGCTCCTTGCATTATATTTTCTTATTCTAAGTTCCACTTTTATACTTGAATGGATGAGTGCTTTTTCAAGTAGGAATCCATGGAACTGAGGATTTTCTATGGTTTTAGCTTTGCCTCTCTATAACACATAGTTCAAGCACTGGGAATAACCATAACTTTTATCTTTACTTGTATTAGATTGTCATAGAACAAAAAATAGTTGTAGCTCATGAATTTTCTCAGTGTAGCATTAAGTCAAAATAATCGGAATAGCCATGACTTATGTTTTTCCTCTCTATAACACAAAGTCATGGTACTATGATTGATCATGACACATACATTTCTCCTCTAGAACATGAAATTGCAGCACTAGAAATTGCAATGGCTTTTATTTTTCCTTTTTTAAATACAAAGTCATGGCACTAGGAATGGCCATGGCTTGTGTATTTCTTTTCTAGAACTCTATGTCATGGCATTGAGAATGATAGTGACTCATGCATTTTCTCTCTATAGCCCAAAGTCATGATGCTAGGAATGAGCGTGGCTAAAGTAAGTATTCTTTGGAACTCTATGTGGCCAAAAGTCATGTTGTAAAAGCTATAGCTTTTGCCTTGGTATTTGTGGTTATATAATAAGAAAGTCATGGTGTTAGAAGATGTCATGGTTTTTAGTGCTAGTGTGACAAATGGCTACTATGACATAAACTTAATGTCGCATATATAAAAATATTACCAAGCTAGTTTAGCTAAGACTCCAAGAAAGATTTGCAACTGAAAAGATTATAGTGTATAGAGAAATGATTGCGCCAAGATAATTGTATAGTAATAATGAACAAAAATTACTATGACTATTGGTATAAAGCTTTGACTAAGAATAGATATTGAAACTATCCTACTCATAGAGGTATAACAAAGTCATAACATGGAAATGATATGATTATACATGATTCTTCACTCTACTCCTACTCAACAATTCTACCAAATCTTCACTTTTTACCCAAAAACCAATTAATATTACTACTATTAGGCAAAATCTATCAAAACTATAATTTTGTAAAATAATTTTATCTAAGTTTTTTTATGCAAATATATCATGCATATAATCACCAAAATAACTAATATTATTTGATTTTTTATATACTAAATAATCTCTTACACTATAGTAAATGCTCATCTCCTAGTAATTAATTCTGATATAAAAACATATAACTTTTTATCCATCCTACATAAGTATTTGTTATGACTATGTTTGAGTGGCATAGTATATATAGGTGTGGGACTACTTTTTGTGAATAGGTAAATAAGCCTTGGTGGGGTTTGAGTTCCATGTCTAAATATTTGGGTGTGTAATATATGCATAATGATCTATGCGAGTATATACTTATTTCATCACACAGTATGAAAATAAAAATTCTTGGACTACCTACCATGAAGTGTTATGTTTAACATCTATAACTAGACTATTAATGAGATGTTAACTCCATTGGTGATCTCAGCTATATAGGCTAGTTATGTTGTATATCCTTTCACTTTTCTTCCTCAATTTTTTTTTGAACACTAAATCATATTTTATACTTCCCCCCTGAGGCTTCCTTATTTTAGTTCTCTTTCCTAAAATACCAAAGCTTATAGAATTGCTATAGCTTTTTTCTTTTCTTCTTTATCTTCATCCTCCATGAATCACATGATCCCCTGGATCCTTGTGGCTTGTTGATGGGTTGTACTTGTGCATTTTCTTTTTAAAACTCTAAAGTTGAGAGATTGTGGTTTGTCACAACTTCTTCATTTAACTATTGTATCTCTAAAGTTGTGTCATTGGTCAAAGTCATAACTTTCATTGTCACATCTATTTCTTTTTTTCTTTTCTTTGAATCATTTAAATTTGTTATTAAAGTCATATCTTTCTCTATCATTTCATCAGCTACCTATTTGGATTTTACTTCTATTTTTTATATGTTTATTTTTTCAATCCTTTATATTATTTTCTCCATGTAATAATGAAAAAAATTTAGGCATTCCAATTTTTTTCTACATGTGCAGAATGCTCTTCTTTGGAGCCTCCTGAAGTCGTGACTTTGAAAAATGTCATGAATTCATAGAAGTCATCCTCTTCAATATCAGCTCCACTTTCATATTTTAATATTTCCTCTTCAATATCATCTTCCTCATCTTCGTTAGACCAGACATCATCTACAATTTTTTTTTATCTAAGGCATATGTTTCGTTGACTTGCAATTTATAGAATGTTATTTATCCTCAAATAATTTTTCTCATTATCATCTAGACTTTATAGATGTTTATAAAGGTTGAATTTTATTTTCCCTTCACTTATTCGAAGACTGAACTCTCCTACCTTGATATCAATGAGTACCTATTTAGTGGCTAAAAATTATTATCCTAAGATCAATAGAAATAATTCCCTAGCTAAATGGAGGGTTTTATTGCTAAACAGGATATAATGACGGATTAATGACGGGAGTCTTCCCAATCTAAAGTACTCGCCACTAAAAATTAGCGAGGGAAAGAGTCTCTAGCTAACAAATTTTAGCAACGGAAATATCACTAACTAAAATAATAAATTCCATAGCTAAATTAGCAAGCTAAATGAGAGTTTCCGTTGCTAAATGGATATAATGACGGAACCTTTCCTAATCTAAAGTATTCGTCGCTAAAAATTAATGAGGGAAAAAATCCTAGCAAAAAAATTTTAGCAATAAAAAATTCCCTAGATAAAATAATTATTTCCCTAGCTAAATTAGCAAGGGAAAATTCCCTAGCCAAATTAGCAATGGAAAAATCCCTAGCTATTTTCATTCCAAAACTATTTTCAGAATTTTATTTTTTGTTCAAAAAATTTAATTAAATAATTTAATATTTTTATATTAAATTGAATAAAAAAAGAAACTATAAACAATAATTTATAATTAACAAAAAAAAATCATTTAATAAATTATTCTGATACAATATTTTACATAATTAAAACAAAAAGAAAACAAAATTTTATTACATCATATTCATCAATGTATCTTCCGACAGTGCATAAAGTATAATCTATCCGTGCATTGACATTGTTTTCTCTTCCTTAGCTCCTCCGATCACCATCTTTCTACTACGACAAAGCTGTCCGAATCACGGTGCGTCATGTCTAGTAAAAAATTCATTCTTTTCTACAAGCTTCGTATGGAAACATTGCAATATCATATCTGTACAAAAATTAAACCAGTCAATCAAATCAAAATAAATAAATAAATAAAATTTTATTTTGATAATTATATAATTCTGCAATATATATGTACATATATATTGATATATATATATATATATATATATATATATATATATATATATATGTACATATACATATATAGCAGTATAAATGTACAAATACACTATAGTATATATGTACACATATACTATAGTGTAAATGTATACACTGGTATATATGTATATGTACATATATACTAGTATATATGTACAAGTATTTATATGTACATATATACTTATTATATGTACATATAGACTACATTATAGATGTAGATATATACATGTATACATATACACTACAGTGTATATGTATACATTAGTATATATGTATATGTATATATATACTGGTATATATGTACAAGTATTTATATGTACACATATACTATAGTGTAATGTACATATATATGTGTATACATATAAAATGCAGTATATATGTACATATATATGTACATGTATGTACATATACACTGTAGTGTGTATGTACAAGTATGTACATATGTACTAGTAAAAACTTGTACATATATACCAATGTATACATATACACTGTAGTATACATGTACATATACACTATGGTGTATATGTAGATATACTACAGTGTATATATGTACATATACTTAGTATTTATATATGCATATAAATATGTGGATATACTATATTGTATATGTACATATATACTAGTATATAAGTATATATATACATATACTAGTAAATAGTTGTCCATATATACCAGTATATATGTATATGTACATATATATTTGTATATATACATATATAAAGGTATATATGTACAAGTATTTCCATTAAAGTGGAGCATAAATATCAATTATAGAGCATGAACATCAAACTACTAGAAATTTTATCATAAACATAAAAAAAGGAACAAATACATATCTAGGGTTGCAAAAATCATTTTTGTTTGTTCGAAATTACATCGAACTTGGAAACACAGGACACAAGAAATTTGTAACTAGATTTTACAGGATAAAAGTTAAATACATGCATACATACTTATAGTGCATAAAGTATAATATATCCATTAAATTGACGTTGCTTTCTCTTTGACAATTCCTTCGGTCACCATCTTTCTGCTGCTATAATGTTGTCCTAGTCATGGTGCTTCATGTCTAATTAAAAATTCATGCTCTTCTATAAGCTTTGTATGGAAAACATTGCGGTACCATATCTGTATGAAAATTAAATAGTCAATCAAATCAAAACAAATAAATAAAAAAAGTTCTATTTTGATAAATATATAATACTATAGTATATATGTACATATATACTATAGTTTATATTTACATATATACATGTGTATATATATACACTATAGTATATATGTACATTTACTTTGAAGTATATATGTACTTATACTATAGTGAATATATGTACATATACTAAGTATTTATATATACATATAAATATGTACATATACTACAGTGTATATGAACATATATACTAGTATATAAGTACATATGCATATATACTAGTATATATGTACAAGTATTTATATGTACATATATACTTAGTATATGAACATATACACTACTAGTATATATGTACAAGTATTTATATGTACATATATACACTACAGTGTATATGTACATATACACTCTAGTATATATGTACATATACACTCTAGTGTATATGTACAAGTATGTACATATATAATGGTAAATACTTATACATATAAACTAGTGTATACATGTACATTGCAGAGTATATGTACATATACTGTAGTGTATATATGTACATATATTGTAGTGTATATATGTACATATACTGTAGTGTATATATGTACATATACTGAGTATTTATATGTACATATACTACAGTGTATATATACAAATATACTAGTATATATGTACATATATATATATATATATACTGGTATATGTGTATATATACTACAGTGTATATGTACATATATAATAGTATATATGTACAAATATATATATATATATGTGTGTGTGTGTGTGTGTGTGTGTGTGTGTGTGTGTGTACATATACACATATACTGGTAAATACTTGCACATATATACCAGTATATATGTATATGTTCATATATACTGGTATATATTCACAAATACATATATATTGGTATATATGTACAAGTATTTACATAAAGTAGAGCATAAATACCCATTATGGAGCATGAACATCAAATAGTTTTATATTCTATCATAAGCATAAAAATCATCTTTGTTTGTTCGAAATTATGTAGAACCTGAAAACACAAGGCACGAAAAATTTGCAACTAGATTTTACAGGATGAAAGTTCAATACATTCATACATACATACATACATGGATACATACATACATATATAACCTCCTTTTTCTCTTCCCTCTACAAGTATCTACATAAAGTAGAGCATAGATATCCATAATGAAACATGAATATCAAATAGCTAGATATTCTGTCATAAGCATAAAAAAAGGAACAAATACCTTAACCAGTGCTGCAAAATCATCTTTGTTTGTTCAAAATTGCGTTGAATTTAGAAACACAAGGCACAAAAAATTTGTAACTAGATTTTACAAGATGAAAGTTCAATACATACACACATATATGGATACATACATACATACATATATGACCTTTTTCTCTTCCCTCTACAAGTATTTACATAAAGTAGAGCATAACTATCTATTATGGAGCATGAACATCAAACATCTAGATATTCTGTCATAAACATTAAAAAAAGGAACAAACACCTTAACCATGGTTGCAAAAAATATCTTTGTTTGTTTGAAATTTCTTTCAACCTGAAAACACAAGGCACAAAAAATTTGCAACTGAATTTTACAGGATGAAAATTCAATACATACATACATACACACACACACACACACATACACACACACATATATATATATATAGAACAAGCTAAAATAAATGATTAAATTTTAACATATGAATGTTTGAAATTGCATCATCAATAAAAAAGCATACTCAAAACTAGATGGAAGACAGCCTAAAAAATTATAATTTATCAGTGAGATCTTGAATTTGAATATCACCCTAAATCAAGAGAAAAAATGGACCTACATGAATTTACCTAGAGAGAGAATATTAATGAAAACACATCATTATCATACTCTTAAAATATTTAGGAGTACTAAATTATTAAAATATTACAATTAGATATTTGTTTATTCTCTGACCAATTATAATTTGTAAAAGAATATTAATGCTAGATATTTGATAAATTATCTCATTATCCTCTAAATTAAAAAAAATGCTTAAATGATGAATACTTAACATCATTTTCACTCCTAAAAATAAGAACTACAAGAAAAGCATTATTTAATAATATCATTGGTGGTTGTGCCCAGTATACAAGACCCTTGATTAGTGCAAGATTTATGAGATATTGATATCTCAATAATATTTTTTCAAGAATCAATAAAAGCTTTCTCTAATACATCTCAAA
Organism: Sapria himalayana; assembly: GCA_029783825.1. Classification (NCBI taxonomy): domain Eukaryota; kingdom Viridiplantae; phylum Streptophyta; class Magnoliopsida; order Malpighiales; family Rafflesiaceae; genus Sapria; species Sapria himalayana. The sequence goes on along the minus strand of JAREIK010003411.1, from coordinate 181,561 downwards.
TCCAAGACTTATTGTCCTTTGATAAAGATATTTGTTATCACATCAAAACAATGACCTCAATCATGATCCACTAGACACTACATTTAAATCTCACCAAGAGAGAGAGATAGAAATGAGCATTAAAAGACTTGATGATCTCAATCCAAAGATGTAAATACTAAATGGATACATTCACAATCTATGTTAAATGAGTTTTCTATCATATCAGTTGATCCAGTTTAGAATGATGAATTGGACATTCCAATTACATTATAGACAATTAATTATAATAAAGAGGGCCCCAGGGAAAAGATCGATCTACAAGACTAGGTTGATAATGAATGATTTTACATAGCTTTATGATATTGACTTTCGGAACACATTATTTCATATGATTAACATGACCACTAATAGGTTATTACTTTCTATTTATCATCACATATATGATATATGTATTAATTAGTTATAAAGAATACATTCATTTATAATAATTTATATTAAAAAATGCTTATTTTGTATTCATTAGGATTTTATTATTCATGAAAGCAGAGAAGACATATATGAAATATAAAATATGAAAGGCAATTTATAGCCTCAAGTAGTCTCCCAAGAGATGATTTAATAAGTTTACTCAATATTTACTATATTTATTCATAGAAATATGTCAAATTTTTCTATTTGTTTTAAGTTGATCAAGATGTTAATATGTGAAACTAATTATATATGATGATAATGATCTAATTACATGTGATAATTAGTTTGATATATCTAAAACTAAAATCTACAAACCAAGTTTCAGACATTATTTGAAATATCTGAGATTTTTTTAGTTTTGAGAAAAAATACTCAAGAAGTATGACAACTCTTTCACAGAGATAATAAATTTTAATTATTTTTTCTGATAAGATATATCATGATGTACATTGTTGGCTTACTACTTGATCTAAATATAGTTATGTATAAAGCTTTTATCGTTATACATATAGTAAGATACAATTATTTATAGTTATATGTTATTATACATATAGTATATATTGTTATACATATTTTTATATAATTAAACATATAGTTATATATAGATATATTCATACAAATAATTATACATAAATATATATAAAGTTATAAACAAATATATATATTTACATATATGTATACATATATGTATACATAGTTACAAATATAGTTATATTTAATTATATAGAGTGTTATATAGTTATACAAATATTTATATATAGTTAGACACATATAATTAAACATAAAGTTGTATGTTGTTTAACCATAAAAAAATAAATTATTATTAGATGATAACTTTTTTCATGTGCAATATTTTTCTTATGTCCTGCTTCTTATAGTAAAAGATAAAATTAATGAGATTATAGATTCATGTATTCATTTTTATTAATATATAAAATATGTGAAAAAGTCATCTTCCCATTTATAATTTTTCAAGAAACATATTGGAGAAGAAAGAATTGTGTCTAACAAATCATTCTGTGTGGATATACCAACAAGATAAATCTCAACATATTTATGATAAGTATAATTGTAGCTCATAAAAATAATATTTGAACGAATGAAAGAAAAGAAAAAATAAATAAATTTTATGATTGAACAAAAAGGATAGATAATTAAAGAAGATCAACAAATGATGAGAAGTTTATATGATTTCTTATAAAAGTTTTATACCATCACATTACATCGCTAGAGGTCAAAATATCAAAATATTACTTTTAACACGTATTTTCATGAAGTAAATTGCTTCAAATCATTCTTTTATAATGATAGCAGAGCAAAATTATTTTTTTTTTGTGAATTTTACTCATAATAATGAGCATTACATTTTAAAAATATTGTCACGATGACAAGATGAATATGGTATTAATTGTAGCGATATTGTTGGATCCTTGTTATAAGTTAAAATACGTGAAATTTTATTATTCAACATTTTAACATACTACCGAGATTAATAAGATAATAAGAAATATAAAATCTTTTATAAGTTAATTTACCAATAATATTCATCAACACTATTAAAAAATACTTCTAATGGTATTATTAATATTCTCAAAACTCTAAAAATAATAAAAATAATATAGAACACTAATAAATTATGTTGTAACATAAAGAAATTAGGGGATACATGTAAGTATTCTTACAACTACACTAAGATGTTAGAGTATAAATGGGGTAACAACTACCAGTAAGTTGTGGATTTTATTTGAATTATGTTGTAAATGAAATTTTATTATTCAAAATTTTCTGTGGAGTTATGGATTATGTTGTAACTGAATTATTCAAAATTATGTTGCCAGAACTCCACAGAAATATCTACCAGAAAGAATTATTTGTGATGGACCTCTTTTGTGAGAATTAGGTTTTAGATAAATAACGATTTCGCCATGTTTCTAAAGTGGAGACAAAACAAGCCTACATTACTAATGAAGTACCTATTGGCTACATGATATACTCATGGATTGATCTTGATTCACAAATTTACTCAATGACATCGAACACGATAGTGAATTTTTTTCACAGAGATGATTATTGGATTATGAATAAAAAAACATGGAAGAATGGCCAACCCGATGACTTTATCGGATCTCTTCCATGAGGCCATAATCCACTTTCTACCATGGATGATGAATCATTAAAGACTAGTGGGTTTTATGATTTTACAGTAGCAATGATCCCTCAACATCGGAGTCAAGAGAGAGAGAGAGGGGTCGATGGAGATACCTAGAGTTTATTAAGTTTATTAAGTTAAAGACTAGTTGCAATCTCTAACTATTAAGTTTATTAAGTTTTTTTTAGGTTTTAAAATTCCATTAATGTTTTAATTTTAAATTATCAAAATATTTAATATACAATAAATATATATAAAATATTAAGGGGGCGTTTGTTTTTTTTACTTAATGCTTGATAAACTTTTTTTGAGCTTAATGCTTAATGGTACTTAATAACATTAAGAATTAAGTTGTATATTTTTTAATATTATATTTCTATTAATGGAGGAAAGATTTTTTCTTTACCAAGGGGAACTCGAAAATGATGGATTGAGCATTTTTCGATATGGCATTTTTTGGTTTGACAGTTTAAGCGTTTAACATTAATAACATTAATAACATTAATGTTTGGCCTTTTCTGAATAGAAAAGGCCAAAAAAATAGCTTAACAATTTAAGCGTTTAAAAAATAATTTTAAGTGAAAAGTGTTAAAAAAATTTAACACATTTCGACTTGACGCTGAAACTGATTTGTTTTCAACGTTAAGACGAATAAACAAATGCCCCATAAGACTCATCTTATTTTTTTTTACTTAATAAAATATTTTCAACAAATTAATGTGCATGTAGCAAGACACACATGAAAAGAAAACACCTTTCAATTTTTAATTATCAAATTTATTAAACAATACACAATTTCAAAAAATAGATGTTTAGCCTTCCAAATAGGAAAACAAACCAAATGGATATAAAATTTATAAACTTAATATAGCAAGACACATATGAAACTATTATTGGTCTTCAAGACATTTTTCTAAGAATTATAAATACTATTTATGTTAAAAAATATACATACATACATATATATATATTTAAGTTAATAAATTTTTACGAATTCATATTAATTTTTATTAAGAAAATATGAAATAATTTTAAAGTCATAAAATTGCATATTATTTTATATAATTTATAATTTATAAAATTATAAATATTACTTAAAGTGAGATGATTATTAAGAAAAATTATATTTATTAAATTTAATAAAGACGGAATATTAAAAGCTTATCGTATTAATTTAACTCAATTATTTAGTTCTTATAAATTTTAGTATGGACAAACATCTCTACATTTATCTTTAAATATATCAATTTATTTTCATTTAAATATTATGAAAAATTATAAATTTTTTTATAATTCAAAAATTTCAAATTTTTTAGTAATTATATTTTTAAAAATTTTCTTTAGGCACAAAACTATTTTTTAAACTTAAAATAATATTAATATTTACTATTTTTTTCGTTAATTATGATATTTTTGTAAATATATTATATTTTATCATATAATGAATTATTTAATCTTTTTATTAGTATAAATTTTAATGTATATTCATTTATTTTTTAAATATCCTTAAAAAATTTAATAATTATAGAATTAAATATTTAATGTTATTGTAGTCTTTATTAATAGTTATTGTAGTCTTTATTTATATTAAATTTTTTTATATTTATATATTTTTTAAATTATTTATTTATAATAACCTATTTTTATAATTATACGAAGAGAATGTGTCTTACAAGGATTGCTGATATATACACAATGGCATACATACCTTTAATATACAAAATTAAATAAAATATTAAAAAAAATAAATCATTAAAGATTAGTGATGAAAATTATCCCCATCCCAAATAGCTAGGAAAAAATCCCTAGCTAAATGGATATATTTTGTGAAAAATAAAATTTAAAGAATAATCATTTGCAATAAAATATAAAATAGTAAAAAAAATTCAGATAATTAGTTAGCGACGAATTTTGTCTCGATCTAATTAGCCAGAGAAAATCTGTCGCTAAATTTCCCGCTTTTATTTGTGTGGAATTTACGAACATATTAGTGATGGATTATGTCAGAATCTAATTAGCTAAGAAAAATTCGTCGCTAAATCCATCACTAAATTCCTAGTTTTTCTTTGCGCAAGATTTACGAACATATTAGCGATGGATTTTGTCTGAATCTAATTAGCTAGGGAAAATCTATTGTTAAATCCATCGTTAAATTTCTCACTTTTCATTGTGCAGAAATTCATGAAAAAAAATAGCGGCGAAAAGTTTTAATTGACCAATTCCATCGCTAATCAATCACAAATTTTTATTTCAATGTAAAATCAAAATCACTTGCAATTCCCTAGCTAATCCCTCACAATTTAGCTAGGGATTGATCCCTAGCTAAATTTTCCTAGCTAAATTTTCCTAGCTAAATAGACATTTTCTTGTTGTGAGTTTTACTGGCCAACATGAAAAAGGGTAGTGTGTGAAACATTCATGATTTCTCATGTTAAAAGGGTAGTGTGTGAAGATAATAGTGTTATGGTAGAATATATATCCTTTTCTTTGTAAATTGTTAGCCTCATCCACTTGATAAATGATGTCGAACTTTGTCATTTCTTATGGTTACACAATGAAAATTTCTTCTATTTATTTTTGATTCTATTGTGCTACCAACTATTAAAAAAATACTTCCATAGTTGCCTCAATCATAGTAAATTTGTTTAATTCTAAGACTCCATTTTATTTTATCCAAAAGACATGATCATTCAGAGTTTTGTAATTATTCTTTTCTAACTCTTCAAATAAATAATACTCTTCCTCGTGTGACTTGTTCATAATCGGCCCACCTAATGTTGTATTGATGGTGCATCTCATCATGTAATTTAGCATATTGTAGAAGGTTTTGACTTGAAACTACAACTCAAAGTGATGTTAAAAATTATTTCACAACGCATTAAAATGGTCTCAAGCATCATACAAAGTTTATAGCTCATCCTAACAAAATTAGATTTTCTTATTTCATAACAATGATGTAATTTGAGGTAGGAAGAATATTGTGAAGAAAGCTTATACAAGTATATGCCAATGCTCAATCAAGACTCGAGATAACCACTAGAACCAATATTGTTCATTGTCACTAAAAGAAAATAAGAATAGTTGTAACCTTGATGGCATTTGGACTATCTCTATTCATTTTAACTATGTTGTACACCTCCAAAAAAATTGTGACATGTCCATCCAGATCCTCTGATATCCTACCATTCTTTGGATAGCTATAAAACTAACATTCAACTCAAAATAATTATCTTCACTATGTTGTATCTGAATTCCAAAGTAGTTGTCCAACATAGATGGCCACTAATAATCTCCCATCATGCATTGATAGTTGGGTTGTTGGATAGCTTGTCCATCACCTCCTAGAACTTTTTTTGTTGCTACTTGTTATTTTTATTTGCGCTTTCTCAGCTCTTTATCTCAAAATTATTTATCTATTTCTCTCAAACTCTAGGTCTAGAGGCGTTAGCTCAGTCCCTAAATTTATATTTATAAAGATGATGGCAACACAAAAAAAAATAAACACTAAACCAAAATATAAAAAACATTAGACATGACAAGCAATCAAAGTAAAAATATAATAAAAATAAGATAATGTTATCCAAAATACCAAAAACAAAACGATTATTTTTCAAAGATAGTTACATCAACTAAAGTTGACTAGTCAAACTAAACATTCATTAGACATAGTATCAAAAACTTATTACGACTTTATTAAGATGCTCAATTTTTAAGATTAAGTAATTTCCCAAAAGCTTATTGGGTGAGAGTCACTCATCCTATATAGTTCTGCATGTATATGGGTCATATATGTAGTAAAGTAGGCTTTCATCTAGATATCAATTTCATTGGAATTGTATAGGTAGTTTGATCAATTAATAGTGAGTCAACTACTGCTCTAGTTGGAAGGATAAAACTAGATTTTTGGTAAGACACTTAGATTCTAGTTTTGGTCCATTTTATTATGCATAATAGCCTATCTAAATTGTCTAGTTATTATTATGATTGGTTATAGGATAAAGTGTAGATAATTGTGAGTATGTCCTAGTGTCTTACTATCATACAATATAGTTATTACCTATCCAGTCCTTTCCAATGATGAATTAAATTTTTATGGTATTAGAAATAGCCGTGACTCATGCAGTTCATCTCTGTAACATGAAATCATTGCACTAGGAATGGTTGTGACTTGTAATTTGCTTTTTTTGTAAAATGAAGTCATAGTGATGGGGATAGCCATGACTTATGCATTTCTATTCTTAAACATGAAGTCATTGCACTGGAAATGGTCGTAGGTCTTACTTTTCCTTATTGTAACATAAAATTGCAATACTAGGAATAGTCATGACTCATACATTTTTTTTTCTAGAACATGAACTCATAGTGCTACAAATGGTCATGAGTCATATATTCTTTCTCTACAATCTAAAGTAATATAACTAAAAATGGTCGTAGCTTTGGTCATTTTTCTATAGCAAAAAGTTATGACTCTAGAAATAGACGTGACACGAATAAATACTTTCTAGAACTCTATGTAATAAATGTTGTAGTGCTAGAGAAAAGTCATGGCTTTTACCTTAGTATTTGTGGCTCTATAAAAAGAAAGTCGGCGTGCTTAAGGATGTCCTAACTTTTAGCATAAGTGGAGTATCTAGCTGGTGCAACATAAAATTAATATCACGACTATAAAAATATTACCAAGATAGTTTGGTTGACTCCAAGAAAGTTTATTGCTAAAATAAATATTTTACATAATTAAATGATTATGTCAATGAGGTAGTATAGTAATTATATATGAAGATTAGCATGACTATTTGTATAGAGATTCAACCAAGAATTTATGCCACAACTATCATATAAGCACTTGGAGGTGTAACAAAGTTGTAATATGAGGAATAATTTGACTCGATGTAACTTTTTATTCTCCTCCTACTCAATAATTCATCAAGTCTTATATTTCACATAAAAACTAACTAATTTCACTATTATTCATCATAATTTGTTAAAACTATAATTTTATGAAATAGTTCTATTTAAAGGTAATTTTCATACAAACACATCATATATAATTACCAAAATAACTGGTAGTATTCATTATTTGGCATACCAAATTGTAAGACATAAGACACACACAAGGGAATGTGTATGGATAGAAAGTGACTACCCTCTAACCACATTCCCCTTGTGATGGTTTCCATGAGTGATTTTGCTAGGTTGACTTAAGTTAATTGATGTGAGTAGTTATTATGTCCATATCATTATGATATGTTTCTCTAGAACCACTGGCCAAAGAATAGAGATACCCATAGTCGAAGTAACCATCAAAGTAAGTTGATGAACCTAAAAGGAGTAGGAATTATGGAATTACTAATGTTAAATAAATGTATATCTTTAATGGACAATGACATGTATACCAAAGGCATAACCATAAAAGGATCATTTATAGTAGTGACAACTTGTGGTTAATTATCTCTTGAAGGTTAACAAAACAATTAGAGATTTTGCATCTTCTTACTCTTCATCCAAAAAACATGTATTACATTATTGCAATACTCATAGAGCAAACATCATCATACACAAGAAAATAAACTAATCCTAGAGCCTAAGTATCTCTAGGAGACTTAGTTTTATGATATCAACTTAAGCAATTTATACAATTCACTAAAATTTGATCAAAATCCAATTCTAATTCATGTAGCTAGGATCAATATCAAGACTTATATTCAATTTATTACTTGTATGATTTATATACTTATGGAATATATTTAACATGTATAAAATATGCATAACAAGCTTTTGGTGCCATTGTTGAGAATCATCAAGTTGTTGGCATCATTAGAAAAATCACAATAGGGAGCACATCACAATTCATACATAGATTTACAAAGATGACATACCATTATCAGGGTGGAAGACTCAAATTTAGAAAGTAACTAAATATATATTTCCTTGATTAAATAACCATGAAGAAATCCATAATGTACATTCACTTTGTAAAGTTTTTAGTTACATGCTATTTTCACTATCAAGAACATTCTCACTATCACCATTTTAGCTATGGGGAAAATGTCTCAATGATATCTATCCTGACAACCTATCGATTGGAAAAGACAATTAGACTTGCTTTCAATCTCCCAATTGACCCATCAGAATTATAATTCACTTTGTAGACTTAAATTTAGAAAGTAACTAAATATATACTTCTTTGATTAAATAACCATGAAGAAATCCATTATGTACATTCATCTAGTAAAGCTTTAGTTACTTGCCACAATCATTATCTAGAATATTCTCACTATCACCATTTTAGCTATGGAGAAAAAGTCTGAATGATATCTATCCTGACAACCTATCAAATGGAAAAACACAATTAGTCTTGCTTTCAATCTCTCAATTGACCCATCAGAGTTATAATTCACTTTATAGACTCAATTTTACCTTGTAACTTTCTATCCTGAAAATAAATTTTTGCTAATTTTCTCTTTCATAGCTTTCCTCCAACAAGGGTCCATCTACTATGAAAAAGTAGCAGGTTCATAACATACACCAATTACTGCCAAGACATTTTTGGATCTCATTGAAATTTTATCATAATTTACGTAACACCTTATGGGGAATGTATACATGAAGATCAAGATAGCTCGGAAGAAGTAGTAATGACGGGATCAAAAACTCAAATAGTGTTTGTGATATATCCTTTGAGACAACTTGATGACTTGTGGTTTTGATGTTATGCCAAGGGATTCTTGTGACACACCACTAATATCACTCCCATCACCTATCACACCCTCATCAACAACAAGAGGCTCAATTGGGACATCCAACCCCTCCTCTCCCTACACATGCACCTGTACATAACTACCACCCATGTCATCACAATTCACCCATGCTATTATGGTCACATTATCAAGAACAACTCCAACATCTTAACACAATAATGCATTCATACCATCATATCCACCAGTGAATTTTTAATTTCTACAAAAGGAAAATGATTTTCACAAAACAAACAACCCATTATGAGAAACAAAGTAATCTCCACTTTCTAAATCATATAGTCTTCAACCCATTTGTCAATAAGAATAACCCAAAAAAAAAACAATATTTTCAAGACATTGACCTGAATTTATCCATCACTTGGAGTCTATATTAGCAAAACATAGGCAACCAAAAACATGGAGGGTAGCATATGCAAAGGGATACCAAAAAGTAATTCATTAAGTGTCTTACTAGCAACTAAGTGAATGAGAGTTTGATTTATTTAGTATGCCATAGTTAGAATACATTATACTTCAAAACTTATAGAAAGATTAGCCTTAAAAAAGCATGTTCCATATTTAAAATATTATAATATTTTTGTTAGACTCTACCATCTTATGGGCATGTGTTAACATATGAAGCTTATTGTAGAATATCATTTTTTGCATAAACCTTTTTAAAACAAGTAAACTCTCGATCATTGTCACCTCTCAATTTTTTTACTTGTTTATTAAATTAAGTACAATGTATCAAATAAATATATTTTATTATATGAGAAACTTCACCTTTCATAGACATTATGTAAACCCAAACTACTCTAAAATAATTATCGATGATAGAAAAAAAAAGTATGCACCACAACTTGCAAGAAGGTTGTGGCCACCCCAAATATTATAGTGAATTAAATCAAAGAAGTTAACTATTCAATTATAACTCAAAAAATGCATCACTAGTTTGTTTAACACAAATAAATTTCAAAAATATAACCACTATTCCAATATTATTTATTCCTACCAATAATTTAATTACATCGGAAAGAAATGATATAGCTTATCGAGAGGGCTTTCCTAGTGTCTCATGCCATAATTTTTGCTTCTTTGTAATTGTTGCTTGATATGCTCAAAGTTGTTTCTCAAATCAGAATCAATACACCCCATCACATTTTTCACCTATTATAATTAGGCTACTCGAAGTGTAGTTTTGCATCATACAAGCTTATTAGTAAATATGAAAAAGTATTATAATTTTTTCAGCAACTTGAGTCACAAACAATAAATTGCAAATCAAATCAAAAACATACAAAATATCCCATTAAATTAAGTGTTCACCCAATTTAATCATTTCTTTACTTGTGGTTAGCATTTTCTTTTCATTAGTCATCCCCATAGGAGAGGGAGGTACAATAATTGAATTTGTAAATAAAGCAGTATTACTAGACATCAAATTAGAATCACCCATGCCAATAATCCACTTATCAAAAATAAATTTATTAGACAATTTCTCATAAGAAGAAGTTATGGTATTGTTTATCAATTTTACTAATGTTGACCATTGCTCATTAGAAAATCCAGACATACTATAAATATCTCCATCCACAACTACTTGTTGCCCAAAGGTTGCACTCAACCACATAGTAGTTGTATTGGATATAGCTTTGCATCCACACCTAAACCTACCATTACACCATGAGTGACCAACACCATTGTCATTGCCTTTGTCATTGATGCCCATATATTTAGAATACCACCAATCTAAAATTTCAATTTGAAAAGCATGCCTCTTGCACATGGACCGATATGCCATGGTGTGTACAAGTCATATTTTCACGGGGATGATCACTCCATGTGTGAAGTGCACCATCTTTCCCACTTGATGCTCCTTGCACCACAAAACCCACTTCCTTACTTATTGTATCTTTAGAAAGAACAATAGACTAATATCAAATAGATAATGTAAAGACTAAGCATATGGCCCATAAGTAAAAGATCAACAACATTACCCTAGAGTGTATGATCAATGCCAATTATGAATTAATGAGCCTTCTCATTCTCTCATTGTTAGCTAAGATAGCCATGACACTACACTTGCATCTAGACTAGCAAGCTATTATAGTAAAATTGGTAGCCAATTCATCCCAAATCTAATATAGTTTTTCATAATAGACAAAAATTGATTGCCCTTTTTGCTTGTAATCCATGAGTCGAGTCTTCAATTCATATATATGAAGACCATTACTAATCGAGAAACATTCTCAAATGTTATCCCACATTTTCTTCACACAATTCATGATATAATCAAAGCAATGGATATATAGTGTTGTAGATCCATACCCCAAGCATGAAGTTCATATAAACTCATTGAGCAAAGTCTTATGAGCTAGTTGTGAATTGTGTTATATACTCATCAAAGAATTTGAGTTCATTCTTTTTTCGAAGATTATTTTTTATCAAATAATCTCATTCATCATAATATTTTATTCAATGAAGAAGCAAAAATACAATACTTGTTTGTTCAAAATGATGAAAAATAATAAGAAGAAAAATTATATCCTTTCATTATTTTATTTTTATCACTTGATAAACATAAAACAAAACTAATAGTCAAGTTGGTGGGAAGGAATTCGTGAAAATGATGATTATCAATAACAATCAAAAAATTATCATTTATTTTTATAGATTTAACTTTCACTCTAACATCCCTATTATGAATGGTGAAGACCCTTTGAAAGATCATACAAATCATTTTTATGTTGAGACATAAGCCAATTTTTTGAAAGATCTATATTTCACTGTAGGTTTTTTTATGCTTATTTACAAGTCCCATTTTATAAAAGACTAAATTTCCTTTCCTAAATATTAAAAATTGTATTTTGCAAAATATTTCCTAAAAATATTTAACTCAAAATTACCGCCTAATATATTGTCCAATATAGCCCAATATAACAATACTGAAAAAAAATAATAAAATCTTTAAATCAACCAGGTGTCAAATGGGCCAGACGACCCCAGTCATTACTCGGTTCAGTCGTGCCTGGCTCGGCATGGCACTGTTTGGAACCGTGACATGGGTCAGTCCTGGCTGACCCTTAGTATGGTTCATGCTGTGATTAGCATGGCACGGTTACTATACCGGCACGGTATGGTGGACCAGTTGGGATTCCAAAAAACGGTCTGGGTCCTACTAAAATATTACCATTTACCAAATCAATGATAACTGTTAAGAGATAGAGACAGGGTTTCAGAAGAATCCTGCTCTCGAGTTTAGTTAACCAAATATGGTTAAGTCTCTACTCAAAGTTGGGTGGATGTCATGTTCCTATTATAACGTAAAACAAACACAGCAACAGAGAAAATAAATAAAAGACCAACCATCTGTATCACATCCTTTCACATATCACCCATCATTTATCTGTTACCTTCGCTTAAAAGACGCGTTTCTTCACAGTATCGCTGAATCATATAGTTTTTATGCAAGAAACTCAAAATATTTTTTTTTAATTCCTGCACACAAATTAATGACTTGTCAGCCTGGTCAGTCATCGTCTCGATTCAACTTCCAATTCTCTCTACGACGATTCAATGCTCAATTTATCTTTTAACGCTAGGAACTGTTTAAATTTCTCTTGTTCTAAATTCTTGTCGGTGATAGATTGATAGCTAAGTATAAATATAATTCATTAGAAATCACAAAATATCTGTAATAATAATTAGTTATTAAGCAACTAAAATAATAAATTAAATGATCTAAAAATTAAGATATTAAAATACAAAAAAAATTATAATACAAAAAATTCTAAAATCCAGATATGACAGTGTTAAATTGAATAATTTACACTAAATACTTTTTCATATGTACATTAAATTCATAAGCCACACTACATTTTAAATTATTGTTTGAACTAAAATATATATATTTTTTAATATATCCTAAAAATCTCAAATTCAAAATAGATATGTAAACCTGAGATTTTTTAGGTGAATATTTCAATTCTATTTTTATATTATTTTTTAAGTGATAGTATTTTTTTTGTCAGATTTATGATTAAAAATTAATAATGTGGTTTCATCTTGATTGTTATACCAAATAGAAGATTATGTCAATAAATTTTTAAATCTTAAAATATAGTCCAAACTCTAATTTCTCATAGAATATAATTTTGGATACAAACAAAATCAATTAGTATTATTTACACTATAAAATACACATAACACACTCTGCATAATCAAAAAGTAGTTATATAATTTACATTCATTGCACAAAAATTAATTTAACAATAATATGCATATTGCACATTGTATAAATATTGTTTTTATATAATTTGAACACACACAATTCATAAATAATAAACTAACAACAAATTTATTAATTTTGGTGGCAGTTAATATATTTATATTGAATAGATTCATCAATTTAAGACCAATATATAAAGAGGAGAAAAAGAAGAAAAACATAGCATTAAATATATAAAATTTCACTACAACTAATGGGGCACTCCCTCATCCATGAGGGCACCAAGCATTTCAATTTTCACAACTTTTAAATTTTTATATATTTTTTGAAATATAGGACTTGTGAGTTTATTCCACTTTTTTGGTCTATCATACTTCATACTTCCAAAAAAAAAAAACAAAACACAAAACACTATTCTACCCAACTTAAGCAAACCTACCAAATTTCTTTCTCTATCTTAGGTGAGGGGCACATATCAACACACGACTTAAAGAAATTGAACTTTGTCGATGACAACAATTTTATAAACATATCAGTGATATTTTTGTTCGAGAATATTTTTTAAGTTCAACTTATTTTTTATATGATATATATCATATTCAAAGATACCAAATATCAATGTACTGAGACCTATTATGAAAGATATAATTTTTAGAAAGATATATAGCATTCTGACTATTATACCACACAATGTATGTATCATCTTGTAATCTAAGTCTGCAAGAAACTTTTTCATCCATAAAATTTCTTTACAAGTTATTGTTATTGTGATGAACTCAGTCTCAGTGTTGAACACTTATATGTACTACATTTTAGATTACCAAGATATAGCTCCCCCCTCTAAAGGTTATAAAATAACATGAAATGAATCTACATATGAATCTAAATTACTAGCTATATCAGAAACTAATGTATTCAAGAAGCGTGAGTTTTAACCCGCTTAAACACAGAGATAGCTAAATACCAATAGCATGTACTACAACCTAGTGATATATAATCAAGTTCATTAAAAAATTGTCTGACAATGCCAATAGCATGTACTATATATGATCTAGCACATATCATAGCATTAATAAGACTATTGATTGTTGAGGGATAGAGGACATGACTCATGCCTCTTTTTTTCTCATTATACTTGGAATTATACTCGATACTCAACTTAAAATATTTGGCTAAGTGAGTTAAGATCGTTATAGTCTCTTTCATGAAAAATCTCTCAATAAACTTTACTGATATGTCTTTTTTGAGATAACTAGATATACCTAGAAGATATATCTCATATGACACTCATCCCTAAAATCTGTCTGACATTGGTTTAAGTCTTACATAAAAAAAGACTTTTTCCAACTCTCCTATAAACCAATCAAAATATGTTATATTATGCTAAAGATTAGTATCATTAATATACAATAAAAGTATAAGTCTATCATTAACTGACTAATGATTGACAAATATATAGTGGTCACAAGATATGTGTTGAAAGTCATGAGACTCCAAGTATGAATACAATTTCTTGTATCACTATTTAGGACCATATTTAAGACCATACAAGCTCTAATTCAATTTACAAACAAGACCTTAATTCTTCTCTATAATGAATCTCATGCTGATGTATGTAGAGAGTCTTGTTAAGGTCACCATAAAGAAATAAAATATTTATATTGAGTGAATCAATTTCTAAGTTTAAGCTAGCAACCAAACTTAAAACTATGTAAATATAAGGTATCTTCACTAAAGAAAACTATATCTCATCAAAATGAATTCCTTTCTTTTGACTAAACTTTTTGACTACTAACTAATCCTTGTATCTTGCTTAAAAATCATCATTATCAGATTTTAGTCTAAATATGTCATCTATTTTTCTAAGTATATTTTTTTTTCTATAAAGGTATCATAGTGTAAGTCTAGTTGACGTGAAAAGATTTCATATCTTCTTACATAACTTGAAGCCATTTCTCTTTATTCTCAAGAAAGATAGCCTCTTGAAAGCACTTGAACTCACATATATCCATAAGTAATATATAATCATAAAATCTAGAGGATACCTAGTAGGCCATAACTAATCCTCTTAGTTCAAACTAAGATGTATCATCATGAACAACTCAGTCCTATCCTATTTCTAGTAAGATATGGTACCTCACCTCCTCGACAACCAAATTTTGGGGCTTAGAAATATTAGGCATATCTCAAGGCTTGAAAATATCAGGCATATCCCAGGGCTTAGAAATATCAGGCATATTTATGGCTTAGAAATATCAAGCATATCCTAAAAATCAAAATTATTAGGCAGCTACTCAATTCCTCCATCTTGATTAGACTAATTTCTAGAAGGAACCATCATTGGATTTGTGAAAATAGGAATCGCTATGAAATCACTCTCTTCTCTACTTAGTTGACTATCATTCACTAATTGGTCTTTTAAAAAAATCACATCTCTTCTCTGAATAAACTTTTTGGCAAGTGGGTATATATTCTATACTCAAACTTCTCATGTTCATTGCCAATGAAGATCCATGGACTTGCTGTATCATTGATTTTAGATCATTCATATTTTGGGATATGATTGAAGTCTTTGCGGCTAAAAACTCACAAGTGATTATATGAGATATCTATCCCAATCTAGATTTTATCTTGAACATCTTTATCAAGAATGGCAGCACGACACATGTTGATTATATTAATATCAATATATATAGTTTCTCCTCAAAATTTCTTGAGGAGATGCACTTGAGAGAGCATACACTAAATTCTTTCTTTATTAGCCTAGTTCATCCTCTCAACTACACAATTTAATTATGGCATCTTAATTAACATCTTTTCATATCTATTCCCATTAGATATACAAAAATTGTCAAATTGACCTTAATATCTTTCTCATTATTAGAATGTATAAAGATTAATTTCCTATCAGTCCTTTTATCAACTCTTGTATAAAAATCTTGAAAGACAAAAAATTAATATTTTATTTCAAGTATATATTCTCACATATTCCTAGAGTGATTATCAATGAATGTCATAAAATAAAGGGCCCACTAAGTATCAAGTTGTAAAAAGAGCAGACACTAGTATGAATAGGATCAAGGATATTAAATCTCCTCGAGGATGAACATGAGTAAAAAGAAGGTTTAGGAATTTTTTGAGCGGTGAAGATCATACAATCATTATATGAAGGTCTTTAGTCAAATAACAAGATATTCCTTTTAGCTAGAAAAGTTGAAGGCCTTTCTCACTCACATGACCAAGTCTCTTATGCCAAAGAATAATATTACTCTTTTGATGAATAACATTTGTCCGATCTCTAGACACTATTGCCTAAGTGAAGTGTAAAATACTCTTTCTTATCCATCATAATGACTAATATACCCTTGATCAGTTTCCACCAACCATCACAAAAATGACTAATATATTCTATTTCATCTAACATGCCAACAAATATCAAGTTCACATGATTATCTAATACATACTAGATATCTCTTAGCATCAATTGATATCTTGTCTACATCTATAGACATATATCTCCTAAACCTAAAATTTATGATGTCTCACTATCACCCATATTTTTTTTGTCGTAATCATTAAGTGTATATGCAGTAAATAAGTCAATATGCAAAAAGACATAAAATAATTCTCCTAAGTTAATAAGCAAAATACCTTCTTATATAATATATTAGCATCGAATCATCGTCCAAGGTGGTGTTGGCCTCTTCCTCGTGTCTAGCTCATCTTATATCTTATTATTATTATCTTTTATAAAAATAGGAAGTCTTCTTTCATGTATCTCATGCCTTTTATAAAATTAGGAAGTCTTCGTTCATGTATCTCATCTAGTTATAGTAGTGATATTTGATTGTTTTTATACTGTGTGACTTTCCTTTAGAAGAATGAGCTCTTCTATGAGATTGTGTGTAACTCATTGTGCTGCAATCATATCTCTCAAAAATGAGAATATCATGAGAACTTTCTCTATTCACATTTCTCTTAGCCTCTATGAATAATATATTTTCTAAGATAATATACATTGCCACAACACCTCCAGGTAGTGGCATACTCAAGGAAACCACAAAATTATCTCAACTATTTAAAAGTGAGCTCAACATTAGGCAAGCAACTCATTTTTCAAGCCCATTTTCATGGATGAAAGATGATTAATCAGTCCTTGAAAGTGTTTGATCTTCACTAACATTAAACTATCATTCTTAAACTTTAGATTAACTAGATGTCTGATAGTTAATGTTTTATTTCTAAATATATTCATTTAGAACATAGACTCTAGTTTCTTTCATAGTTTCTATGTTTTTGTTTCATCAGACATCATGTTGATTAGTATTTCTACTTATTCATTACAAAATTCTGGAGGCAACCCTTTAGTACATGTCTTCTAATTCTTCTTCAATCAATATTTTTGGTATCATTTTTTTTCCTCACTATGTCATATAACAGTTTGACAATAAGGTAGTCACACATTTGATTTTTCGAATATAAACAATGTAAAAAATAATGTCTAAAATCATTGTATTGATATCAGAACAATTAGATATTAATATAATAATAATAAATAGAATGGATACAATATCAATATCAATGAATAATGTTCTCCTCCACAAATGTTCAAATACCACTTTGGGTAGTATCAAAAACCTAGTTATAATCCCAATTGTTGGGGGTAGGATATTCAGACCATAAATTATTTAAAATCATAAACTATTAGGAATGATAATTGATTATTAAGCAATGTAGGTAATAAATTAAATGGCCCAAGAATTAAGAAATCACAATACAAAATTCTAAAAAGTCCAATACAAAAAAATCAAGTCCAAATACAATAATATCAAATTAAACAATATGTGGTAAAGACTTATTCATACATACAAAAAGTTTGTAAAGCACATAACACGCAAAATTATATTTAGATTAAAATATATATTTTATAATATAAAAACTCTAGAAATCTTAAATCCAATACAAACACATAAACCTATGATAATAGAGTGATTGCTCTAGATTTCCTTCTATATTATAAGGTAATAGCATTGGTTCATCATATTAATGCCTTGGAATCAACAATATGGTTGCATCTCAATTGTTGAACCGAGAGAAGAATCTGCCCATAACTTTTTGAACTTCAAACATTATTTAAACATCAATTCTTCACAGCTCATAATCCTACATATAAACAAAATCAAACAATTGAACACATACACACTATGAAATACACATCATATACTATACATAATCAAAAAGTAGTTATATAATTTCCACCCTCTACACAAGTTATAAACTAATAATAATATACATATTGTACATTATATCAATACTATTTTTATATAATCAACACATGCACATTGCACAAACTATAAACTGATAGTATATTTATTAATTTAGATAGTAGCCAATATATTTATATGAAGCAAATTGATCAATTTAAATCTAGTGTGCAAAGAGGAGAATAAGAAGAAAAACATGGCTCCAAATATATAAACTCTCACCCAAACTAATGTGTAACTGAGAAAGAAGAAAAAAGCAGAACCACAACTAATTTTTTTTTTCATAAAACCTTCTAACCAAAGTAGAAAAATGCCCCATGCAGAAGCCAAACGCCCTAGTATGCAAGAGTAGGAAACACAACACATCAAAAAAAAATACTCACGCCCCAACTTGTTATTTTTTTGTTTTAATAAAGAATGGAGGGGGCACTCGCCCATCCAAGAGGGCACCAGGCATGCCATTTTGCAAAATTATGAATGTTCCCATTTTTACAACTTTTTAATTTTTATTTATTATTTGAAAAACAAAACATGTGATTTTGTCCCATATTCTTGGTCTATCATGTTCCATACTTAAAAAAAATGAAAAAACAAAAAACACTAGTCTACTCAACTCGGTTAGACCCAACACCTCTTAACACCCATTCATTTATATATGTAAAAATCATTCTCTTAGGAGTCCATGTAGCTTCCTAAGTCCACATGCTTGGTGGAACCATTAGTTTCTCATGTATTATTGGAATAGTTTGTTATGAATTACTTTTGATAACCCTAATAAACTATTGATGTTCATAGATATCACTTTCCATGAAAAAAAAAATCAAAATAGGTTTTGAGCCTTTAAATTTTATTTTTTTGAATTTTTATTTTTGCTTTCAATAATCTTTATTTCATTTTTTTTTTTAATATCTTCTTCCATTAAAGTTATCATTTTTCTTAAGTAAGATGAAATGACATTAATCTATTTTTAATTTATGTGTTAATTTATGGGTTTTAGTCCAGCTAGTTCATGTACCACACAATAAATATTTATTCTATGACTTTAAGTCCAACTAATTAATGTACCACACCATTCATGTATCTCACATATATGACTCATATATAAACACATTCATGTATAGAATTTAGTAAGATAATAATATATATTTATTCATTTTAGTTTAATTTATTAAAATAGTATGTGATAAAGCATTCACTTGTTCTATGTTCTTCATTTGTCGTATGATATCATATCAATTAGCATAAGAATAAGATGAAACGATCCTCACATTAAAAAAAAAATTCTTTGAATATCAACAATTATGTCTAGGATATGAAGGATGATTCTATTTCTCACACTTTCAATAATATTTTGGAGGAGAATATGAATTACTTTTCTTTGTTTCAAGATATGTACAATATAATTAAAAGTAGTATGCTCTGGAATTATTAATAATGGTTTAGCTACCATTCTTATCAAGGGAACAAGTGAAGGAGATTTTACCTTCATTAGTCAGATGGGTGGATCAAATAGTCACAACCACATGATCCTTGCATGAAGTCTAAATACTTCCATCTCCAAATTGTTGGGCACATTTGATGATGCAAAATTAATATGGAATATATTTTCCAAAAGGTACTCCACTACTCATGAATTTAGAACATTGCAGTTAGTGATTGAATTGTATCTACTCAAATAAGAATTATGGCAATCTATTAATGACTATTGTGATCAACTTCATTTCATTTGAGACCATATTGTCCTTTTCAATTCGACTTGGGTATGCTTAATGTATACTCAACAATATGTTTTCATTAAAGATAAATTTTTTTCTCAATGAATTCTTAATGTCATTTTACTAGGACTTTGAGCCCATTTAAGGCCAGCTTCAAAATTGCAGTTATACTCCCTCTTTTGATATTATTATAAATGAGTTGGCTAGAGAAGAAACTCATCTTGTAACCCTTAAAACCTAGAATTAGCTCAGCATTTTGGATGTTACACTTTATATACTAGAATTACCTCCATCATTAGGCAATTCCTCTAGCCCTAGAAATCATTGTAAGTAGGCAAATAAAATAATTTAAAATTTATTGAATCCATATTGGCCACACCATTTAAACTTGTTACTATCACAACAAATCAACTGCTGATGCTGCTAACACTGAGCCTGCTCTATCGATGACTTCCATTTTAGTTGAGTCCCATTCTTTTAGATCCACTATCAATCTCTCTTTATTGAACTATAAGAGATCATAGCATATATAGGTTATTCAAATGGCTAGTGATGCATTTCTTTCCATTGCTCTCTTAACTTTATTTCGTAGGCCTCAAACTTGTCTTTTTGATTATGGCTATTACAATCACATGACATCTTACTCATTCTTATTATCTAAACTTGACCTTGCACCACTTCCTCTAAATTTTCATATAGCTTATTGTTCCACCATGCATGAAAATTTTCTATCTTTTCTTTCAACCTCTAACAACTCTATTCCTAGATTTTTCCATGTACCTAACTTATCTAATAATTTGTTCTCTATGGGATAATTAGCTAAACTAAGTTATCAAATTATTTTTGACCATTATAGGGATGTTGTGTAGCTTTGCATAAGTTGGGCATGCACCCAACTTATTCAAAGTTGGGTATATGTTTCTCATTAACAATCTTCATTTTCCACCTATTATTCATGTTTCTATTACTTTTGCTACTAATATAGTTTCTTCCTTACCATCTCTTACACTATGATATTTTTATCTCGTTCATGCATCATTTTCTTGGTGCTACAATTAGATTATAAAGATTTCTCGATTTTAGTGTCCAAAGAAAATTTTGATAGTACTTTATATCAATTAGGAAAATAATCAACTTTTCCTTTCTATACTAGTGAATTCATTTTTAATAGTATTTTCGAACTAATTCATCTGATATTTGTGGACCTTCTTCTATTACTAGTATTTGTGGATCGTGATATTTTGTTATTTTTACTAATGATTATTCTCATTTTAACTAGCTCTTTCTTATGAAATCTAATTATGAAATTTTGCCAATATATAACAATTTTGCAAAAATTGTTGAAACATAATTTTCAAAACAGAACAAATTTTTAAATCTGATAATTCTCTTGGATATACTAAATATGTTTTTTAAGCTCTATTACATTCATATGGCATTATACATCATGCAACTTGTTTAGGTACCTCTCAGCAAAATGATGAAGCTAAAAGAAACCTTTTTTATATTCTTGATTATGTTCATGCTCTTCTTCTTTTTTCCAAAGTTCCGGTCTCATTTTGAGTTGAAGCTTCTCTTCACTTTGTTTATGCAATTGATTATATTCCAAGTAATATCATTCATAATTAATTTTTATATGATTTCCTATTTGGGTCACCTACTAACTTTCATCACATTTGCTCCTTTCAATGTAATTATTTTATTCTTCTTCAATCTCACAATCTCATAGTACTTGAGCTATGATCGAAACTTTATTGTTTCATTGGCTATGATGAAACTTAAAAAGATTATAGGTGTTATGATTCCGTGTCTCATTTTCTTCATGTTTCTTGTAATTTTGTAATTTGGGAAACATTGATTTTTTCATTATTTCACTTTTTCTCTTTCCTACGACCACATCTATTTTAGAAATCTTTCCAAGTGAATATCCTATTCCTTTTACAAATACCATTGATCATGTTTTAGGTGTTTCTTCAGATATTTTAATACTTATTCTAGACAAGTCAAAAATGAACTTGTTAGTGATGAGCAATCCCACCTCGAACTGAGTCCCCTACTATTGCTCCATTGGAAGATCATGTACAAGATATTCTTCCTTGCCATTCTAACTAGGTATTATCCATTCTTGAACATTTATTTAATTATCATTGATACACTACCCTTACTACTCTTCATGAGCCTCAAACCTATCATGAGACCTCAACTAACCCTTTATGGTAGATTATAAAAGATATTGATAGATTCACTATAAACCTTAATTGGGATTTGGTCTCTTTCCTCATTGGTTACTCTATAGTTGGTTGTAAGTAGATATATATAGGATCAAGACTCACTATGATGGATCTTTTGAATGCCACAAAGTTCATCTTGTTACAAAAGGATCTAAACAAAAGTTTGTGAATGATTATGAAGAGATGTTTGCTCTAGTAGCTAGTATCTCATCTATCTGTACCCTTTTAGTTGTTGCTATAGTTAGCACATGATATCGTTTTTATATGAATGTTTAATCTGCCTTCTTTAATATGGATTTTAGTGAAGAAGTCTATATGCAATTGAAACCTATTCCTCATCTCTCTATTTAATCAAACAAGGTTTGTCACTTGTGACATGCATTTTATGGCCTTAAAGAAGCTACATAATCTTGGTTTGTCAAGTTTAACTCCACTATCCATCACTTGGGTCACACTATTAATCCATATAATTTTACCTTATTCTTTCCTCATTCTAATAAAAATATTATTTTTCTTCTTCTATATGTGGATGATATGATCATAACTGATGATAACTTCAATGGCTCTCAAGAACTCAAAAATTTTCTCAATTAACAATTTGAGATAAAAGATTTTGGACATTGTAGTTAATTTTTGGGGCTTGAAATTACTCATTCCACTAATATTATTCATATTATTCAAGTTAAATATGTTTCTGACATTTTGTATTGAGCTGGACTCATTGACATAAAAACTATTGACACTCTAGTTGAGAATATGCTCATCTAACACCCTCAGGAGGGAAATAATTGTCTAATAATTTTTTTTACAAATGATTGGTTGGAAATCTAGTTTATCTCACTATTACTCATCCAAATATCTTTTATAATATTCATAAAATAAGTTAACATCTATCTACTCCATGATCAACTCACTATGTTGTTATTCTGCACATTCTTTGATACCTTAAGGGTATGCCCCTCCATGATCTTTTCTAGTTGGCGCAATCTACTCTTATACTCCACGCATTCTCTGATGCTAATTGGAGATAATATTTCAATGATCATATGTCCATTTTAGATTAGTGTTTTCTCTTTTGTTCTTCAATGATTTCTTGGTGAAGTAAAAAATATATTTTAGTGGCCCACTCCAATACTAAAGCAGAATATAGTACTATTGTAGATACCACTTCAATACTCTTTTTGCTATGATGGATTCTTAAAGATTTGGGTGTGTGTGTGTCCTCCACTACTCTCCTTTATTATGATAAGAAGAGTGTCATTCATATTGCTCACAATGATATCTTTCATGAATAAATAAAATATATTGAGATTGATTGTATTTTTATATGTTATCATCTTGTTAATGGTGATCTTAAGATTTTCTCCATCTTTTCCAAAGATCAACTAGACATATATCTTCACCTAGTAATTTTCTCATAGACACGCTTGTGATTTATTTGTCAAACTCAACTGATATCACATCCACCTTGAGTTTGAGCGGGATATTAATATATGGATTAAGTTCACCTAGTTCATGTATGATACAATAAATATTTCTGTATGAATTTAAATCCAACTAGCTCATGTACCACACACATACAATAAATGTATTCATATATCATACACATATTCCTCATATATATAGATATTCATGTATAATATTTATTAATATAATAACAAACATTCATTCTATTTTGTTAAATTAATTAATAATAATAATATCCAAAATTTTCAAGAACAAGATTATGCTTTAAACTTGTTCCTCGATTACATTTTAAATTTGTGTCATCTATTAAAAAAAGGTATGACACCTATCGATCTTATTTGTTGCATTAATCTCTTTTCAAGGGAATCGAGCCTAGATGAGAGCTCGAGCTCAAAAAATTGATTGTTTGTGTTTTTCATGGGTTTTTATGTTGGTTCAAAAATCTACCATCAAAAATTACTATCACTACTTTGTTGCTGACAACATTTTGAGTTGAAGAGTTGAAGCATTATATTATTTAACATGATCATAAGAATATAAATTATGGGATATGAAATCATGTCAGTATTTCAAGGGAAATTATGAATGAGAAAAATCAAAACATCACTTTATTCATTAAGAAGGAAACAATATAAACACTATCATTTCTTAATTAATATTCCTACATTAAATAAAAATCAAACAATAAAAGCTGACCATGTATAAATCAATGAGATCAAAGATTTGATGCATTAATGTATTTACATTTCTTAACACTCTCGCTTAAGTTTAGAGTGTATATTGATAATTTCTAACTTGCCAAGTAAATTTGAAAATTGTGAAGAATTTAGTGGCTTTGTAAAAATGTTGACTACCATGTGTGATATTGATATGTAAGATATTTTGATCATTCTTTCTTGAATCTTTTTGTATATAAGATGATGATCAATTAATATGTATTTTGTTTTTTCATGGAAGACTAGGTTTGAAGCAATATGGTGCGCAACTTGATTGTTAGAAAATAGATTGACATGATGTGAATGCTTGGTGCTCAAATCTTGTACTATGTAGTTAAACCAAGTAATAACACTAGAAGTTGCAGCCATGGATTGATATCCAAATTATGCACTAAATCTTGACATCGAAGTTTTCTTTTTGATTTTCTAGGAAATTAATGGTGTTTCAAGGAATATATAATATGCAGTAATAGATCATTGAGCATCATGACATCTAGCCTTATCTGCATCATAAAAGGCATTAAATTGGATTGAAATAGCTGAAAGAAAGAAAATGTATTGGTTTTGCATGTATTTGATATAGGATACCATATGATGAGTTTCTTCTAAAAGTAGAACCAGTGGCTTGCCCATAAATTGGGTTAGAATATAAACTACGTACACTAAGTCAGGCAATGTGTTGATCAGATAAATTAGTTGTCCAACAGATCTTTGATATGAAGAAGAATCACTAATATAGTTACCATTGAATTTATTGAGATAAAAGTTCTTTTCCATGGGAAAAAACTATAGTTTTGCTCCAAGGTACCCAACATTTTTAAGAATTTCAAAGCATACTTTTGTTGTGAAAGAGCAATACCCTTGTTGGATCAAGCAACTTATATTCCTAGAAAGCATTTCAATTATCCAAGATTCAATTTGAACTGGTCCTTCAGAAATGACTTGGTATCTTTAATAACTTGTAGATTATTTTTTCCCAGGATGAAATTATTCACATAAATAAGAAGTGAAGTGAATTTAGCACCTTGGGATTTGACAGATAATAATTAATTAATTTCATATTATTGATAGTTGGCTTGTGTGAGAGCTATTGAGAGTTTGATAAATGATTGACAACGAGATTGTTTGAGATCGTGTAATGATTTTTGAAGTTTGAAAACTCATGCATTCTCATTTCTTCTAAAACATGAAGGTAAAAGACATGCAGACATCTTCATCAAGATCTTCATTAAAAAATGCATTAATAACATTGAATTGGTGAAGCTTGTAAAGTTGAGTTTAGAAATTGGAGATGAATAATTACAACTTAGGAAACTGAAGAAATAGTCTCTTGGTAATTTAATCCATATATTTGATTGTATCCTTTCACAATCAACCAGGCTTTGTAATGTTTTATAGTACAACCAAATTTGAATTTGATCTTGTATAACCATTTTTATCTAATCAGTTTCTTCCCATGAGGTAATGGTTGAAGAGACCATATTCTATTAGCCTTAAGAGAAGTGAGTTCTTGTTTCATGGAAAGGTGCCATTTAGGGTCACAAACTACCTGTGCAAAAGATCATGACTCTATTTTGACTGAGATAGAAAGTATATGAATGTATGGTGTTTGAGTAATAGTTTATCATAAAAAAGTATATCATATAAGGGGTGAGTGATCCCTATAAGTCCAATCAATAATGACTTACATTATGAAACATTCCTTAAATGAAAAGAATACCAACATTATACTCACAAAAGATAATAGGTTCTTGTTTAGCACATGTCATCCATTAAGAATGAATCTTTATGGCATGATTTAATATTGGAGAATTTGGGGTAGCAGAGGGAATTGGGGAAGATGAAATATCTAGATTGATAGGTTATGATGAAAAGTATTAAAGCTAGTGGCTGAGTGTGAGAAGCACCAAAGGAGAACTTATAGTGAAAGATAAAATAGGAAAAGTATTCTTATCAAAGGAAATATCATGTGAGATAGATATTTTACTAATTGAGAGATCATAAACTTGATATCCTTTTTGACCATATGGATACCCAAGGAATATACAATGTGTGGCTTTGACATCAAATTTTGTGTGGAGATGATGGAATGTGAATATGAAATACAAGCATTCATAGACTCATAAATGATCATAGGCGGATTGTTTATGAAAACAAACATCTCAAAAGGTGTTTTCTTTAAGTATTGGTGTGTGAGTTCATTTGATGTGATAGATTAAAACTAAGATGACATTCAAAAATAGTTAAAAAGATTAGCTAGAAAGCTATTATCTTATCAAAGGCAAATCTAAATATGTATATAAAGATATTAATATAATTGTAAACACATATATAAGTATACATAACTTAGATGTATAAACAAATATATAAATTGACACAAACACACACACAGACACACACACTCATATATGTAACTATATAAACACACAAACACACACACACACACACACACACACACACATATATATATCACTACAAGAAAAGACATAATAAGAAATGTCGAATTCTATTTCTAATTCCGTTGCAATGATCAAATAGTGACATAATTAGAAATAGAAAGAATCTATTTCTAAAGTGCTTCTTTTTGAATTTTAGAAATGGATAATGCAATGACATTTCTAAAATGTGTGATGAATATTTTCATTCACTAAAATTAGTGATGGAAATGAGATCTTTGGATTATGTTGCTAATTTAGCTATGAAATAAAATTGAAATTCATGATCCATTTCTAAATTAGAAATGGATTTTGAAATGTCATTTTCCATTTCTAATATCTACAATTAGAACATGTTCCATTTGTGTAGTTTCTATTTGTCATATACAATATACAAAAATATATGGAAACAATATAGCATGTAATAAAATAAGCTGATGTACATATTATTCATCAAATAATATTCACAAAACATCCACTACAAAATAACATATAAGATAACAAATATAAAAGTCTATTAATTATAATACATATTCATAACTTAATTAAAATAATAATAACACAAAAACCAAAATTTCACAACAAAAATTATCATTGCAAAAAATAAATAATACAATATCACAAGCAACTATGAGTCCTTAGTAAGATAACTATTATCCTTCGGAGATCTGGATGGATCCTCTTCAAAAAGATGAAAAATATATGATGTTTCTGCTAACTTACTCATTATTTTCTCAATCTTCAAAACCTTCTGTTGCATTTTCTCCTCTATTTTCATTCTTTCCTCTTATCTTTTTATTTTTTCATCCTCTCTTTTTTTCATTTCTTCAATTTTTTTTATCTCTTCATTCTATATTGCATATCTTCACTCTTTTGTTTCATTTCTTCATTTTTTTTGTTGCATCTCCTCATTTTCCTTTCCAATATATCCTAAATTTCTTGCATTTCTCATATAACCTCTCATCAAATATATTCTTGTAATTGGAATATGATGATAACAAATTCTAAAAAAACATTGATAAAATGTAGATGCATGGGTACTAAGATCATACACTCACTATTTTTTTGGCTCCACTCTGATAGCATGGAGGTAAATATGTACAATATCAATCAAGAGCGCATTTATAGAAGGATCTTTCAATTTTGAAGTAATTCTTACCATATTTTCCATAGCTTCATACAATTGTTAAAATACAACATAACTCATCATTACTATATTCAGAAAAAATATATACCAACCGATGAAACTCTCATCATTCTACTAAAAAATAACATAAAAATAAAATTAGTCTAATTAGTCCACATATAATAACTCATTAGTTATAGAAAAAATATACTTGAGTTTGCATATTAATTACATTGAATGCCAAAAAATCAAATTTTTTACATTGTTTTATTTCATTAATTGTAATTTACATATGACACTATAAGTACAAATTGAGAAACCTACATTAGTATCATTTGCCCACTTGTCCACAAATGATCCATCATTCTTCTTGTGTATTCACTTGAACACCTCAAATCGTATTGATGAACATCGCAACTCAGCCTATTGAAAATAAATAATAGTTACTATGAAGGTACATGATACATTATCACACATATATTATTATTTGCATTCAAAAAATATAAATAATAATAAAATATGAAAGATAATTATATCAAATCTACTGAACATTGATAGGTCACCTTTGAACCTCCAATATGTTTTGAATGCCCTGATCCTTTATCTAC
Source organism: Sapria himalayana (assembly GCA_029783825.1). Classification (NCBI taxonomy): domain Eukaryota; kingdom Viridiplantae; phylum Streptophyta; class Magnoliopsida; order Malpighiales; family Rafflesiaceae; genus Sapria; species Sapria himalayana. The sequence continues at coordinate 152,429 of JAREIK010003411.1, read as the reverse complement.
TTTCTCTGATTAATGATTGTGTGATGGCATTAAGAATAAGGCATTGAACTCATCACTATTCCAATATTCTCACCACATAATCCACACATTAAGGGGGTACTATTAGGCTTTGCATCTTTACTATACTTTGTTATCCACTTGCTAAGCTTGTTATTGTATCTCATACTTACCACTTATTTCCATTTATCCCTCATAGAGACCACCAAATTATTATTTCATTTTTACTTTTTCTGCAAAAACCAAATAAAATAATAATACATTTTAATGTATTAATTTTAAGACTATTTAATATTAGTCCAAATTGAAAAACAAGTAAATACATGAAAATTATACCTCAAATTCTTACAAAATAAAATTCTTTAAATATATGGGGGCACTTTGATCAGCTTATACCATATACAACGTTTTTCCTTAAATATTTTTCTAATTGTACGAGAAGTAGAAGGAATAAACTTATAAGTAATTTAACATCAACATGCACATATACATATAAACAAAATACACTCATTTTTATACTACTAAGTTAATATTTAATTCATTTTTATTTATTATCAAAAACGTAGTAACATATATATTATTTTAATTCTATATAATAATGTTTGATAAGTATTACTAAAATCATACTTTGTTATTAATTTAAATTAGCATATTTTAAACATTATAATTTACTTATAATTTCATTAATGTTTTATATTATATTTTTTTTGAAACACAAATAATATAAAATGATAATGCATGCATCTAGTAAATTTAAGAAAGCTACGTATTGTTTATTATCAATTATGGGTAGAATGAAAATTTTTTCATAACTTGACATTCAAATTATGGAATGTGAATATCCTTGCAATATTGATGTTGCAATACCAATGCATGGGCCTCCTAAGATAGGTGGGATGAAGCTATCAATATCTTCCTGTGCAAAATGAGATGAAAACAGAATATCAATGGTAGTCAATCCATGCCTTTCTTGATGAGGTGATGCTAACATATCCTATGTAAGTGTAGGAAAATATTGAGGGATATTTATAGTGTTGTCGTAACCATATACATGTAGATTTCCTTCTCTACTAACTTTTAGTTGAATTCCTTTACCCCTACCCACATATTAAGATCCTCGATCACTTGAATGGTTAACTCTCATACCAAAATCAAATTATATAAATATGAAATTCATAATAACATAACATAATGATAAATACAATGACATTCAAAAAAGTGAAAAAAAATTATTTATCTTCTAAATTGTAACAATTACAAAATAAGCAAGACAACATTACATAGAAGTCAATAAATATCTAATTATTATTAGAAATTTCTAACAAATCATCTCCAACCAAAATTTTATCATTATTAGATTCTACAATTAATTCCTCGGCATTATCTTCTTCAACATGATCATCATCAATGTCCAAATAGTTCCTACCTTCACCAAATAATATTTAAAGCCCATCATCTACTCCAAGAATGATTGGATGAAGTTCCACAATATTCTCTTGAGCTAAGTGTACATGTGATGTAGTGAAAATAACATCCTTTTCAATAACTTTCACAACTAATGTAGGTTTTATTTTATATATTACCCACTCTAGTCACAAGGATTTCTTCTTGTGGTTAAATAAATGGTATAACATACTTATACTACTTATATCATAATAATAAATAACTCATACTTATAAAAATATTTCTTATGGTGCACATCTATAGAATTGTATTGATGATGATTTCTATTACCCTAATTTAGAATATAATCTAACCATTTGCACTTAAATAAAATTATCCTTTTAATTGGTAAAGCATGATACTCTACTTGTAAAATTTCAATTAGTCAACCATGAAAATCAATAGTAGATTTAGTAGAGCTAGACCCTATTGATGCATACACCACTATTCATTATGGCTCTATTTGAACCATAATTTAAAGAATAAAATTTGTATACATTTACATAATATATGGTATACATCTCTAAGCTTTGTAATGATGCTTTTGAAAGATCCTTCAATTGTATATTACATAAGTTTGATAACAAAAATTATACATATAAAATGATAAAAGATTAAATCATACTTATATAATATTGCACATAACTTTTTAGAATCAAGAGTGATAAGTTATATACTAACAAAAATTTCAAACCAAATTGTAAAATCCTTTTCAAGGTTTACATCAATTTAAGCATCATCAATATGCAGTTCTATTTTCCTTATTCCTTAGTATTAATTCTTTTAAAATAACATTGAAGGTATTTTGAATTATTAAAAAGATATATCGCATACCATGACAAAGATATGAGAATATAAATATATTATAAATCTTACTCAATATAAGGTGTAAATATTCATCAGAAAATGATAAAGCCTCTTCAACTAAATAGGTATTGCATATCAATCTTTCTACTTTAGCTTTATTTCTAATATTATTTTTCAATTTTCAAAGATAACTGAAATACATCTTTATTAAAAAAAATATCCATTAGATTTATTTAAATTTTAGATTAACAAATGAAAATTATATAATCTTTTAACTAGATGCATCCATCTGTATTGTACAGGGCCATCTATCATAGATTCATAAGGCAAGTGGATCAGAAGATGTTCCATTGGGTTGAATAAGCTTGGAGGAAAAATATGCTCAAGTCTACATATTTTTATGGGGATGTCATTTTGTAATTGCTCCATTTCTTCTTTTGTTATGACATTACATGTGAGATTCTTAAAAAATATTTATTTTAGTTAATGCTTCCCAAACATTTTGTGAAAATAGTTCACGGAATCCAATGAGTATTAGCCTCTGCATGAACACATGGAAGTCATAACTTTTCATCCCAAATAACTTATACTTATTCATATCAACACATCTTCACATGTTAGATGCATATCCATCATGAAACATGAGCTTCATTAGTCATTTGCACAAACCTTCATTTGTATCCTTGTCAAGACTATAACAAGCCTTAGAAAATTTATTCATTGATACAACCCTATGTAACTTTGGATGTAAACAAAACTCTTTCAAATCCTCTCTTTATTTGGCATTGTGTTTTGTTTTTCCTTCCACATTCATGATAGTATTAAACATATTATCAAAAAATTTTTCTCAATGTGCATCACATCTAAGTTCTACCTAATTAGGTTGGTTTCTAATAAATAAAATCCAAAAAATACTTCTTTTCTTCTAACCACAATGATAATTCATTTAGATTTATACATTAATGTAATATGCATAAATATCTATAATGTTTTTTAACCCATATCTTTGAATTACATCTAATATTTTGCACCTGACATCAAAGGTAGTGTAACTTTTAAAACTTTATGGTCTTTCCTAAATGCATCAATATTCATTCGAAATGGATGTCTCACATGTAAAAACTTATGGTCGTTATCAAATTAAGAAGTCTTTCCTCCTTTACTCAGATAAAATGCATTTGAGTTCTCCATGCAAAATATACAAGCTAATTTCCCTATAGTACTTCATCCTACAATATTGAATATGTAGGAAAGTCACTTATAGTCCACATAAGTACTACTCGCATTGAAAAGTTTTTCTTTGTAGATATATCATATGTTTCGACACTATTCTTCCATAATTTTTTAAGGTCCACAATCATGAGCTATAGGAAAGCATCCAACTCGTCTTTGAGTTTCTCAGACCAGGCACTATAACACACAAAAATATGTACTCATCTTTCATGAACATACATTGTGGTAAATTATAAGGTGTAATAATAATTGGTCATGAAGAGTATTGTTGTCCTATTTATGCAAATGGATAAAATTTATCTATGCATTGTCTTACTCTAATATGTCAACTTTTATCTGTAAAATATGGATGATAATCATCAAAATATTTCTAAGAAAGAGAATTAGAGTAATGTCACATCATGTCATTTTTAATAATATGCTCTTTATGTCAACTCATATTATTAGTAGTGGCTTCAGATATAAATAAATATTTACAAATGAGGAGTCGACAAAAAATAATAAATATTTTTATGATGAATATTTTATTTTACCTTTTACATGTAGTATTTCTTTTGTACCGAGGATAATTGCAGAAATTACATGCAATTACTTAACTATCTATGTCCTAATATATCATTAGCCATTAATTCAGTAATGTATTTTTTTGACAAGAAAATTCAAATCTCACATTAACTTCTTTATACTGTAAAAGCTATTTATCATGATATTATTATTTGGTAATAATTCAAATAATAACTAGCATATTTCATCAAAACAACTCTCTAAAAAAATGATTTTTTTTCAGTTAAATTTAATAGTTTTGTAACCACATATAATTTTGAGTGGCCATACAAATTACTTGCCCAAATCTCTTCTTCTGAATCTTTCAATATTTCATAAAATTATTTTACTGATGATTTTAGAATATTATCGTGATATCCGGATTTAATGAATGACCAATAACATTCTTCAACATTCCTTCACATGGATTATTGGGATTGAAATATTACATTGCAACATTTGAATCAATACTTCTATGTCCATAATACTTTGTTATTTGTAGCACAACTATTTCTTCATATTTATACCAAACCTAATAGTCTCTAACAAATTCAATTTTTCAAGATAATATCGCATTGTGTCGACATCTTAGAAACTCCAATTTTGATATTTATGATCATTACATGAGTATCTTATTTTTGTTTCAATCATAATTTTAGGCTATTTTTCAGCAAAACCAATAAACTCATTAATTTCCTCTACAAATTCTTTAGTTGAAAACTCATTTTCAGTCTTGCATTTATCCATTAATGATTAGGTCGTTAAATATTTTCCATTCTTGTAACACATAATACAAATATATTTTAAATTATAATAATATAGATAGAGATTTTTTTTTGTAATAAAGTTATAATAACATATTATGATATTAGATTAAACTAATATAAAAATTATAGTAATATCATTATTAGATAATTTTAGATTATAGTAAGATAAGGCAGTTTATTTAAATCTCTTAGATATTTCTCAAAAGTCATAAGTTATAAATTTGGCATATATATATAAAACTAAATATTTATATTTATCTATATTGGATGAAATTGCATTAATTAAGCAAAAAAGAAAAATTCATAATATAATAATTCCTGATTTCTAAATTAATAATTTGTATTAAATAATTATACAAAGACATTTTATTTAATAAAAATCCAAAAATCACAATGTCAATTTATTTAAATTTATCAATGAAAAAAATGATTACAAACGTCAACTATCATTGGAGAATATTAATAAATTAAATAATAGTAAATAGTCATCTATCAGCTGTGACATATAATATATATTTTTTAATATTAAATAATGAGATATCTTATTTATTTGATTGCACCTTTAATGATATGTAGATCAAGCAACTCTATAAATTAAAAAAAAAAGCTTCTAATTTTTTTAGTTATTCAAGTATTCATAATGTTTCTACCTTTGAATTACATACCCACAAAATTGTTAATTATTAAAGTTGTACTATTAGTATAAGTTATTCATTTATAAATTATTACATTTTACCAAATCCTAATAAGCAAACTAAGTCCACATTAATTAGCATGATTGAAACTATATGTAAATAACAAAATGCACAAAAAATTCATACCTCAATAGGTAACATAATAATTTAAGAAATTCTAGTATGTGAAAAAATATAAAATATATAATTTATCAATTAGAATGATATTAAAATCAACAAAATAAAAAAAAGAACCCAATAAGAATGTTAAACATGAAAAAAAAAACTCTAGGTAACAACCATATCCACAAAAAATGCAATTCTCAAATACAATACATATAAGTTAATTTGAAAAACTAAATGTGATACCTCAATTATGGATGATTAGTGCTATGATCAATAATTGGAGAAAAGCAATTCAAAAAAAAATTTGGATGAACATGGAATCAAGATTAAAAAGCCTCAAACCTTTTTTTTCAAAGTTTCTAAGTGTTCTTAGATAAATTAATTTAACGAAGGAATTTATTTCTACTTCTAAATTAGCGACAAAATATTATTCTATCATTGAATTTTTTATTATCAACTACCAATGAATGGGCAAGATGTTTCATATTTAGTGATGGCAATAATTTCTATCACTAAATATAGAAATGAATAAGTATTCTATTTCTAAAAAAATCATATATACTTATATTTTTATCACTAAAAGCCATGAAAACGTATTCTCCCATGATAGCACATCACAGTTAGTGATGGAATTTAAAAATATATATTAATCCATTGCAAATTAGTGATAGATATTAACTTCATTTCTAATTTTTTCATAATATATCATTTTTGTTTCTAATCTATTTCTAATTTTTTCAATTCTAATCCATTTGAATTTTAGAAATAGAATTGGACGTTTTTAATTTCCATTTCTATTTGTATTTTCTTGTAGTACACACACACATGCAGTTGCCTAGCAAGACACACCAGGTTGGTTGGGCCAAAAAAATGGGCAGGCTCAGCCCAGCCTATTTGACATCTCAACTATGAGGCTTTGTACTAACTTCTTTAGTCAATTTAAATCCTTAAAAAATTTTTATGTGCATATCACTATCTATTGATCCAAATAAATATGCATGATAACATCAATTAGACGCATATAAAGTTTTTCAGATACTACTAAGCTTATTCAAAATTGAAATGTGATTGCATTCATAAAGGTGAAAATATTTCTTCATAGTCAATGTCAGGTCTTTATTAGAAATTTTGAGATACTAATCATGTCTTATATCTTATGATATTTTAATTTTCATTTTGCTTTTGTACAAATACCCATTTGTACCCAACATACTTTATACTTGTAGGTATTTGGACTACATGTCCAAACACTTCTTGTTTAATTAATGAATGTAATTCTATATCTATATGCTCTTTCCATTTTGGCCAATTATTTCTTTGTCTATATTAATCTATAGCTTGTAGTTCAGGATCATCATCATTTTGTATGATATCTAAGGCCATTTGAAAAACAAAAATGTTATTCACAATAAAATTATTCTGATCCCACTCTTCATCATTGTGCACATAATTTATTGAGATCTCATTATTTATTCTTCTAAATATATTTGTTCATTTTGTACCTCTTTGTGAGTTTGTTGTTCAATATGTGCCTCAACAAGGATATATTTATTTGTTTTTGTTCTCCTATTTTGAGGAGCTATATATTTTGACTCAAATGGTCTCTCACACTTCAAACATATTTTAGATTTATTTATTTTATTTCCTTTAGGGACCTCAATCTGTGCATATGCATTCATAACTAGGATATGTGAGTTTGTCATTTTTTTTACATCCATGAATACATTTAGATATTGATGTGCAAAATTTTGTAAATGAATATTCTTTTAAATTTCAAGTTCACATTGATTTGTTCAAAATGAGATAATGTTGTTGTATTCTAAGTAATTTTTCATCATTCTTCTGAAATCAACTTTTCTTCCCTTATGATGAGAATATAGATTTATAAAAATGATAATCTAAAAATCTAGCTCCAAAAATATCTCTTATTAAAGGTTCCAAATATCTTATGATAGACGATGAATCAAAACCTACATAAATCCCAAGTCTATGTTATGGACCCATTTTTGTATGTTGTGGGGGTAAAATTGGTACATGGAATGCTGGTAGATGCTGGTACAACATTTTTGTATGTTGTAAGTGGAAAATATTTAGTTTTTTACCGAGCACAAGTTGTGAAAGGGAGTATTTATGATAATATGTTAATCTAATTATTATTAAACTTGCAACATGCGTAACAACATATCCCTAGGTAGATGCTAGTAATTTGGTCTTCATTAGTAATGGTCTAACTTTTATTTGAAAACGTTTGATCAATGACTCTGCTAAACTATTGTGTATATGAACATGAGCAACTAGAAGCTCAATATCTATCCTAATTGAAATACAACAATTATTGAACATTTTTAAAGTAAATTCACCTATATTATTAAGTCTTATTGTCTTGATTGGATAATCAAGAAATTATGCTCTTAATTTGATCATTTGTACAAGGAACCTAGCAAAATTAACCGTTTTTGTGAAAAGATAAAAGACATATGACTATCTAGTAGAGACATCTATAAGGACTATAAAATAATGAAAAATTTCACATGGTGGATGAATAGGTCCACATATGTTATCATGTATTATTTCTAAAAGATTAGTGATTCAAAATGATGTTATTTAATGATAGTCTAACTACTAACTTATCTTGTGAACAAAGATCACAGATAAATTTATTGGGCAAAATAATCTCCTAGTTCTTTAATGGATTCCCATGTGATTATTATATGATTTACCATATCATTGAAGATCTAGGATGACCTAGCATGTTATACCAAAGAGAAAATATTTGAATCATTGAACTTATGGTTTATTACAACATATGATTTGATTAGTTTTATGATTGTATGATATAACCTAGATGAGAATGTCGGGAGATTTTCCACAATAATATTTTTCCCAAATATTGTAGAGGTAATATATAAATATTCTTTATTATTTTCATTCATAATTTTTATATGATATTCATATTTGAGGATATCTTTAAAACTAAACAAATGTATTGTTGATTTTCTAGAATATAATACATAATTAATATGAAATCTAGTTCCATTTAGTAGCATTATATTTTCTCTTTAGAAGTCTTCAATTATATCTGAAATACAAGAGATTGTACTTACACAAATATTTGTTGCTTTAGATTTTAAAAATAGATTTTATTATTGAAGGATTGTATGCACAGTTATACAATCAGCAAAGGATGTATCACCATAATATATCTTGAAATTTAATAATACACAAATTTAGATAAATATAACAATACAAATAACAAGATGATATTCTTATTAACTCAAAATAAAATACATAAATTATTTAATATTTATATTTTTATCTTCTACTAAATAATCAATATCAAAATAAGGTAAGATACAACCCATTTCCATCAATAAAATTAGTTTTTATTATTTTTTTCTTTATTATTTAATAATATGTGATATATATCTATCAAATGTTTGGTAGTACCAATAGATACAAGACCAATCTCCTTCCATTTCACATCTATCAAATCTCTTCAAGGTACATTCATTTAATAAATTTATTTTCTTTATATTACTACTACATAAGCATGTTTTTATCTATAATTTTTTCTCCATGTAATTTCAATTTGAAACTTATTTTAAATATAGAAAATTATACTGACTGACAATTTAAAAATCTTGCAATCTTTGATACATATATTCATAGCTCTTTAGATAAAATTATAGTATTTTAGTAATCATTGCATAAAAATAAAATAATCTTTTATAATGAAATATTTATTTTTTTAGATCCTCTTATTAAAGACAGTGACTAAGAAAAATTAATGATTTTACATAATTTATTTTATTATTTTATAATTTTTCCAAAATTCATGGACATCATAAATATTTCAATATCAAAAATCAATAATAGATAATTTTTACCTAAAATATCAGTGCCACGTACATAATATTTACCATAACATAATTTAATATTATCTAAAACAAACTAGTACTAGAATGTGTTATTAAAAAAAAGAACGAATAAAAAAAATAGGAATCATAATATTTGATCAATTATTTCAAAATAATAGTTATTTATTACAAAATATTTATAATTAATAAATTTTAATACATACAAATTTAATTAATTTAGAATATAATGTACTTTTTTCTTAATTATAAAAAGTTTGATATCAAAAATCAAATATTTTGTATATTGTGCACACATGCAACACGTGATTAAAACGTTATACATATGTATATTATTTTGAAAATTATTATAAAATAATATACCAAATGCAAAGCAGGACGCTTGTTTTCATTTGTTTGACTACACTAAGGAGGCTTATACTTTAATTAGAATATAGATTTAATTTTTAAATATGAAAAATTTTTGTGTTTTTTTAAAATTTTTTAATGAGTCGCTGCAATTGTACATGATTTTCCATGGATGATAGGGGCACAGATCAGCAAACGCAGTCGCACAATGAAACACAGCACCGCTGGGGCAATCTTGGTTTCCCAATATATCATCGATCGATCAATGACAGTCCAGCCCAAAGAATATATTAAAAAACAAAAAGACAATTAAGACCCGCCCGCGAGTACAGATATCCTAGAGGGGTGGCGCTACTGATCTGTAGTGCTGCAGTATCCCCTCGAGAGTTGCACTGATGGATTCTCAGGTACTAGATAGCTACCCAAATACAGATGCGACCCACTAGGGTAGTAATTAACTCAGACCATCATTGTCCTATTTAGAACTAGACAAAATCAGGAATTCATTAATTAATAACATGTGCAGAACAAATTGAGCAAAAGTGAGCATCGCACATTCAACTACAGAACACGAGGAAGAGCGCGGCAAACCAAGGGTTTCTTCATCTCCATGGTCAGCCTGAGTCGCTCTGTCAGGTCGACGGGACCATCAATTTCGCTTGGAACCCAGTGGTAGGTGCGCAACAGTTGAACCAACCAGAGATGAACAGTAGCCAAGCCCATAGTCTTTCCTGGACAGACTCGTCTTCCAGAACCGAATGGAGCGAGCCTCATATCACAGCCCATAATATTCACGTCATCGACCAGAAACCTTTCCGGTGCGAACTTGTCCGGCCACGGCCAGATACTTTCATCATGAGCAATGGCCCACATATTCACAATGGCTGTGGTTCCAGCCGGAACAAAACTGTCACCTACATGAGCATCGTGAACGGCTAACCGAGCCCAAGAGAGCAATGGTCCTGGAGGATTTGTCCTGAGCGTCTCCTTTACAACAGCGTGCAAATAAGGAAGACGTGCTACGTGGGAATCCGTAACTGAGCTCGAAGAACCAACAACAGCGTCTATCTCTGCTTGGGCTCTGGCTTGGATTTCTGGGTGCACCACCAATCTTGCTAAGACCCATTCTAGCAGAATTGCCACTGTGTCTGTCCCTCTGAATATCATTTCCTGCAACAGGACACAGACCACAGAGAAAAAAAGATGTACATTCATCAGAAATGAGAGTATGTGCTTCCCATGTTTCAATATTTTGACTGCAGGGGGGAAACTAGAGAACGTACCCATAGGACAGCGATCATGTCTGATTCTACCAGCCTGTTATCCTTTCCCTCCGTGTTTAGTAAAACATCAACAAAATCACCTATGGCGCTTTCTCCTGGACGTGTTCTGACCCTTTTCCTCCTATGGTCATCTATGATCTTTCCCACGAATACATTTACCTTGAGAACTAAGGCTCTGCTCCTTTTTCTCACGCACTGCAGATCCAGCCATCCCAGAAACGGAAAATGGTCGCACCAGTTGAAAATGCCAAGCAGCTCGTAACCTTCGCTAATCAGGTCCTCCAACTCTTTTCTGGCTCCACGATCATCAGCCTCATCGTAACTTCGACCAAACACGGTCTTCATCACATTGCTCAAAGAAGCAAACCGTAACACCGTTTTTATCTCTACCTTCCCATTTTTAAACATCAACTCCTCCACCTGATGCACCATTTTTAAACCCATTTGATGCCTAAAAGGCTCGAAAGAAGCTAACATTGTCGGACAAAATAAATGGGTTGCTGAGATCCTTCTCAGGTTCCTCCAGTACTCGCCATACGGAGCAAAACCCATAGCTCTGTGGAAGAGTAGCTCATATGCTGACTCTTTAACGGGACGATCAGCGAAGGAGGAGCTGTTCAGAATCTCCTTCGCAGTTTCCGGATCGCTGGAAATAACGAAACGAGTTAACCCAATAGAAAATGCCATCAGAGGCTTAGCGTTAAAGGTTCTAGCAAGCTGAGCCAGTGCCCTGTGCGGGGTTGTGCTGGTGAAAACACGAAGTAACCCGGCAAATGGGAGTCCAGATGGACCTGGAATTGCCAATGAACACTTAGACCTAGTTTTTGCCCACGCCAATCCACCAGGTGACATCCATAAAGTGAAAACAGCAACGAAGCCTAGCACAAAGAACAGAAATTCTACCCTAAGAGCTTGCATGAAGTTAGGCACTAACAAAAGGTGGTGGTAATCTGGAACCATTTCTGTCCAAGGGTTAGCTCACAATACAACAACGGATTATAACACGCCGACGACGTTTACCCTGGTAAGTTGCAGAACAAGTTTGCCAGGAGAGATAAAGATAGAGCTACCACTCATGATATATATGAGCCAGGCTTGTGGGAATTATTAAATATAAAGGATGAAGGGGAGGGGGGCGTCAGGGACTAGTTTTTACCACAGTTAAATTGAACCTTGATGAGTGGTTACTATGGTTAAAACAAATATGATGGTGGGAGCATGAACATCATTTAAAAAGGCCACATATTTTTCGGGAGAATAATTTTTGAAATCCCAGCTGCCACCTAATGCGTTTTGCCTGTTTGGCTCAACTCAATATAAAAAAACAAAAGTCAGAATCGATTTTTTTTTATCCCTAGACAGATCGGTCGGTCCGGGAACCACTATTGTCCAAATGGACAAGCTTTCTTAACATTTTTTGTTGTTTACGGGAAAACACGGACGATGACGGACTGTAGAATCCAGAGCTTGCTCAGCATGAGCATCCTCTCCCATTTAAATGAATGAAAATTTGATTTTCATAATATGTTGCGCTACGAAATCACTAGTTTGTTAGGGTCCTGAATCGTTTCTCATGATAAAAGTATGGGTTAGGATCATTTTTTTTTATTTTATGAATAATAATGTGAGATTGAAAACATACCCTAATTACATGAATTTTTTTAATTATTTCATGAATTTTGAAACAATACAAAAAAATATGTCACATCACTTTTAAAAAAGTGATGACATTTTTTTATCTTTAAATTATTATATAAAGATTATATTTATTATATATATACATATAATTAAATAATTAATTTGATTTTAATGTAAATCATTTATTCTAATTTTTATAAAATCAATTAATATGATTTTAATCAAATTAATTACTCTGATTTTAAATACAAATATACTTTAAATAAATAAATAAAATCTTTAATTATAATTTAAAATATTTATTATACCACTAGAAAAGAGGGACTCTAATTAAAATATTTTTTCAGACTCATAATATAAATTATGCTGTATTATTTATATTAATTATAATTCAATCGACTATATAATTATAACTATACTAGGTCACTTATACAAAATATTTTGAGTCGATTATTATTTAATACTTATTAAATTTTTTATGTTAAAATTATAAATACCAATAAATTAAATTAAATTACCGACAATTTAATTTAATCAATCTTTTATTATTTCTTTGAAATATTCCATTAACTTATTTGATATATCAAATTAAAATATATCTGTAGAGTTTAACAATATCATAATTTTTAAGTATCTACAATGGGATATCATCAATCTATTTGATAGGATACAAATTTTATCAATAATTAATATTCACCATATAAAGATAAAGTCATTTAATTCACTAAGTTTATTAATTTATTTATATATATCAGATCTTTTTATAAATCAAAATAATTATTAATAAGTATACATATTTATTAATTATTTCAAGATTAAAAATAATAATATTTATAATAATGATAATGTATTTTTATTTTACAATTCAATATTAAATAATCACATTGTAGCGAAACCATTCAATACATATAAGTGTACCAGTACAAATAGTTATAATTTTATTATTCTTCATATTCAAAATAGACCTACTAAAATCATATATTACAATCTTATAAATTGGTATGTCCAATTAAATCTAGAATGTGAATAAGAGGTTTGTATTCTATAATAATTGTTTATTTGATCTTTTGTGAGTAAGATAAACTCTACTCACCAAATCACCTACTATCCAGAATAAAGGACACGTACACATTATTTTTTAAATAGAAACATAGTTCATTATAAATTCACTTATAATTAAAAATAATAAAATGTATTCATCCAACCACCCAAAAAAACAATCACATAACTTTCAGTATAAACATATTTCCGAAATTATTTTCTTCATTGAAAGAAAAATGTATCATAATTATAGATAAAAATCTAACATAGGAAAAATGGAAGTTTATTTTTGTTGAGTTCAACATAGAGAGAACCGAAAAACTTGGTTTCAAAATTATTTATGAGTCTAACAATATTAATTAATTTGGTCATATGATTCAAAATTCTTTTATTTTTTATTTTTTTTAAATCTTTTAGTGAATACCAAATAATTTTCCTGGGTTTCACAAATATTCTATCCAATATATATATATATATATATATATTCTATATTTCTAAATGACAAGCACAAACCTATCAATGAACATTCTTCTCAAAATGGGTAGAATATAACTGCACACACAAGCAACTATTTTTTTCCCCAATGATAATAAAACATATAAACCAAAATATTTTAATATGCATATACCCCCATATCAACACATGAGTTGTAAAATATATTTAAAAATACATGGAATGAAATTAAACTTCGAGTTTTATCTTTTTGGATCCAATGATTTTCCTTAAATTTGATGAATTTTTGAACACCTATAAGCAATCTTTACCGCACAAACACTGTATGAACAAAATCTCGAGCATCATACATATACCAAATGAATAGTAACATGTGTCCTCTACACAAACACCATGAATATTATACGTTCTTAGCACTTCCTCTACATGTCCTTATTATATGAAAGAAGAAAAGAAGTAAATTGCTCTTCTTTCCTCACATAATTTGTTATAGAAGGTTTAGCAACATTTTGTAACTTTATAGAAGAACAAAAGAAAATGAGACGTTCCCATTTTCTTTTTTGAATGCATAGCAAGCACACTGAAAAGGAGAGAGCCTAGCTCTCCTTTCCTTTGATTTTTTGGAAATTATTCAATCCATGCATGTTGCCAATCTGAAAAATCTCTCTCATAAAATTTAATCCAAAAAAATCTCTCATAATATTTTTTGTTAAGATTTTAATTTGAAAAAAGTTTAAATTAAGAGGCCTTCATCATAGAGAATTCAAATTCTTTCATAGACTCCAAAATAGATTCTCATTCCAGATACAAGAAAATATTCTCAATAAATTAAATGTTCTCTAACAACTCAAGGCTTTAACCTTTTGCTTTGAGTCACTAGCTCCCCTTGATTCGATTGATCTTTAAGAGTAGCTAATGTAAGAGTTTAACTTTTACTTTGAATTAGTGTGATCACTAAAAATGGCTAGAGTAAAATCTAAACTATAAGGAATTCCAATGAAAATACTACTTATCTTGGAAGAAGCACCTACATAATCTAGATTAATCATTCTCAATCTCCTTAAATGAGGAGATAGAAATAATATAGTCATATGATTCTCCCTAGTCATAATGATTATCCTTTAATCACTTAGTAACTTTGCGATAATAAATGTGAACTATTTTCCTATGGAAAGTAATTTACATAGACATAGATGCCAACTAGTTAATTAATGCTTAGAAATTACTTAAGTGAGTTGTCATATCAGATCCTTCTTAATATTGTGTTTCAACCAAGTGTCAGATTAACAAGTTTTTGTTCTTCGATGTATTTTTCTCATAAATCCATTCTATCTTTTTTAACATCTCATTTATTATTGTGATTATAGAAATATGGTGGAAAGTCATTTTTCCAACCCATTTCTACATCTTGGCATTGGCTTTATAGTGTAATTGTTTCATTAGCTGTCATCCACAATTTCCTATATCAATTCATAGAGAACTAGTTTAAATAGGTCATTTATCATTAAAAGATATATTGTTTTTATTTTTCACGTCAAGTAGTTTGATAGTTCCAACCTAATATACCAAATAAAATATTTTTTTCATCCATTTAGAAGAAAATAATCTAATCACTAGAAAATAAAAATGTCCAAAATTAATTAACACTTTGATACCACAGGATGACTAAGATAAAGCTTGAAAACCAAGAATGATTTATATATAATGAATATATATATATATGTATGTATATGTATGTATATGTATGTATATGTATGTATATGTATGTATATGTATATATATATATGTGTGTGTGTGTGTGTGTGTGTGTGTGTGTGTGTGTGTGTGTGTGTGTGTGTGTGTGTATGTGTGTATATACTATTCAAATATATATATTTATACACATGCACACACACACACACACACACACATATATGTATGTATTGATAAACCCTAAATTTTAAAATCACAACCAAAAATTTATCAAAGCCAGCATAATATAATTATACGCACAAACAAGTTTTTTGCTACAAATGACAGAATACTCAACAATAATAAAACAAAAATAAAAATAATTCAATGTCCATACAACACAAACCAAATATGAGTTTTAAAATATAATTTAAAACACCTAGATTGAGCCTAGAGTTTATGTTTCTTGATTCAAAGGTCCTTCGATGATTTTTGGAGCACACATGGGCAATATCCATCACTTGAACACTATGTTAGGTGTTCAAATTACTAATTTTTAATTTTTTAAAGAATGTTGTTGAATAATTATGAATTCTATGTATTTTTGGAGGTGTTTGGTAGATGTGGTAGATCAATAAGTCTCGTATAGTTTTGACTTTTATTCTTGACTAAAACTCTATCTAATTAGTTAGAGAAATTCTTATATGTCACAACCCTATCAACTTGTTCGTATAATATTTCTATTATATGATATATTCTTAATAGTTGTGATATTTTCATGAAGTCACAACCATATTAGCTTGAAAATTTTAAATAATGACGAAATTAATCTTTCATCACAATAACCAAGTACCACTAATGCTCAAGGTCATGATCAATTTCATAGTTTCGTGACTTTATCTTTATATAACTTTATAGTCTTATATCAGAGTTGTGACCTTTTTATAAAGCTATAATTTTTAAGCTACAAAAAATTATAAAGTCACGACTACTCTAGCCAAAGTCATGATAATTATTCAAAGTTATGACTTTTAGGATACTAAATATTATAAATAATATTACTTGAGTATGTCCATTTCTAAGGCTTTAAATCAAAGGAGGGCAAAGCCATTACTTGTACATGCAAGCTAAATTCCAATGTCGTAGTATCATAATAATGTCATAGTAATATATTATAAAAGAGAAGAAAATTCTAATATCATGACCACTCAGTAGTGTGGATACTTAAAAGATATGAAATATTACTTTTGTGTCATGACTAGTTCTCAATGTTACAACCATAGCTATAATATGAAAGGTTACTAATGACCTCATCATCATGGTTATTTTTCAATGCTACAACCATATAAATATCCATAAAGACTATTTGCCAATGCCACCACCTCCTTATTGTGTTTTGTGACTATATAATTATATGAGAAGTAGTCTCTACTCCATGGCCACTTCCTAGCATAAATGTCATCTCTAGACTACAAATGGATAAAGGCATGAAGACATGAACATTTTATAAAGCTATAACTTTATGTTATATAAAGATTAGGCCTAAATTATGGTCACTGTCAATAAAATGACTTTGTATTTCTAAAATATGAAGATGAATAACAAAGTCATTACTATTTTCTAGAGTTGTGACCACAAAAAGAAGATATGAAAGCAAAAATTGTGACTTTCTTTTAAAAGTCATTCCTTCTTACTTAGAGTAATGTAAGGCCACTCTAGTATAAGAGTAAAATATAAAGACATTTTAAAGAGATCTCTCATCTCTTTTCTTGCTCTCACACACAATAGACAAAGCCATGACAACTACCAACCCTATGGGTGAATTTTTCACTTTTTAGGAGTTCTACAAGAAAGAAAGGATGTATAATTTATGCTAATCCATAGAGTTTATGAGCATGACTATCAAATATATCTTCTCTTGAGATATATTTTGGAATTTTTACCAAACTAGGATGGATCTAGGATTTATGTAATTTATATTACGTGATGTAATTGGTTTTATTTATAAAGGAATGAATGACTTGAATTATCTTATGTATAAAATCTTGATGGATGGTGATTAAATAAAACTTAAATCAGAGTTTTGACTATTGGTAGGTTTGTGAAATATTTTTATGGTAAATGGTAATAGGTAAACCATTAGGCTCACTCTCATTCATATTATATGAAAGAAGTAATAACCATTCTGACTATGATACATGAAATAAACCTATATGTTGAATTCCCAAAATTAGGTATGTTAATAATCATGAGTATGTTGTTTAAGATGCCAAAAGTATGAATACTTTTACATGTCAATCTATTTTACACATCTTAAAGGAATTGGTTCTCACTTGAGATAGAAATTATATTTAATTTTTTCCCAAGTGGTTCACCTTTATTATGGGAGTTACATCATCATCAATGAGGATTGTGATACACAATCCTCAAGACATTCATGAGTATGTTATGACTCTCAAGGCGGTGATAACTTTTGTGAATTACTTTTACTCATATGGTTCCCACCAATAAAATATGATGGAAGTGTATATAAATTTATTAGGTATGATATTTATAAAGCCAAAAATATAAATACTTATAAATTATATCAATTATTAGTCTTTATAATAATAAAGGCTGGATAATAAGAGTGTGAATATTGAGTAACTATCAAGGGTAATTGACATAATTGGCTAAAAGTTATGTAATTGTGAATAATTCTCATGTATATATAAATTGTTATCTTTGACGTGACATACTGAGATGACAACTATGAGTGGACCACCATTAAGAATGACTAAATGGTGACAACTATCTTGTATGTCGTTAGAGAAAATTGTTATTATACAATATCTCATCCTTTGTTCTTTGTCCAACATAATATATGTTAAGAGACTTGATGGCATCACTTAAATTAAATGAATGAACCATATACCTAATATTGTATAATAAATTAAGTATCTATTTTTACTAAAAATGGCTAGTCTCATTATTAAATAACAAAACTACTGATATACTCAATGTGAAATTGATATCTAGATGAAAGTTCACTGTACTACATGTATGACTCATGCACTTGTGGATCTTATTTGATGAGACACTCTCATAAATAAGCTTTTAAGACATTTATTAACTGATATAATTAGGTGGCATAATAAAGTCACAAAAAGTTTTAGTGTCATTTCTAAGAATTTTTTTAGCTTGGTTAGTCAATGTGAGTTGACTTAATAATTCTAGTAAAAGAATAATTTCTTTTTAGTAATTTAAATAACATTAAATTTGATATATATTCCCAGATCTAAAATCTAAATCATGTTAACTTGTATGAAAGTAGATAGTTTACTTTTGGATTTGCATGCATCTTGTTTATTCTTTTCTTTCTTTCTAGTAACCCATGTATATAAAATAAAAATATCTAGCCAATCTTACCAATATTTCCTAACAATTTATCTTAAAGAACTATGAAAAGAAAATAAAACATGCAATAAATGTATTGGAAAAATTACACCGGTGAGTGTGAACATCTCAAATTGTAATTATAATATCATGCTCAAGCAATTAACTTTTATTTTGAATCTTATGAAAATCATTATCAACCCTATCATCAATAGGGAGAGAGTTGTGGGGGTTGGTGATATGGAAGCCATGAGGATAAGACATATTATAATCTCAACCATTTCAATATATTATCTGATAGTTAAACTTGATAAATTGCTAAAATACATGATAAGAGTCAGTGCACATGAAGAATAAAGAATGAGACAATAGATAGAGAAGAAGTCTGAAATTAGTTTAAGTTTGAAAAAAATATTTCATTAGAAATCCTCATAGCTAAGGTAGAAATGATTATGGTCAACACTTTAGAAAAGGATATTGAAGCTATAAACTTGATTATTCGAATAGAAAAAGATAAAGCAAATGATAAAACTTTTATGATAATTAAAGAGATAGTTTTGGTAAAAAAAGTTTGAAGAGAATATTGAAGACGACCTCAATCATCTAACAAGCAGATGTAATAAATGACACGATATGTGTAGCTAGCATACAAAAAATTAAGGTAGAAAATTTTGATAAGGAGCTTGACGTATAGACTAAACTATTCAAGAGCAAAAAGTTGAGGTGGATTATAGAACTTTAGTGCCTGAATTGGAGAAAATATATGAGTTGTGTGTGAGTTAAATTGAGAAATTCAATATTTTTCATAATATGAAGGCTAAGAAAAAAAATATAGATAGAGAGAAATGAACTACTTAATTATATGGATGAAAGGATAGAGACATTCATTCCTCCATCATCCAAGACTACTACTGAAAGTATGAGGAAAAAATAAGTAAAATAACATCCTAAAAAGATCATGTGGATAACATAAATTTTTGTTGAATAGAAATAAGTGTTGATGGTCTAACCATCTATGTAAAATATAAAAATATTTGGGAGGCAACTCAAGATTTTTTTTATTGCTTGTGTAATGAATTGTAATTATTGTGAGAATAAAAATTTTATGTACATATTTACACATATACTCCCACGCTATTACGAAAGAATAGTACATTCAAACTAACTCCTATTCAAGTTTATTTTGCCCAAACCTACAACAGTTTTTGAGAGTCATGATTTTGATGGTTTTATAAATAAAAAACTCATCAAAAGCTATATGATAAGACAATGATAGTTTTTCAGAGATGCAACATTGATATTAAGTAAGGAAAAAGTATCAAAAAAACCCCATAGACTTGCAACCTTAAAAGGTTGAACTTTCTCACAAAGAGCTCTACTTTCTCACTAACACTACAATGCTTCTCCCTAAATCAGCATTACATTTTGATTCACAATGGAAGAAAGAATGTCATGGAGATAAGCTATAAGGAAAAAGAGAAGAGATAAAAAGCGAGCATTGCAGAGATGACAACTGAAGCCATGGTGTCCAAGGTAACTTTCTTTACAAAAATTGGGTAGAGATGGATGAATTGCATACTTTGAAAAAATAAATTTATTGGAGAGATTGTATTATCAATGAATTCATTCCTCCTTTGGTGATTTCATTAACAAATAGAATAAAAAGATATTTTGCATGCATAGATAATGAGGAAATACCTCGGTTTTAAATGATTTTTTTTTTGTGAATTTATAAGATAGACAAGAAATGAGATGCTATTTAAGAGTGATTTAGGTTCGATTTGATAGAGAAATCATTAGAGAATTACTCAGATTACTGGGGGAAAAAGATAGTCTGGATTTTACATCTCTCTATAAGGACATGGATTTTCTAGCTATTTCTAAGCTATTGATGAATAGTAAAGACATATGAAGGGTGACATTGAAGAGTGCATATGAATATTTGATGAGTAATAACTCACAGATATGAGTAGAGTTTTGTGGTATTTTAATGCTCATCTTGTTACTCATACTCCTTATTTATATGATTATTTTAGAGAGTACAATACTATTATTCATCATTCTCATTGATACCACTTTGATATAAAAAATATTTTAGAGAAATTGATTTTAAGATTCCTTGAGAGTGAGTTTTCTAGTAAACTAATTCATCATTCTTTTATTACTTCATTCTATTTAACTAAGAGAGTTTCTATGGATGAACAAGTCGATGCGATGTGTCTAATAGTTTGACATTATTGAGCATAGAGAAGAAAATTCAAAGAAAGAGAGAATTGAAGAAATCAATACTTGAAGCTTAAGTACTAGTTGAAATTTGGAAATAAGGCTCATCCTTCACCATAAGTGATACACATGGGATGTAAAGAAGGAAAAAAATATAAGATAATGAGCTAGCCCACATTGAATATTCCTTAGTTTTACATGGTGATATGTTTATGAATATTTTTCATATTTTGGAAATATGTATTCGATTATAGAGCAAAATAAAGAAGAGCTAAAAAGAGAGATTCATTCTCTATGCACAATAGTAGTGGTAGAGGTTGGAAAACATGTCGTAATATGTGAAAAGAATCTTCATAAACATGAGATGGCTTTTATTATAATGCAAGAAAAGTTTGATGACTCACTCTAAAAACATTTGGAGGAAGAAATGAAATATATGGATGTTAAATTGATGGAAAGTATAGAATCATTTAAAATTATTTAGAAAATAGTTGTTGTGGTTTGAAAAAGAATAATAGAATAAAGAGACATAATGAATGAGAATCAAATGACATACACTGAGCACCAGTAGATGGATGAAAAAGGAAAGCATAGTAGAAACTAAAATAAATTTTATTATGTAATAGGCAGCTTTTAGGTTACACTAAATTTGTATATATGTCAAGACATGAGGCTCTATATAACATATTGGAGAAGATATTGGACGAGTTATCTACACATAGGTGAGATTCAGAAGGGTCATCCATTTCTCTATCACCTTTTGACCACTCGATGTTAGATCTCCCATTCTAGAAGTAAGATCCTAAAGAAAAATCTTATCTGCCACCTTTATCACTACTATGACTTGTATCCTTTTTGTTTATTTCTTATTATGATGATGTACCCATTATGTGGAATTGAATT
This sequence comes from Sapria himalayana, assembly GCA_029783825.1. NCBI lineage: Eukaryota > Viridiplantae > Streptophyta > Magnoliopsida > Malpighiales > Rafflesiaceae > Sapria > Sapria himalayana. The sequence continues at coordinate 130,029 of JAREIK010003411.1, read as the reverse complement.
GAATTATTTAGATATTGTGTTTCTTTTTTTTTATTAGAGGGAGAAGTTATTGCTCTATGATGAGTTATTATTTTAGTGCATGAGTTTGTTTGGTATTTAAATTACAGAATATTCATGTATATTTTAGTGGTTGATAATGATATCGAGACATGAAATTTATGAGTTTTTGGAGGTGCTTAGTAGAGGGTTAGATCAATAATTTTCATATAATTTTGACATATATTCTTGGCTAAAATGTTATCTTATATTAGTCGAGGTAATTCTTATTTGTCATGACCCTACTCATTAGTTAGTACAATCTTTCCATTATGTAACATATTCTTAATTGTCATGATATTATCATAGAGTTGCAGTCATACTTAGCTCAAAAAAATTAAATAGCTATAATATTAATTCTTCATCATAGCAACCAAGTACTCCACTAAGGCTCAAGGCCATGATTAATTTCATAGTGCCACAATTATAACTGTATATGGCTTGATGGTTTCATGTCAATGTCATGACTTTTTTATAATGTCATAATTTTTGAGCTATAAAGAATTACAGAGTTATAACTATTCATGTCAAAATTATGATAATTATTCAAAGCCTCAACATTTGGGATACTAAATATTATAGTGAATATTATTTGAGCATGACTATTTTTAAGGTCATGATTTTTGTCCTCAATAAAAGTCATAGTCGTGACTTGTATGTGCAAGGGATATGTAGGGTTTGCAAAAAAAACAAAATCATCACAATTGTCAAGGATGATGGGAGCTACTCAACTTCCAAAAAAGACATTGCTAATGCTTTTCTTATGTTTTTCAAAGGGTTTTTGGGGACCTCAAAAGCCAGGAATAATATCGACAAAGACATCTTACTAAATGGGCCAATACTTAACGATGATGATCATAAACTGCTCAACTTATCTTTCTCAAATGAGGAGATAAAGAATGCAATTTTTTCTATGGGAAGCTCAAAATCACCCGGCCCGGATGGTTTTTCAGCAGAATTTTTCAAATCCTCTTGGCAATATATCGGAAGTGACGTGGCCAATGCAGTTAGAAGATTCTTTTATTCAAAGAAGATGTTAAGACAAATAAATCATGCTTACATTGCTCTAATCCCTAAATCGTCTCATGCTTCATCTGTTAGGGATTATCGGCCGATTTCTTGTTGTAACGTGATTTACAAAATTATTTCGAAACTTATTGCTTCGCGCTTGAAGTTAGTAATGAGTTCCATAATCTGCTCCTCTCAAGGTGCTTTTATTAGAGGGCGCCTTATCTCTGATAATTTTCTCCTTGCTCAATGCCTCATCCGAAGATATACAAAGAAAAGAATTTCACCACGTTGCTTCTTCAAAGTGGACATTCAAAAGGCTTTCGACACTATTGAATGGAGCTTCCTCCTTGAAGTCCTAAGTGGTCTCAATTTCTCTAAACAATTCGTTGACACTATTTTTGAGTGTATCAGCTCCACCTCGTTCTCGGTGGCAATAAATGGTGAGCTCCATGGGTTCTTCAAAGGCCGCAGGGGACTTAGACAAGGAGATCCCTTATCTTCATATCTCTTTGCTATTTGCATGGAGTATTTCTCGAGGCAACTTACTTCCCATAAATTTCTGAATGGCTTTTCTTACCACCCTGGATGCGCTACACTCAAAATTACACATCTCATGTATGCCGACGACTTAATAATCTTCTCTAAGGGTGATGTGCCTTCTTCCGCAAATGTTTTTAAAGTGCTTCAAGATTTCTCTATGGTTTCCGGGCTGAATGTGAACTCCTCCAAATTGAATGTATTCTTTGGAGGAGTAAACAATGAAATCAAAAAAGCTATAATTGAATAATCTGGATTTAAAGAAGGCGCACTACCATTTATATTTCTTGGCGTGCCCCTTTCTTCTACTCGATTAATTTCTGCACAGTTTTCCATTCTTATTGCCAAGATTAAGTCCGCTATTTACCAGTGGGCCAGGAAGTTACTCTCCATTGTCGGTAGACTGGAGCTACTGCGTACAGTGGTACAAGGCATTGAAGGTTATTGGTTTTCAGTTTTTATACTTCCTTCCTATGTCATTAACTCCATTGAAGGAGCATGTAGGAGGTTTCTTTGGGGTGTCCAACCAAAAGGCAAATACAGACCCAAAGTAAATTGGGAGAAGGTATGCCTACCCACCTATCTTAGAGGGCTTGACATACTCAATATTACCTTATGGAATAAAGCCTTCTTTGCTAAAACCTTGTGGAGAATAAACAAAAATGAGGATTCGCTTTGGATCAAGTGGATCCATCATGTTTACCTCGATTCGCAAGATATTTGGGAAATTCGAAGCACGAAAGATGACTCACCGTTTTGGAAGAGTCTAATATCAGTCAAGGAAGACCTTATATCCATGGCTGGCACAAAGGAATATGCGCAATCCCTCCTAAATTCATGGGGTGAAGGAGGGAGAATTGTTTTCAATGCTTATCAATTCCTTCTCGGATCGGATACTAAAAAGGAAAAACCATGGGCAAAATCTTTATGGATGAAGAATCATGTACCAAAGCATGCAATAAATTTATGGATTGCGAAGCAAGGCAAACTCTGGACCAAAGAAAGACTTTTTAACAACAAATTCAATATAAATTGTGAATTCTGCCATAATGCAGAATCACACAGCCATCTTTTTTTTGAGTGTTTTTTCTCTAGGTATATCCTTGAAGAAATTCAATTGTGGTCCAAATTAAAAGGAAGTATAGCCTCTATACAGCAAGGTTTTAAAAACCTAGAGAAGCTGCACAATCCAGATTCAGCCGGAAACAGGTTTTGAAAAGCAGCCTTCGCTGTGGTTGTGTACCATATTTGGAAGGAAAGGAACAAGCGATTACATAAAAGAAAAACCACGGATGCTGATTTTATAGTTAGGGAAATTAAAACCGATTTGTATATTGTATTCCATAAAGATCTTAAGCTGCTACTTTAGCCACAGATTGTAATAATTTTTTGATAGTGTTTCCTTATTTATCAAAAAAAAAAGAGATATGAAGGGTTACTTTTGATCCATGATAGTTTCCAGCACCTAGGGGTGTGCATGGTATGGGTGGATCGGGGATTTGCAAATATCCAGATCCATTCCAAATGTTCGGGATTTTAAAATTCAAGATCCAGTCCCAGATCCACAAAAAAAATCTCCGTTCCGTTTTGTCCTGATATTTCAGGACAAAACGGTTCGGTTCTTGGTTCTAGTGGAAATTTCAAATCGGACAAGACGGAACGGATATTCGGATAAAAATATTAAAACTTTAAAGAAAAAATTATTCATGAAAATTTTAGCTACGATCAGCATAACCAGACTGTGATAATGTCAACTTCAATTAATATACCAAAAGAAAAAGGGCCTTTGTAAGAAATTACAGCAATAGAACCAGCATAATTTTAAGAAAAAGAACAGTTTGCCTCCACTATCCCCTATTGATAGACTTAGTAGATCAACCAACCAAAGAAAATAGAAAGACATCCAAAAGGAAAATTAGCCAACACAAGAGACTTAAGTTCTCAGCTGAGACAAGCTAAAAGTCTGATGATCATAAAAAAAAATCTAAGTGACCAAATAAATGATGTAGACCACCATACCATATGGTAATAGGAAAAAGAAAAAAAAAGCATGCACTATAGATACAAGCATACAACGAAAAATAGAGAAACAAAGGTGTAACAAAATTTATCAATTTAAATTTTCTAGTGACTGCACAGCACCATGCTGCAACCTATCCACCTGTAGGAAATTCTTACTATGCAGTTTTTCCATGGAGGATGCCAAACAGGACGTGACCATTTGCTACGCATTCTTTCCATTACAGCAAAAGTGGCCATTTGCTAGGTATTCTTTCCATTACAGCAGAAGTTGAGAACCTATACGTTGGAGTGCAAATTGTCCTTCATATTAAAAATTCACAAACAAAATACAAAACTTCAAGTTGTCCCATATGAGCATCAATACAAATTACAAACAAAATATATATATAAAAATAAACAATTCTTCAAAATATCAACAAGAAAATTTAACGTCTCATATGAACATCTTCATTCTCCAACTCTTCGTTCCTATAAACAGAAATAAGATTCAAATTAACCAATAAACAAAAATAATTTAAAAGTCTAACTTAATTTTTCTTAATAAAACAGAACCAAAATAACTTAATATATATTTTCTTACATTTCTAAAAGGAAGTTCAACAATCAACACGCATTCTTGGCATAACACTCTCTACAATTTCTGGATCTTGAGTGATTTCTACAATCAAAAAATTACAGAAAAATATATTTCAAAATCAGAATATATTCCATAAGAAAAAATCAATCAAATTTATAAAAGAATCATACCTGACTCCAAGCTTTCCAAGTCTTCAATGATTTCTTCAAGTTGGATAGGTTTACTTGACGAATTTAACCAATCTTGACAGCAAATTAGTACCTCAGCTGTAGTAGGAGTCAAAGAACTCCTAAATCTGTCTAAAGTTCTACCTCCGGTGCTAAAGGCGTACTCCGAAGCCACGGTAGAAGATTGAATTGCCAAAACATCCTTGGCAACTTTAGATAATATTGGGTATCTAACATCATTGATTTTCCACCAATTTAAGAGATCAAAGTCATGGGTATACTTTTCCGGAAGTTCACCAAAATATCTATCCAACTCCCCTTTGGAAACCAGACTTTGCTCTTTCTCCCTTTCTATAAAATAGTCATCTAATTTTTCATCCTCCACCATATCTTCTACATCATTGGAAGGGTTAATGACTCCACCCATCCCCACTTGCTCATTTCCCTTGTACTCATCCATTAATGCTCTCAAATAATTAGTTACTCGAGTCGCCAAATCATTTGCATCATTTTCAGAATAAAAGCTTTTATATTTTGCTGCCAAATAGTCCATTTTATATCTAGGATCAAGCACAACAGCAATAAAAAGCATAACATTCATCTTTTGGATGGAGCCCCAATACTTGTCAAATTTTTCTCTCATCATTCTACCCATTTCAGCCAAGTTCAAGTCATTGCTACTTTGAAAAGCTTGCAAATCTTTCAAAACACGCATAATTTCAGAAAAATACAGATTTGAAGTAGAGTACAAAGAACCCGAAATCTTACAAGTAACATCATAAAACCTTTTCAAAAATCTAGTAAGATTTCTAGCTTTTGTCCAATCAACCTCACTAGGCATATCATTCCCAAATTCGCATAAAAATTTACTATCAACATCTTCTAACTTATCAAAGGCTTTTTGATAAACCACAACTGATTCTAACATCAAATAAGTTGAATTCCATCTAGTAGGACAGTCTAATTGCAAAGAAGCTTTAGACTTAATATTTGCTGATTCACAACACTTTTTAAACATTTCTAGCCTCTGTGGACTCCCCCTCACATACTTAACAACATCTCTAATTCTCCTAATAGAGTATTGAGCACTTTCAAGGCCATCCTTGATTACTAATTGGAGAATATGAGCAAAACACCTCATATGAAAAGCTTCCCCCCCCCCCCCCCCCCCCCCAAAACAAAAGCATTCTTTTTTGTCAGCTTTTTCTTTAATTGTTGAACAGTGTCATTAGAACTTGCATTATCAACAGTGATACACATAACTTTGTTCAAACCCCATTCATCCATACACAAATCTATAGCATTCCCAATGTTAATTCCTTTATGACTCTTAACTACACAAAAATTCAGAATTCTTTTATGCAAAATCCATCCCGAATCAATAAAATGAGCAGTCAAGCATAAATAAGAATATTTTGGATACTTGTCCAAGTATCTGTAGTCAATGAAACCCTCTGACATTGAGACGTAAGCAATGCATGCAATATCTTCTTTTCTTGAACAAACAAATAATAACAATCTCTAGCAATAGTATACCTAGATGGAATTTGAAACATGGGAAGACTAACTTGTATAAATTCCCTAAACCCTTCCCCTTCAAAAAACCGAAAAGGTAATTCATCTTTTGTAATCATTTTAACTAAAGCATCTCTGCAAGCTTGTTAATCAAACTGCCAGCAAGATAATTTACTTTTTTCAGATTCACTTGCTTTCTGAAAGTTTAATATCTTTTGCATTTTATCTCAACTCTTGTATGCCTCAACAAATTATTTTTTTTTTGGAAACTTTTTGCAAGTATCCCTCAAATGTTTCCATAACTCTGAGGTCCCCTGCTCACTATTAGAGAGATAATCCTTACTACAATACACACATTTAGCCCTCCCCGTCTCATTGCCTTGGTCATCCTTTAGTTTGACAAAATGTACCCAAACCTCAGATCTAACTTTTTTGCTAGCACAAGCAAGTGAAGTAGGTGAAGGAGTACCTTCATTTGGAGTACCTTCATTTGAAACAAAATAAGAAGCAATGGTTTGTGTATTGGCAGAACTGGGGTTGCTGGAATTCAAATTTTCTCTTGAAGGTGGTGGTGGCATTTGATCTCTTCCATCACTGGAAATTGCTTTTCTCTTACTGTTGAGATTGCCACTAATTCTCATCGAGAGTGTAAAATAAGCAATACAGCAAAGATATGTAAAAAATTATAAATATTTATTAAAAAACATATATAATATATAATATGTTTTTTCATATAAAAATGCAAATAAAAACTCACCAGAATTAGAAGAAAATTCTCTATTGGAATTTGAGGCCATGAAACACTATAGAAATTTCTATGGAAAGGAAAAAAATAAAAAATAATTAGATGAATGATAAAAGCAGAAAAAAAATCAAAGTGAAAAGAAGAAAAATCCACACCTGTACAAGTCCATCCAACCATTCTCACAATATAAACAAAATCTTTATTTTTTAATTTTTAAAAAATTGAGAACAGTTTTATCAATTCTTAATTTTTTATTCAAAAGATCCTTAACTTTTTCCAAAAAAAAAAATCCTTAAATGGAGAACACTATTGTCATTCAAATTTTATAATTTTTCATGAACATTCAAAAGATCCTTAATTTTTTCTTTAAAAAAAAAATCTACTCATAATATAATAAATCCACCAAATATTAATAATTAGTTCATATGCACAACAACGAAAATAAATAAATAATAATATTGAAGGGAAATTACCTCAAATGTGTATATGGGTTTTGGAATCAAAGCAAATCAGGTAACCTTCTTGTGAAAAAATATCCTTAATTGAGCATGTAAAGTAGTCAAATGTCAACCTTGAGGAGTGATTTTTGCTCTTCCGAAATCAATCTTGTTAGTGCTAGTAAAGGGAAAGAAAAATAGAAGAAAAGTGGAGAAAATGAATGGCCAAGAGAGGAGCTCTTGATGAGAGTGACGACCACAAACTCATAAAAGTTAAGAAAATGATGGCCAACAGATATAGTGGGTAAAGTAGGGTTTGCCTTTTGTTTTCATATCAAAACTACACTATTTTGGTCTAAACTACGTAGTTTTGGACTAAGTTAGAACTACGTAGTTTAGGCCAAAACTACATAGTTTAGCTTAAAGCAATTAATTTAATACTTAATTAAAATTAAATAATATATAAATAAATGTAATTATAAAAATAATCACTAAATAAAAATTTATTAATAAAAATATAATATCTTTAATTGTATGTTATGTTTTTATTATTTTCTAATGGAATGTTAATTTAACTTAATAAATGATAAACTAGTATATATTAAGTTAATAAAAAATATAAAAATAATATTGAAAATTTTATATTATATTATACAATATTTTTGAAATAACATAAATTTAAAAATTATAATATTTGAATTAATTATACATATAGAGTAATATGTTCAAATTCATATAATAAATAAAAATAAACTACAATGGTTATTTTTAAGATATAACATAAATTATGATGATAAAATTATAAATATTTATATCAAATTAGTAGAATCATGTTCCTTAGAAAACTATTTATCCAAAATAACTTGTTTTTTTCCTAGTTGTCCTAATCTCTAACCGTATATCTCGTAATATTTTATGAGCTATCATATATCTAACACTTGAAAGGTGAAGTAGAGATATACATGAATACATAAAATATAATTTCTCTTTGTTAAATAAAGGAGGATCATCATTATCATCCATATATTCTTCAACTTCCTCCTTTACATCTTGTGGCATTGTAATTGCCATTAAATCTTTATCTGCTATCTTCTCATGAGCGATTCGTTGCTCCTTCTATAAATTTAAGAAAGCATTAATAGACATTGGGTGATGAATTGAAAGTTGGTCAATGGCAATTTCGAGTTCTTTTTCAATTTCATGTTCCTCTAAACTCTCTTCAATTTTTGATTTTTCCTCTTAAAAAAATCTGTGTGCTTAAAGCAATTGGCTATTATTGTGCTAGAGATGTACATAGTTTTTTTATGTACATGTTCTACCAATTAATAACCTCCATTAATTAATAAAAAATTGTGAGACATATCATATTAATTTAGGGAGGTTTTACTGTACTTATTAAACTTTATTATTATTATTATTATTTCTCTGAGCTTTTCTCTCAACTCTCAATTTTTTTCATTACACAACTAGATTATTTTTATTTGTTTTCTTATAATTTTTTTATAGTAATATGATATAAATATAATTTATTGAAGAAATTATATGATTTTGTCATTTTATGAATTGGTAATCATATTGCAAAAAGTATAATGTAAGGATATTTTGAGAAATTAAAACAAATGAAATTATATTTCTTTGTATTTCAAGCATAGTTTTGTAAAATTCTATTGAATTTGTATTTTTAATTGTGTTATACGAAATAAACACATTCATTTATAATTGAATTTCAAATGAAAATGGAAATTCTATTGAACATTTTTTCAAATAGTTTCTAATATATAATGTTAAATATTTATATATGTTAATTTAAAATAATCAAATTGTATATTATATTATTTTAATTTTTTTAATTCGATTACTGAAAATTCAATTTAAATATTACAAAAATTTTAACTATTATAAAATAATTATTACATTATAATTATTTAATATTATAAATTATAAATTATAAATTATAAATACAATTATAAACATAACAATATAAATATCAACTATTAATTAAAAAAAGATAAATACTATAAACTAATATATATATATAAATAAAATTATCGGTTCTAATTTCGGTTCTTCAGTTCGATACAGTTCGGTATGATTCTCGGTATGGATAACATGTAAGATCCAGAACCATACCAAAAAATTTTTCCGGTACGGTTTGGTTCGGATAAAGTCAAAAAGTCAACGGTATTTTCAGTTCGGGATAATTTCAGTTCGGTTTTTCGGATCAGTTCGGTATTCCCGTGTCCCATGCACAGCCCTACTAGCACCATATCCACATGTAATACATGTAAGACCTTCTTAGTACCATGGCTCTTTTTTTGCATCATGGTCATATAAATGTAAATAAAGACTAGTTTCCAATGTTATGGTCTTCACACATCATCATGACTATATAACAATATAAGAAGTCATCTCCACTCCAAGACCACTTCTTAGTGCCACGACCCTATTTAGACTATAAATAGATAAAAATATGAAGACGTGACCATTTCATAATGTTACAACTTTGCATTATAAAAGATCAAGATGCATAAGAGATTCATAACTATTTTCTAGAGTCATGACCTCAAGCTAAAGAGGTGAAGTTCAAAGTTACTACTTTTTTCATAAATGCAACAACTTTCTACTTTGAGTAATATAAGACTGCCTAAGTTTAAAAGTAGAAGATAAAGATTTTTCAAGGAGACTCTCATTTTGTCTCCTTCTACCTAACACAACAACTATGAATCTTTTGGTTGAATTTTGTACTCCTTAGGAGTTCCACAAGCAAGCAATGGATGCATGATTTATACTAATCCCTAGAGTTGGAGGGCATGACTTCCAATTCCCTTTCCTCAAGGGACAGACACAAAATTTGTATCAAACTAGCATGAGCCTAGTGGTTGTGTAATTTAAATTATTTGATGTAATTTGTCTAAGTAATGAATGAATAATATGTTTGATTTATCTTATGTGTGAATATTGATATATAATGATTATATAGAACTTTAACTAGAGTTTTGACATAATTATGAGGCTATAATATTTTATGTATTGGTATGCTTTTGTGAGATTATCTTTGTGGATGATGATATGTAAATCATGAGACTTAATCATGTATATGATAAGAAGGAAGTACCAACCATTCTAACTATGATACGTGAGATAAACCTATATGTTGAAAATGATTTGAATATGTTAATCATAATGAGTATGATACTTATGAATCTGAAAGTGCAAGCACTTTTACATGCCAATCTATTGTACATATCCTAAAGGAACTAGTTCTAAATTGAGATGAGTATTATATATAATATTCTTTCAAGGGGTTCACCTTTTGTATTAGAGTTACATCACCACTAAGAATGATAGTGATGGGCAATCATTGGTGAAAGTGTCTATTAATTATGTGAATATAATACTTATAAAGAAAAAAGTATAAATACTGACAAACTATGTTAATTATTGATCTTTTTGATAACATACCTAGAGAATAAGAGTGTACATATGAAGTAACCATCAATGTAAGTTGATGAAGTTACCTAAAAGGTATATGATTATAAATGATACTCATGTAGAATTAAATTATTATCTCAATGGTGACATACTAAAAGGACAACGATGATGGGAGCACCATTGGAAAGGACTCAAAGGTAACCGTAAACATCTATATATATTATTCTTATGATCGATGATCATAAATGGATGCTTAATGAAATGATGTGATGAAAATTAAGAATCTCCTTAACTAAATCACATTAAGGTTAACATCTTCTAGTAATGTGGCAAGAAATAGAGTTCTACCTAAGTCTTTTTTGTTGGGAAATCTAAAGCCAACTTTGCAAGAATATGTTTAAACCATGAAATCTAATTTCTTGATTAATGGGTTAGTCTTAACTAGAATCTTTAACTTATTAAAAAAATCCAAGGTTAATGAGTAAAAAGATAAAGCTGGGAAAGTGTACATGTGATATACAAACATCAAATAATTGATAACCCAATGATAGTGCATTTATCAAAGAATTGATAACCCAATGGTAGCGCACACATCAAATAATTGATAATATTATATTCAATAGATAAATGATGATGCAATTGGTATTAGAGGGATACCTACCCCCTGACCCAAAGTTTCTTATTAGGTAAACCCAAGGTCATTTTGACAATATCATATATCGATCTACTAGTAGAACTTCAATATAGGTTTTCTTAAATTTATAATGAGGATAATGGGTTAACAATAAAATAATGCAAGTCATAATATGTGTTATTAGAGTTATAATAATCATGTACAATCTACCATATTCTTTTTGACATCTAGGATGCAAGAATAACACCATTTCATTAAACATAAACTTGCAATTAATAATGGATATAAATAAATTGACAGAATCCAACTTCTTGGACTGACTAAGAATATTGAGAATTATTCTCAAGGCTAAAAAGTTGAACTATATCCTTAATGGGAAACTTCTTTAAACCTTTATTGCTTATGTATCTGGAAATATTCAAAGGGCATACCAGCAACATCTTGATGACAATAAGATGGTGGAGAAAATCATACACACATCTATGTCACTTAAGATTTAGAAGCAATATTAGGCTTTGGATACAAATATCATAGTATATTGTTTGATGATGATATTTGATGAGTATACTAGATCCAAAAGGTTCAAGGTCTCTAAGCAGCTCTTATGTACTAAGATGGCTAAAGGGGCGACTAAGGTTTGTAATGGACCATGAGTTAAGTATTGACTTAATTCTCACTACTTTGTCAGATTGTTTAGCATAATTCATTTATAACTATAAAATGAACAACATTTCAATTCCCATTATCAAGTTTTATTTATTTGACCATGAAAATTAATTGCTTTTTGAAGAACAAGAATAAAGCCGTGATAGTTGTGGAGCCTTTAGCTTCTAACAAGCATTCTAAAAACAAGAAAAAAAAAGCTATAAAGGCGATATGCCCAAGAAGAAGGGGAAATATACCCCCTCAAAATGAACTTGTCTACATTTCCATAAGCATGGCCATTAGAAAAACTACAAGGAATATTTGGAGTCCTTAAAGAAGAGGACACATGCTACTCCATCTAATTCAAGTATGGTTATTATTGAGATTTATTTTGTTTATAATGATAACCAATGAGTTTCGATACTAATTGTGGATCACACTTATGCACTAATGTATATGTACTAGAAAATAATAGGTAGATCTTCAATCGAACCCTCTAGTATGTTTCATCTGGTGAAGAAACTCAAGATGTTGAAAGAGCCTTAAAACAAATAAGTTAATTACATTTGGGGTACATTATTGCTATGGTATCTCTCACAAAAATGCCTTGCATTATTTTTTAAAAGATGCTCAAATTCCCAATTTATCTGGCCCTCTGAGATGAAAAAAGCTCACTTTGGTTGAAGTTGATGAAATTGAAGGAAGTCGACTTATCCTTATTGAGGTAGAGAGAAAAAATTTAGATACCTTAAGCAAAGTGATAGATGCACTAAAGTTTTCACTCACTCATGAATGCTAGGTCCTAGAAAAATAAAATTGCCTCCATTGTTAAGGAGGATGGGCATTTCTTAACCTTCCATAATAGGATTAGTGAGGAATTATTTAAATACTTCACCAACCTCCTAAGATCCTAAAAGCATAGTGAAAGGATTCAAGATGAGATAATATTCAATTGAAAAATACTTTAGCTGAAACATATAAATATGCTCTTTTTTTCCTTCTTAGCAGACAGAATTAAAAGACTATTTACTATGGGCAGCTCCATGTCACATGTACCTATTGGATATATAGTAAAATTTTTCAAGAACACATGAGACTATATTGAAAAAAATATTATAATTGTTCATGATTTCTTTCAGAGTGTGAGGATGCTTAGGAAAATTAATCATGCCTACATGCTCTCATCCCCAACTCCTTTCATGCCTCCATGGTTAGAGATCACAGACCAATTTCATGTTATAATGTCTTCTACAAACTAATCTCAAAGTTGATAGCTTCACAACTACAATTAGCACTTGGCTAGATAATTGATCCAGCACAAGTAGCATATGTAAAGGGAAGACTCATTTCAAATAATATTCTTTTTTCCTATATCCTTATAAGGTGATATGCAAGGAAAATAATATCACCGAGATGTTTTTTAAGATGTATTTCTAGAAAGCCTTTGACATGGTAAACTGGAGTTTTCTAAAAAAAAATCTTTGGTGCCCTCAACTTCCATTCTCGATTCATGGATTTAATTAATGAGTACATCTCTATCCCATATTACTCAATCTCTATCAATGGTCAGATGCACAACTATTCCAAAGGGAAAAGAGGGTTGATAAAAGGTATCCCTTCTCTTCTTATTTATTTATGATATGCATGGAATATTTATAATAACTCCTACACAATGTAGTGCAAATAAATAAGATTTCTTTCCATCATGGATGCGCAACATTAAAAGATTCATACCTAATTTATAGAAATGACTTAGTTATAGTTTATAGAGGATGCACACCCTCATCCATCATTATTGTGGCATCAATCAAAGAGTTCTCCCTCACATCAAAGCTTACTATTAATTCTCCAAATTGAATATTTTCTTTGGAGGAGTCTAAGAAAATATTAAGAGTGAGATAAAAGTTAATTCTATATTTTTAGTTGGATCCATCTAGTTCACCTTTTTTGGGATCCCTCTTTCTTCTAGCAAAATAATCTCTTCACTTTTTTCTACACTACTATTAAAGATCACTTCAAAAATTCTTCAATGAGCTATGAAGATCTTATCAATTTAAAAAAGGCTGGAATTTCTCCTCATGGCAATCCAAGGCGTAGAAGTTTATTGGTTCTTAGTGTTCCTTTTGCCGGAATCAATTATTAAATTCCATTGAAAGTACTTGTAAAAGATTTCTTTGGGGAGCCAAAAAAATCAAAAGACTCCATCAAAAAGTTGCTTGGAGCAAGGTTTATTAGCCTAACTTTCATGGAGGACCTAGCCTTATCTTAATCTTAATCTATAGATAAAATCTTTAACAAATCTTTCTTTATTAAGATCTTATGTAGGATAATCATGAAATAGGATTCTCTATAGATAAAATTGATTCACTAGTCTTATCTTAATCTGAATAATAATTAGAATTTTCAGGCAACTAAAGGAGACTCCCCTTTCTTGAAATCTCTAATAACAATTAGAGATACCTTTATATATAAGGTGGATGGGATCCAACACGCCATTACATTGATTAATAAATGGGTGAGATGGTAGAATAGTTTCAGATGCATATAACCTTTTCACCAATACAAAAGGAAAACTAGCTTGGACTAAGGCAATTTAGAAGTCAAATTTCATTCCAAAGCATGCTATTTTTCTCTAGATTGCAAAATTGAGAAAACTTATAACTATGGAACAAACCTTTTCTGCCCTTCCAAATACTAATTGTAAATTTTTTAATTGCATAGAATTCATGAATAAACTATTTTTTGAATGCCAATTTTCTAGGGAGATCTAGGAAGGAATCAAAACCTAGAAAGGAATGGAGAAAAACATGACATCCATCCCTAGCACGTTCAAGCATGTATGCAAGAAATATTCTAGAAATTCTCCAAGTAACAACATTAGACAGGCCACTTTCACAATAACTTTTTATTGTACATAGCATAAAAGAAATAGAAAATTGCATGAGAAAAAATCACAAGAAGCTTAATTGATAATAAAGAAAATAAATAAAATGTACACAATTTTTGGAATTTTAAGTAATAGCTTGAAGCTACATTAGATTGTACAAATTTTGATAGTGATTTTTCTTATTACTTATAAATAAAAGGTAGTTTAGCAATAGTGAATCAGATCTATGTGTTAGAAATCAAGCAAGATTTTTTGAATTAGACATTGGGACCTATGTGTTGGCACTTCCTAATAGACTCATTTTGAATTTAGATGATTTTTGTTACCTACATGCTTTACCTAAGAAAACAATTGTTGTTTCTTTATAGAATAAAAATGGGTTTCATTTAATATTTAGCAGCAATTATTGTTTTATAATGTTAAATGATGTGTTCTATGATTAAGATATACTATACAGTGACATATAATATCCATGACAATAAAAGATTAAAAAGAGATAATATGAAATCCTCATATTTGTGGCATTGTTTCCTTGTCCATATAAATGATATAAATTTGGCTAAGCTTCTAAAAAGAAAAACTTATAGTCATTTAATTATGAATCATGTGACACTTGTGAATCTTACTTGTTGGGTGATATGAAAGAGTTACCCTTTAAGAGAAAGGGTAAACATGTCAATGGGACATTAGACCTAATTCATTGGAATGTATGTGGTCCAATGTCCACACATGCAAGAGGTGTTTTTGTCTACTTTTTTATCTTCATCGATGTCTATTTATGATATGAGTATTTGTATCTTATAAAGTTTAAGTTTGAATCCTTTGAATGTTTTAAAAAATTAAGGTACGAAGTAGAGAAATAACTTGGAAAAAGCATTAGAATACTTAGAATAGATTAGGTGATGAATACTTGAGCCAAGAGTTTCAAACTTATCTTAAAGATAATGAGATATTATCTCAATAAACTCCACCTTACATACCATAACATAATGGTGTGGCTAAAAAGAGAAATCAAACATTCTTAACATTGTACGATCAATGATGGACTAAGAAGATCTACCCAAATCCTTCTAGGGACATACACTAGAAACTACCTCTTACATACTAAACATAGTCCCATCAAAATTAATTAATTTTACTCTATATGAGATATTGGACAAATAAGAACTCCTATCTTTCTCAAATGAAAGTATATGCATATTTAGCTTATGTGAAGTAGATTGTATTAGATAAGCTTGAATCAAAGTATGAAAGTGTATATTTGTAGGATATCCTAAATGAATAATTAGATATCAATTCTAAAACTCTATGAATCAAAAGGTAAATTTTTCGAAGCAAGTTGTCTTTTTTGACAAAGAGTTTCTTTTATAAATAGATAGTGGAAGTCAGAATGAACTTTAAAAAATTCAAAATATTTGAACAAACTTAGATCATCTACATGAACCTGATGGTGTATTTCATATAAATGAGGTAACAACTAAACCTTCTAAATCAAAAGTATTTGATAGATTAAGTAGGATATGCACTATTCTTAAGAGATACAAATTTCTCAATAGTCAATAGAAGAATGTATTGTTCATAAAGGATTATGAGCCTATATAATCTGTGGAAGTTCTGAATAGTATAGGATCTAACAAATGACTAATAGCAATGAAGTTAGAAAGATTCTATTAATAAAAAGTAAGTATGGACTTTTGTTGATCCAGCTGATGAGATAAAACTTAAAGGTTGCAAGTGGATCTTTATGATGAAGATTGACATGAAGGAAAATTGAGTAACATATAGGGTTAGGCTTGTAGCTAAGGGTTATCATAGCTTCTTGTAACAATTTGATTAGTGTTTTTACTTAGTGTCATAACTGATTTTACTTAGTGTTTTTGCTCAATATCGACTATGTAATGTTTTAAAAAATACCATAGCTTCTTGTAACAATTTGGTAATTGCCTACAATGTTGTAAATTAAGATCATGGTCTTTATGGAGTTTAAGAGATAATGAGGCTATGAATATAAGAAAATATTATGGCAACGAATAATATTTTGCACAATTAAAATTTTGTGTCAAATTGGTGGTAGAGACATAATATAGAAACTTTGACATGATAAATTTTGTAGAGTTATGATTAACAAAGGATATTATAACTATTCAATAAAATCATGAAAGGTGAAACCCAGTCATGACAAGGGTAATATCATGACTCTCTATCGCTTTTCTCCTATCTAAGTCATCATTCCACCAAGTCTAGTAATTTCACCAAAATTACTCCCAATTTCATTAACATTCATCAATATTTCAAATATAGAAATTTAGTGAAATCATTCCAATTAAAGCTCAAATAAGAACATACACATAAATAAATTCATGTCAAAAGACACAAAAAGGTCAGTACATAGAGTGCCAAATAAAAAAATAAATAAGAAGAAGAGGAGGAGGAGGGTAAAGAAGAAAAGGAAGAAGAAGAAGAGGTGAAATACAAAGAAAAAAAAGTAGAAGAGGAAAAAGAAGAGAAAGATGATAATGAAGAAGAAAAAGAAGAAGAAGAAGAAGAAGAATAATAATAATAATAATAATAATAATAATAATAATACGTAGAACAAAATGAATAAGAAGAAGAATAAAAGAAAAAAGAAGATTATGAAAATGATTAATAATAAGAAAAAGTCGAATAATAAGAAAAAATTAGAAGAAAAAAGAAGAAGTAGAAGAATAAGAAACAAACATAGAAGAAGAATTAAAAGAAGAAGAAAACATAAAAGAAGAAGAAGGAAAATAAAAAGAAAAAGAGAGAAGAAAAAAAATAAGATGAGCAGGAATAGGAAGAAGATGATGATGATGATCAAAAGAAGAGGAAGATGAAGAATAACAAGATGATGAAAAAGAGGAATAAGATGATAAAGAATATGTAACGATGAAAATAAATAAGAAGCATAGGATGAATAAGAAAATGTTGTTAATTAAATAAAATAAGAAATATAGTGGAAAAAAAAGAAGAAGAAAATAAGAACAAGAAAAACAAGTCAAATACAAAGAATAAAAAAAAATAAAAAACATAGAAGAAGAAATAGAAGAAGGGAAAGAAGAAAAAGAAGAAAAAGAAGAAAAAGGAAGAAGGAGTAGAAAAAGAGGAAGAATAATAAGAACTAGAAGAAAATGATGAAGAAGGAAGAGATGATTATCATAATGAAGAAAAATAGTAAGAAAAAGAAAAGATTAAAAATAACAAGAAAAAGAGTTGGAAAAATAAGAAGAGGTTGAAGAAGAAACAAAGAGAGGAAGTAGAATAAGATGATGATTATGATGAAAAAGAAGAAGAAAAAAAAGAATAAGATAATCTTAAAAACAAGAACAACATAAAGAAGAAGAATAAAAGAAAAAGGGGAATAAAAAAATGAAGAAAAAGAATAAGAAGACGAAGAAGAAGAAAAAGAATAATAAGATGAATAAGTAGAAAAAGAATGGAAAGAATAAAAGAAATAAGAGGAAAATAAGAAGAATATGTAAAGAAGAACAAAAAAAAGGAGGAAGAATAAGAAAAAGAAAAAAAAAGAAAAAGAATAAGAAAATAAAAGGAAAAAGAAGAAGAATAAATAAAAGAATAAAAAGAAGAATAAGAAGATAAAGAATAAGTGTTGTGACTTTTTTATGGTACAAATACTTATTGTTTGTCACACAGTGCCAAAATCTAGTTGAATGATTATCTATTGTCTGAAAGAGTTCTACAAGTATTTAGGTCATAAAAATAATAAATTAGACTTAAGTCTAGATATCGATCTCATATTGACTGTGTAGGTAGTTTCTCCAAACAAAAGTGAACTAACTATAATATGAGTTCAGTAGATAGACTTGGGGTTTTGGAAAAATACTTAGACTCTAGTAATAGTTAAATTTTTTGTGTATGATGATATTTCTTTTGTATTCAAATAATGTTATCTTCATTTGTCAGTCGAAAGGTAGATTAGTGTCGTATTATCATTGTGTCCTATTTGCATACAAGATGGATATCATCCTTGGACGTCCACTACCAAGGATGTTCCTATCATAGTTATGAATTTATTATTTTATTACAAAAATCACATGTATTCTATTCATGTGTCATTTACATATCTACTACTTTTAAAAAATATGACAACTATCCTTGATAATGCTTTGAGTATGTATATCTATTCTTTGACCTCTAATATCTCAAAGATGTAAATTGATATGAAACTAGATGCATTTGTACTTTCATGTTTGTAAAAGTCATAATCATGACAATTAATATACATTTCCCTTTAATCTCACATATGGAAACATATAAGTAGAAATGACTCACTATGTTTTCACCACCATATGAGATATTTTCACTTGTATACAACTCATGATGTACATATCACCAAAGTCTATGGTCAACACATGACTCTTATACTATCATGAAATTTATAGATTAGATATACTTCTTAACCCCTATATCACTCAAAGGTATGGTCCTCTAAAATATGCATAAAGAATTATTTTTAAATATTTTTATGCTTTTGGCTTCATAAGTTAAGTATCATACTCGAAATAATTAATCTTACTTCAATCTCATATTATAAAACATAAGTTTATTTCACATATCAAGATATAAAGACTATCACTTCTTTCTTATTGTACCTTGTGAGTGTCTCATATGATATATCTATCATCGTTAACTATGGACATAATGCATAAACCAAAGAAATTGTAAAAATAATAAATGAGGTTCTTATATAATTCATATCCGTCAACATTTATACAATAATATTTCCAAAAATATAAACATCATAATAACAAATTATCAATACACAAGTATATAAAAACTAGCCCTAGATTCATATTTAGCTAGACATAGAGGAAGAACCCAATTATTGCTTGCATTTTCTTTAGATGTGCCCATAATTGAGGGTTGGAAGTTACACCACCTGGGATTTAGTGTACTTGGCTAAAAATCACATTCCATTATCTCCTTTTTTTTGTTCTTTTTATTTGTATTTTTTTCCTAATCTTATAATTATTTCTTTTATACTTCAATAATTCATATTATTCTTTTAGCTAGAAATCATGATGCTAGTTTGAGGTGGCAACTTAATTGTCTCATTGGATATTCTCTAGAATTCAAAAATCAAGGTGGAAATGAATATCATAACTCAAGCAACTCTCTTATGGAACAAGATGTTATGGTGCTAAGAATGTTGTGACTGAGTTAATTTCACTCTAGAACAAGATTTTGTGGTGCTAAGAATGTTGTGACTGAGTTAATTTCACTCTAGAACAAAATGTCATGGTACTACTAATAACCAAAGCTAATGCATTTAACTTTAGAACATATTTGTGGCATTGGGAAGTGTCAAAGCTTTGGTATTTTTTCATTGGAGCACAAATTTATGGTATTTAAAATGTCATGACTAGCGTAAATACTCTATGGAACAAAAAGATATAGCAGCTAGAAATGTTGTGACTTGAGTAATACTCTCTGGAAAATAAAATTGTTGTAGATAATATAATCATGACATAATATACAATGTGTTGGCTTTATATTAATCATGGAAATTTTTGAGATATCTTGTGCCAGTGGGCTACATAGCTACAATGATATAAAAATAAGATTACAACAACTATAATGGTCTATAGATAGTGTGGAAATGACTACAGAAAAATATTGTTGCTAAAAAAGTATGTTGTATAGTAAAAGAATGATTCAACTGAGTGATAAAGTCATACATACAAAAAATATCATAATTTACATTGTATAATTACTACCAAAAAAGGATGATACAACTACTCAAAAGGATCATAGAAAGTATAACTCAGTCATGACATGAGAAATATAATGACTTCCCATAGAAGTTTTACTCTCGAAGTTGTTGCCCGATAAAGTCTTCCAATTTCACTCAAAATTATTATTTTGTGAAATTTCTCTAATTAAAGTTCAAATTCTTATAAACGGATCAATATATGCATGGCAAATGAGACAAAAAATTTGGTACATAGAGTACCAAACAATAAAAAGATAAAGAAGAGGAAGATAAAAAAAGAAGAATAAGAAGAAGAAGAAGAAGAAGAAGAAGAGAAAGAAGAAGAGAAAGAAGAATAAAAAGAAAAAGAAGAAGAGAAAGAAGAAGAAAAAAAAAATAAAAGAAAAATAACAAAGAGAAGAAACAAAAAGAAGAAAAAAAATAAGAAAAAAAGAGATGATGAAGAGGAAAAGAAAAAATAAGTTGATGATGAAGAAGAAGATTATGAAAAAGATTAAGAAGAAGAATAAGAAGAACATAAAGAAAAAGATATATAAAAAAATGATGAATAAGAAGAACAACCAAAATAATAAGAAAAAAAGTAGTAGAAAATGAAATGGAAGAAGAACAAGTGGTAGAATAAGAAGAAGGACAAGTGATAGAATAAGAAGAAGATGATGAAGAAGAAGAAGAATTACAAGTGGTAGAATAAGAAGGAGAAGAGAATGAGGAAAAAAAAGAAAAAGAAGAGGATGAGGAAGAAAAAGAAGAAGAGCAGGAGGAAGAAGAAAATGAAGAAGTAAAAAAAGAAGAAGAAGACGAAGAAAAAAATAGAGAATAAGTAGAAGAAAAAAAAGGAGAGGAAAAAGAATATGAAGAAGAATAATAATAAAATAGAAGAAGAAATAAGATTAACATGATAAATAGTAAGAATAAGAAGACAAAGAGAAAGATTAAGAAGAAAAAGAACAAAAAAGGAAGAAGAAAAACAAAGAAAAATTAAAAGACAAAGAAAACAAAAGAAGAAGAAGAAGAAGAAAAAAGTACAAAAAGAAGAAGGATATAAAAAAAGGAAGAATAAAAAAATTATCTTATGATGAACAAAAAGAAGAAGATAATGAAGTAAAAGAAGGAATAGAAAAAGAAGAAGTTAATGATGATGAAATAAAATAATAAATAAAGGAGGAATAAGAATAAGCAAAAGAAAAAAAAATATGAAGAAAAAAAAGAAAAAGAAGTAGAAGAAGTATAGTAATAAAAGGAAGATAAATAAGAAGAAGAAGAAGAAAAGATGATTATGATAAAGATAAAGTAGAGGAATAAGAAAAAATATTGAAGAAGAAGAATAGGAAAAATATAAAGTATAACAAAAATAAAAACAAGAAATAAAAGAAGAAGTAATCGAAAAGAAGAAGAAAAATAAGAAAAGGAAGTCAAAGAAGAATATGAAGTAGAAAAAGAAGAACAAAAAGACGAACAAAAAGAAGAAAAAAAGTATAAAATTGAAAAAAAAGAAAAGAAGAAAAAAAAATACCATAAGAAGACAAAGAAGAATAAGATAATGAAGGAGAATAAAAGAAAGAATCAGAAGAAGATGAAATAGAAAACTAGAAAGAAAAGCAAGAAGAACAATGAGAACAATAAAATAAAAAAGGAATAAGAAGAAAAAAAAATTTTAAAAAAGTACAATAAGAATAAAAGGAAGAAAAAGTAAAAAAAGAATACGAAGTAGAAGAAGATTAAAAAGAATAATGAGTAGAAGAGGAAGAAGAAAAAAAAATGAAGAAGAAGAAAACACAGAAGAAGTGGATGAAATAGAAAAAAATAAAAGAATGAGAAGAAGGAGAAGAAGAAGAAGCTAAAGAGGAAATAATCTAAGAAAAAATGTGAAAGAAGGAGAAAGAGAAGAATAGGTAGAAGATGAAAAAAATGAAGAACAAGAAGAAGTATACGGATGGGAAAAGTATAATAATAAGAAGATGAAGAGGAATAATAAGAGAAAGAAAAGGGAAAAAAGAAGTGGAAGAGGAAGAATAAGAGAAAAAAGAATATAAAAAAGAAGATAAAGAAGATTAAGGCAAAGAATAACTAGTAGAAAAAAAGAGAAGACACTAATAAAACAAGAAGAGAAAGATAAAGAAGATGTGAAAGAAGAATAAGAAGAAGAAATTAAAGGAAAATATATGGAGAAATAGAAAAAAAAGAAAAGAGAAGAAAAAAAAAGAAAAAGAAAAAAAATGAAAAACAAAAAGAATATGAATATGAAAAAGAAGAAGAGAAAGAAGGGAAATAAAAAAAAGAAGGGAAGAATAACAAGAATCTGAAGATAAAAAAAGTTGAACAAGAGGAAAAATAAGAATTAGAAGAAGAAGAAAATATAAATAAGTAGACGAAGAGGAAGAAGATGAAAAAGGAAAAAATGATAAAAATAAAAAAGTAGTAGAAGATGATGAATAATATAAAAAAGAAAAAAACAAGAAAAAAAAGAAGAAAAAAAGAAAATGAGATTAAGAAGAAAAGGGGGAAGTAGAAAATGGGGAAAAAAAGAAATTAAAAAAAAAAGAAAAATAAGTAGAAAAAGAAGGAATAATATCTAAAAGATATTGGTAATGTTAACAAATAAAAGAAAAAAGAATAAGAAAAAGAAAAATTAAAAGAAATAAAAGATAAAATAAGAAAATACAAAAATACTAGGAGGAGGAGGAAATAAAAAGAATAAGAAAAATAAGTAAAGAATAATAATGAGGTTAAGAAGTTAAATAAGAATTAGTATTAGAATAATAAGAATAAAAACAAAATATAAATTATAAGTAGTAGAAGAAAAAAAAGGAAGATGAAAAAAAAAGAAAAAAAAGAAAAAAAAGAAAAAAAAGAAAAAAAAGAAGAAGAAAAAAGAAAAGGATGAAGAACAATAAAAACAAGAAGGTAAAAAAGGGAAAAAAATAATAATAAAAAGAAGAAGAAGATAAAGATGAAGAATAAGAAAAGGAAGAAAAAGAATAAGAAAAGGAAGAAAAAGAATAAGAAAAAAAGAATAAGAATACGAAGAATAATAAAGAAGAATTACATAATGAACAATAAGAAGAAGATGAATAACGAAGAATACTAAGATGAATAAAAAGATGAAAAAAAGATGAAGATGAATATTAAGAAAAAGATTAAGACAAAGTAGAAGAATAAATAAAATAGAAAAAGAGGAATAAGATGAAGAAAAATAATAATATTTATAATAATAGGAATAAGAAATAGAAGAAGAAGATGATGATGAAAAGTAATAGCAAGAATAATAAGAAAAAGAAGAAGAATAATAATAATAATAATAATAAGAAAATAATAAAAAAAAATAGAACATGGGGATATGGTGTCAAATTTGAAGAATAATATAATGAAATGATGTTGAATGCAACTAAGAAAAGGAGGATAAAAATGATGTTAATGATGCTAATGATGTCGAATAAATATAAGTGGTAGAAGAAAAAGAAGAAAATGAGAAAAACAAAGAACATTAAGAAGTATAAGCAAAAAAAGATGAAGTACAAGCGGCATAAAAGTAGAAATGGAAGAAAATATAGAAAAAAAGAAGAATATAAAAATAATAAGAAAAATAAGATGATGAGGATAAGGAGAAGAAGAAGAAGAAAAATAAAAAAGTAATTAGGAAGAAAAAGAAGAAGAAGAATAATAATAATAATAATAATAATAAGATGAAGAAGAAAAATAGGAAGATGAAGAAAAAGAAGAGAAAGAAGAAGATGTTGACGAAGAAGGTGAAGATGAAGAAGAACAAGAATAACAAGATGTACAAGAAAAAAGAAATGGAAGAAGAATAAAAGGATGAGGAAAAAGATGAAGAAAAAAGTGAAGAATAATAATAAGTGAAGAAAAGGATGTAAAAAAAGTAATTATAAAAAGAAAAAGAAGTAAAATAAGAGAAAAAGAAAAAGAAAAGAAAAAGAAGAAAAGAAGAAAAAAAAAGAAGAAGAAGAAGTTGCAGATGAAGAATTGTTAGAATAAGAAGATGAATACAATGAGGACTTAGTAGAAGTTGAATAAGAAGAATGAGCATAAGAAGAAGAAAAACATGAAGTGGATGAAGAGGAAAAGAAGAGGAAGAAAGGAAAGAAAAAAGAAGAAAAAAGAAGAAGAAGAAAAAGAAGAGAAAGTAGAGGAGGAAGAAGAAAAAGAAGAAAATCAAGAAGAAGAAAAAAAGAAGAAAATGTATAAAATGAAAAATAAGCAAATTGAAGAAAAATAGAAAGCAAAAAAAAATGTAAAAAAATGAAGAAGAAGATGAGGATGATGAAGTGGTAGAACAAGAAAAAAAAAAGAAAAGTTAGATGAAGAAGAATGTGAAAGCGGTTGAAGAAAAAGGAGAACAATAAGAACCAAATAAAAAAAATAAAAAAAATTAATGAACAAGAAGTGATAGAAGAAATGAAAATGAAAAAGAAGATGAAGGAGGAGAGAAGAAGAAAAAGAATAATAATAATAAGAAGAACAATAATAATAATAATAATAATAATTATTATTATTATTATTATTATTATTATTATAAGAGGAAGAGGGGGCAGAAGAAAAGGAATAAAAATAAATAGAAGAGAAAGAAAATGATGAAGATAAAAATTAAGAAGAAGAATATAAAGTAAAATAACAAAGACGAGATAATGTAAGAGAAGAAGATGATGTATAATAACAAAGTGAAGATAAAGAAAAAGAAGAAGTGAAAGAATAAGAATTAGAAGAATAAGAATTATTAGAAGAAGAAGAGAAAAAATAAGAATTAGAAGAATAAGAATTATTAGAAGAAGAAGAAAAAGAATGAGAAAAAAAATATGAAAATAATAATAATAAGAACTAAAAGAAGAATAAGAATAAGAACAAGGATAAGAAGCAAAAAAAAAGCGAAAAAAAAGAAGAAGAAAATCAAAAAAAAAAATAAAGAATGAAAATAAAAACATAAAAATAAAGAAGATGACAAAAAAAGTAGAAGAATTATTAGATATTTTGATTTAATTATACCACCTAATTTTATTGGATATGCCATGACCCAAAAATTCATTGATGAGAACACATCATCAATAGAGATGAATAAGTGTATGGATCAAATAGGTAGCAAATAAGACTTTCATTTAGATATCTATACCATAGTGATTATATCAATAGTTAAATTATTCAATAGAAACAACTCAATTCTAGTAAAATAGATATTATTATTTTTGAAACAATCTTAGATCCATGACTTTATTCATTTAATTTATGTGTTTGTTTGTTTAAATTGGTTAAAATTAAATTATGTTTGGACAAAGCATAATGGATGAGGTGTTGTGCTTTGGTTTATTGCCTTATTGGCATATAAGGCAATTATCATCAATGAGGCAATCCCAATGGTTGTCTACTAATAGCTATCCCCTCTATATGTTTTCATAGAGGCAAAAAATTATCTCTACTTGAGATTAATCCATAATTTCATTCATTTTAAAAAACTCATCCATTATCTTTAATGGTTGTTTCATATCCACACTCATATTCTTCGATCCAGGCTTCATAAGAACAAGTATTAACATGGTTTTTCATCATTTACACTTTTAGTTTCTTAAGTATCATACTCACATAATTAACATAGGCTTCTCTCATGTTTCACTATTGAGAATCAAATGAGTGAAAACAACTCATACGAACCATCAACAACTTATAATTCATAATATAGTTGCACATTTATTGAGAAAGTCCATCCCATTTAAGAGACTTGACTCATACACTAAAGGTGAAACCCTTAAAAGAATATTTTATATAATATTCATCCTAATTAAGAATTAATTCTTCAATATGATGTAATAGATTGCCATGTAAAAATATTCAAACTTTTGTTTTCATAAGAGTCATACTCATAATGATTAATTTATTCAAATTCTTGGTTTTAACATACATGTTTATCTCACACATCACAATCAAAAATAAATTTACTTCTTTCCTACCATATGCATGAGTGAGCCTCATGATTTATCTCTCATCATTCACCATGATAATCTTACATAAACCTACCAATAGTAAAAATCCTCTTTCAATCTTATTTAATAACATAACATAAAATCATTTTCAAATCACATAAACTAGTTATACAAACTATAGACCACATGCTATTTTGATAGAAATTCTCAAATTTATCATATAGAGGAGAGGTTTGAGAGGTGCACTTCTCAGCACTAAGGATTAGCATTGAGTCTTGTATCTCTTGCATGGTTGTGGAGCTCATAAAGAGAATGAAATTTACTCTAGGCTTGGTAGTTGTATCGTGTATTTTTTTATTGCATGGAGGAAGAATAAAAAATAGATAGATCCATTGTGAAATTTCTCTTTCTTCCTTTTTATACTCTATTAATTTTGTATTAATTTAAGTAGAAAGTCTTGGCTTTTAGAAAAAAAGTTATCACTTTGGCCTTCACACTACAAGAAAAATCACATATAGCTAGGGATAATTCCCTAGCTAAGTGGGTATTTTTCGTCGCTAAATGGGATATAGTGATGGATTAACGATGGATCAGTTCCCTATCTAATGTGCTGGTCGCTAAAATATAGTGAGTGAAAATTTCCCTTGCTAAAAATTTAGTGATGGAAAAATCTATTGCTAAAAAAGATAAATTCCCTAGCTAAATTAGATTTTTCGTCGCTATACAAAAATAGCGATGGAAGATTCCCAAGCTAAAGTACTTGTCACTAAATTTTAGTGATAGAAATGGTCCCTAGCTAAATAAATTTAGCGACGGAAAAATCTATTGCTAAAATAAAGATTTACCTTGCTAAATTAGCTAGGGAATTTTCCCTAACTAATTTAGCAAGGGAATTTTCCCTTGCTAATTTAGCAAGAGATTTTTCCCTAGCTATTTTAATTTCAAAACTATTTTTAGAATTTAATTTATTTTAAAATTTTTTAATTAAATAATTTAATATTTTATTATCAAATTGAATAAAAAAATGAAACTATAAATAATTTATAATATATAAATAAAATCATTTAATAACTTATTCTAATTTAATATTTTATATAATTGAAACAAAAAAAATAACAAAATTACATCTTATTCTTCAATATATCTACTAACAGTGTATAAAGTATAATTTATCCATTCATTGACGCTGCTTTCTCTCCCTCTACTCCTCCGATCACCATTTTTCTACTATGCCAAAGCTATCCGAGTCACGACACGTAATGTCTAGTAAAAAAATATCATCATTTATACAAGGTTTGTATGAGGAACAATGTGGTATTCTATATGTAAGAAATTTAAACCACTTAGTCAAATTAAAATAAAAAAAATTATGTTTTGATCAATATATAATTCTGGAATATATATATATATAAATATATACTAGCATTTCACTTGTACATATATTACTGCAGTATATGTACATAAAAACTACAATATTATGTGTACATATATACTAGGTACAAATATACTCAGTATATATTTATATAAAATACTGTAGTATTATATGTATGTATATACAGACTTTATTTGTACGTATATACCATATTTGTTGTTGTTGCTGCTACTCTCACTGTCGCTGCCGCTCTTGCCACCGCTGCCGCTACTGCTGTTGCTGCCATTACCACTGCTGCTGTTGCCACTACCTTCGTTGCCTTTGATGCTGCCACCACCACTGATGCCACCACCGCTGTTGCCACCGATGCCACTGGTACCCCTGCTGCTAGTGCTGCCACTTCATGTCGTAGCTGTCATGGTTGCCGCTGCATGCCGTAGCTACCATCGCTGCCACGACATGCCATAGCTACCGTGGCTGTCGCTGTCGCCGCTACCTCTATTGCTACCGCCGCTGCCACTACTACCGCTGCCTCCTACAGTGCCGTTGCCACTGCTTCCAGTGTTGCCATTGCTTCCGGTGCAGCCGCTACTACCACCACTGCCGCCGCTGCTTTGGGTGCAACTGCTTCTACCGTCGATGTCGCTACCTCTGTTGCCGCCGCTCCCACCAATGTCGTTGCCGCCCCCGCTGCTGCTGCCACTTCTGCTCCTATCAATGCCGCTACTGCCACCATTGCTGCTGCCACTTCTGCCCCCGCCGCTATCACCGCCACCACTTTCACCCCCGCCATTATCATCGCCACCACTACCACCGTTGCCACTTTCGCCGCTACCACCACTACCACTACTATCATCACTGCCACCGCTACAACTACTGTTAATTTTCTTTTACATACCTATAATAGGCTAAAACTCTACCCAAATAATTCAGAGATACACAAACATATTCACAGATATATAAAAACAATTATTATAGACATGAACAAACACAAATTAAAGTTGATTTTCATACAGCTTCAACTAAATTTTAATTAAATAATTTAATATTTTTATATAAGATTTAATAAAAACAAAAACTATAAATAAAACTTTTAAATTAAACAAAAAAACTTCATTTAATAACTTATTCTAATATAATATTTTAAATAACTAAAACAAATAAATAACAAAATTATATTATATCTTACTAATCAATATATCTACCGATTGTGCATAAAGTATAATCTATCCATGCATTGATGTTGCTTTCTCTCCCTCTACTCCTTCGATCACCAACTTTCTACTACGAAAAAAGCTATCTGAGTCACGGTACTTCATGTCTATTGAAAAATCCCTTCACTTATACAAGCTTCGCATGGGAAACAATGCGGTACCACATCTGTAAAAAATTTAAACCACTCGATCAAATCAAAATAAATTTTAAAAAAACTATGATTTGATAAATATATATTATACAGTAAATATGTACATATATACTAGTATTTCACTCTTACATATATTACTGTAGTAAATGTACATATAAACAGTAGTATTATGCGTACATATATACTAAGTACGTATATACTCAGTATATATGTACATAAAATACTACAGTATTATATGTACAAATATACTGACTATATACATACATATATACCATATTTTTTGTCATTGTTGCTGCTCCAGTTGTCACTGTCATTGTTGCCACTGCTGCTACCACTGCCGCTGCCACTAGGGGTGGGCATGGTGTGGTTTGGTTTGGGGTTTGACCAAAACTCAAACCAAATCTAATAGTTCAGTTTGTATAATTTTTCAATCCAAACCAAACTGAATTAGGACATAATCCAAACCAAACCAAACCTACTAAGTTCGGTTTGGTTCGGTTTGGATTGTCAGGTTGAAAATAACATATAAAAGAAAGCTACTTATATACGAAATAAGAAAATAAAACCTCGAAGTAATACAAATTGTTCAAATTGTTTACTAATAATAAAAATAATATTACAATAATGTTTCTAATTATTCATCAAAAGTAAATAACATAGATTAAACTAACCTTAGAATTAGTTAGGTGGTGGTAAATTCTCAATTGTGAAAGATATTCCTATAAAAAAAGACAAAATACAAATAATTATATGAACTAGTATATCTATATTTACAATTACAAAGACATAAAATTGAATAAAAGTAAAGTAAATAATATTTTTATTCTTACTTACCCAATTCAACATTTTCATTATATTCCAAGTCAACTGTTTGAACTTCCACTCTATGATCAATATGTATAAAATCTAATCGCAACCAATTTTGAGTACATACCAAAGCCTCAACCATTTTTGGACCTAATGAACTCTGAAATAGACCAATGATGTGGCCTCCAGTACTAAATATGGATTCAAAAGCGACAGTTGAAACTGGAATTGCATATACATCTCTCGCCAATTGAGGTAGAATCATATATTTTGAGCTATGTAGTTTCCACCATGCTAAAACATCAAATGATTAATCCTTTATGTCCTCAGATGCATCCAACAAGTATCTATCCACTTCACTTTTTATTTCATGGCAATCTTTTTCTTGTTTACTCACTTTGTAATTTGATTTCATATTACGACTTTGGCTTTTAGAACTAGAACATTGATAATCATCTCCCACCTTTTAACTATCTTCCACACTTTTTTCCCACTCATTGATGGTTATTACTTGTGCCTTCATTACTATTGAATGCATAGAACTCGTAAAGTCTTATGAGAGTATCTTTAACAACCTTGGTAAGCTTTTGAACTTGTAAATTGTCACATATCGCTTCAAAAAGATATGAAACATAATCTAACTTATATCTTCGATCAAGCAAAACTTCAATGACCAACAATTGATTTATATATGCAAGTGAACTCCAATATTTATCAAACTTGGTTAACATATTAGTAGCCATGTTACCAAGTAAACGATATCCACTTTTACTCCAATCAGTAAGCTCGATAAAAATTGCATTCAACTCATGAAAACACAAAGTAGAGGTGACAGTCAATGAAGCACTAAACTTCAATGTAACATCATAGAATATTTCTAAGAATTTTACAAAAACTCTTGCATTTTCCCAATCTATAAAAAAAGGTGGGCCGACTTTTTTTTTTCCATGTTCATCCTCTGCAAAATACCCAAGATAGTTTTCATCTTCTTCTTCCATCCTATCAAAAAGCTTTTTGAAATTTAATGCCAACTCTAACATCAAGTCGGTGGAATTCCATCTTGTAGGCACATCCAAAGTTATAAGACCTTTATGATCAATCTTCCCTTTCTCCACACGAGCTTTAAACTTTTGAAGCCTTGAAGGAGATGATCTAATATATCTAAAAACATTTCTAATTCTAAGAATACTATCATGCATCTCCTTCAACCCACTTGTCACAATTAAGTTCACAATGTGTGCAGCACAACGCATGAGTAAAAACTTCCCATCTAGAACATTACCTTTCCAATTTCTTAATTTTCGATTCAAATAATTAATTGCCACATCATTTGAAGAAGTATTATCAACTGTAATTGTGAAAACTATCTCAATTCCCCATTGAATTAGACAACTTTCAATAAGTTTACCAATTGTGTCTCCTTTGTGATTTGAAATAATAGAAAAATTTAAGATTCTTTTATACAACTTCCAATCATCATCAATGAAATGAGCAGTGAGAGACATATAATTGTTATCTTGAATAGATGTCCAAGTGTCTGTGGTAAGAAAAACTCTTTGTTTTTTTGCTACAAATAAATCTTTTAATTTTTTTTACTTATTCAAAAACAATTGGAATACATCTCGAGAAATTATTCTCCAAGATGGTGGATCAAATTGTGGGTTCAAAACTCTACAAAACTTTCTAAACCCTTCTCCCTCAAAATGGCTAAATGGTAACTCATCTATAATAATCATTTTACCACAAGCATACCTACATGCTTCTTTACTAAACCCCACAGCCAACAAATTACCACCACTATCATCTAGATTTTTCTGAAAAGCAAGTATTTTTTGTTTCTTGTCTTGTAGTCTATATGAATATTTTTTGCAGTGATTATTCAAATGAATCCATTAAGTACTTGTTCTACACTTGTTAGTGTTACATGCATATTCTTTTCCACAATACTTACATTTGCACCTAGGATCATTAGGACCATTATCTTTTATCTCAACAAAAATGATCCCATACAACTGATGGAGGCCTAAAAGGTTTTCGCTTCCAATATTTGTAAGGTTTATCTACTGATGAGCTGACTTCAAGATTTGCAGTAGGAAGTGAGGAGGATGTTTCTTTTGATCCAATTTCAATGTCATACAATTTCAATGTCATACAATTTCAATGTCATACAATCCATTAAGTACTTGCCTTCTACCACCCTCCACCCAGCCACCCCCATTAAACCAAATAAAAAAGACAGCGGGACTAGGGACATACCTCATCAACATGTAGGGGGATAGAAGATATGACTTCACTTCATTGGCAGTAGAGGCAACCTCGGTGACAAAAATGGCTTCGATGGAAGTGAGGCGTGATGCATGAGACGTGATGCGTGGGTTTGAGTCATGATGTTGATGTGTGATGAGTGATTCCTAGTCCTGAGCGTGATGCATGACATGTGAATCATGACGCGTGAGTCATGACGCTTGACACGTGAGGGGTGACGGACAAGGAGCCGAGGATCGAGGTTTCTTCTTTTTTTTAATTTTTCTAACGCTAAATGTAAAGTCAGAAAGGGCTAGGGTAGTGGGCTTCAGTTCGGTTTTGTTTGGTTTGGGTTATTATTTTTTAACCCTAAAACCATAAACCGAACTGAGCTAAATTTGTTTTGCAATTTTTAACCCAAACCAAACCTAACCTCCTTGCCAAACCAACCCAACATGAATTTTTCAGTTTTGTTTGGGCATGTTAATCTATTTGGATCAAATTTTGGCCACCCCTAGCTGCCACTGCTGCTACCGTTGCTGCCGCTGCTGCCAGTGCTGCCGCCGCTGTCGGTGCTGCCGCTGCTAACGGTGCTGCCGCCGCTGTCGGTGCTGCCGCTGCTAACGATGCTACCGCCGCTACCCCATCTACTGCTGCTGCCTCCGATGCTGTCACTGCCACTGATGCAGCTGCTGCCTCCATCGGCACTACTTCTTGAATAAAATTAGAATATCATTGAGCAGCTTTGATCTTTCATAATGACTTTATCCAACATAAAATTAGAATAATGACTTTATCATTGACTTTATCTTTCATAATGAGCAGCTTTGATCATTGTAATTAGAATATCATTGAGCAGCTTTGATCTTTCATAATGACTTTATCTTTCCATCAAATTTGGGTGCCCATATGCACTGATTCTATATATAGAAAAATCACAAAAGAATTTATATTAACAACAAGAACGTAATTATTTACTTCTTGAATAATATCCAACATAATAGGTAAGTAATTTGATAATCTTTTTTCAATACTTTTGTTTTGTTAATTTTACCTAAAAGTCATTGAAATAGGACTCTTTTGTCGATTCAGAAACATTCTTCCAGAAGAATACTTTAGAATCGATCATTTTTTTGTAAAACTTTATAATTATAGATGAACACTTTTAAGATGGAATAAAACTGTACAAATAAATAAATAACATTGAAAATAAGAAAATCATGACAATATAAAAAAATCACTAACAGAAACATCACAATTTTTTTTTCAAGTCATTTTTACATATTTCTTTTATCTCTCATCCACAATCTCAATTTCTAACTTTACTCTGACTGTAGAGAAGGCACAACATTCAATGATGTCATTGGTTTGGTAAATGGGAAAACTATCGGTGTAAAATATGGTGTAGAAGATAGAGATGAATCAAAAGTTTGAGTAGGAAGCACAATAGATGGTGGGCTTACATGTGATAAAGGTGATAGTAGAGGTCTCAATGATGGTGATGATGATAGAAATGAAGAATGTGGTTGTGATGTTAAAGTCTGGATATGATGGCTATGAGATGGTACTAATTCTACAACATGATGTAGCATACAAGATAAATTTGGTTCATTTCTATGTGCACATCCACCTCCACCACGTTCACATCCTTTAGGCACCATCTACTATATACAATAAAACATAGAACAAACAATAAAGATATGATGAACAAGCATGCATTTTAGAATAAAACACACAGAAAGATTTCAACAAAATATAAAAAGTCTTTGATAGTTTAATATTATAATAAAATTATAATAATTTAATTATTTGCATCACTATCATCCTCCAATGGATCTTCTGATAATTCGTCTGATTCTGATAGAAGTTCGAACTCATCTTCAAATAGAAATTGATCATCTTCAATTTTTATTGTGCCACTATTTGAGTCACATAAATTATATAGATATTCATCTACATTCACAGGCTCAATATTATTTATGTCATCTCCTTGGAATGCTAGTACAATATATAACTATGCACTTCTTTGTTGTGATGTTGGTACTTCAAATTTTGACCGAACTTTAATTTTGTAAATTTCTCATAAATTACTCTTATCACGAGATAAATTCGGATATATATAATAATATACTTGAGCGGCTTGAACTGTCATAATAAATGGCTCATATCGATTATATCTGTGTTTATGGTTAACATTCACTAACTTATAATCCGAATGAATCTTTGTGCCCACATTTTATGTAGGATCAAACCACTCGCACTTTAATAATACAATCATGTTATTTTCAAGTCCAGGATACTCCAACTCAAAAACTTCTTTGAGTTCACCATAATAATCAATCTCATCTGCACTATAATATGTGCATTTAATGCATACACTACTATTCATTATTATTTTAGAAGAACCATGTCAGATTGTGTGAAATTTATATCCATTAACAAAATACTCAGGATAGGTTGTCACATATCTAAACATGTCTTTACTTAGATTCTGAATAAAAATATTTGAATCTCCATTTGAAGGATCAATTACCTATGACATAAATTAAAAAATTAATATTAACAAATATAAGATAAGAATAAATTAAATAATTCAAAAATTTTAAAATTAATAATTCTCACATTATGTTTGAACCAATTCACAACTTCAATTTCTGGCATATAATCAACATCATTGCTAGAAATTACTGGTTGCCTATATTTTAACTGCTCAACATAAATAATACACATATATAAAAGCAGATAGAAAAATGTATATCAATTTTTAATAATTCCTATTAAAGATAAAATTAAACTATGATTAAACCTGCAACTATTTTATGTATACTTACTCAATATATGGTGCAACCTCCTCACATTTAAGTAAAACATATCACTGGGTTGCTTTGTACTCTTCATCTGTCATACATCTTTTCATTACTCTTCCAAATGTTCTTCCAGAGTGCTTGAAAATAGATAATTTGTTCACAGAATCTTCTTCTACCATCACATTCGCTTCATTATTACGAGGCACATTTTTATTTTTTGTATTGATATGATCCTCAAAATAATAAGAACAAAATGATGATGCTTCTTCTGCTAAATATGCATTGCAAATTGAACCTTCAACATTTTCATTATTTTGAACATTCAATTTTAACTTACGAAGATACCTACAACCACTATGTTAGGTTTCAATTATAGTAAATTATGATATTACTTTCTGTAGAAAATATGAAAACACAACAAATTATATGTATTTACCTCTCAAAAGAATACATCCACCTGTATTGTACTGACCCTACTATCCTTGCTTCATATGCCAAATTAACCGGCAAATGCTTCATTGAGTCAAAAAAATTTGGTGGGAATATCTGTTCAAGCTTACAAATAATAAGTGAAATGTCATTCTCCAACCTCACCATGTCATCTATTTTGATTGTGGTTATAGTTAGTTGTTTGAAAAACAAACTAATTTATGTAAGGACTTTCCAAACACTCAGGGAAAGTAATTCAGGGATTGCAATTGGTATTAATCTCTGCATAAATACATGACAGTCATGAATTTTTATTCCAAATAACTTAAGATTCTTCATATCCATACATCTACCCATATTTGACACATATCCATCAAAAAATTTCAAATTTTTTAACTCATTCACACAATATCTATCTTGCCTTCTTCTCAAGTATGCAACGATCTTTAGGAAATTTTTCTGTTGCCTCATTCAGTTTGAATTCAGGACGCTGACAGTAATCATTCAGCTCGTGTCTTGATTTTAAAGTGTCTTTTATTTTTCCGTCTACATTAAGGATAGTGTTGAAAACATTATCAAAGACATTTTTTTCAATATGCATTACATCTAAGTTATGAAAAATTAAATTAGAATTCCAATAGGGTAAGTCCCAATATATACTACATTTCCTACATCCAAATATTTTGCCTATTGGTCCATTACTTCCAATATCATCCTTTTCAGTTACCTTCTTCAAACCCAATCTCTGAATCTCTGTAATAATATCATCTCCTGAACGAACTGCTGGTGCAAAATGTCATCACAATTTTATTTTTTTGAAATGCAGTTCTATTTCTTCAAAATTGATGATTTGAAGGTATAAACTTATGATGGTTATCAAACCATAACTGGTTACCACTAAATTTGAGGGTAAATGCATCTGGATTTGTCATGCAATATGGGCATGTGAATCATCCTGTAGTACTCTAGCCAGACCACATTGAATATTTAGGAAAGTCACTTACCGCCAACATAATGACTACCAGCTTAAGAAAATTTTGCTTCTTTGAGATATCATATGTATCAATGTCAAAATCCCACAAATGATTTAACTCTACAATAAGAGACTGTAAGAAAACATACAACATGTCTTTCGGATTTTTTGGCCCTGGAACCAATATTGACAAAAACATATATTTCTCCTTCATACACAACCACGGTAGCAAGTTATAAGGTGTCACTATCATTGGCCATGTTGTATACTATTGTACAGATTGCCCAAAAGGCTGAAATCCATCAGTGTAGAGACCCAATCTCACATTTTGACTTTTAACTGCAAAATCTTGATGTATATAATTAAAATGCTTCAAAGTAAGTGAATCTGATGGATAACGCATTACCCCTTTCTTCAACATCATGCTCAGAATGCCACCTCATATCATTTGTTGTAGTATTTGATGCATATAGTCTCTGTAATCGAGGAATTAATAAAAAATAATACATATTCTTAAATACAACCTTCAATTTTTGTGGCATATCTACAACAGGAGATGCCTTTTAAATCGAGGATGATCACAAAACTTACAACTAATTAAATCACTATCACCACCCCAATATAAAATATATCCATTTAAACAATAATCAATTTTTTTTTACTAGTAGACTCATTCATCGTAGAAACTTCTTAGTGTTGTAAAAGTTGTTATTGATCAAATTATTATCCCGGCAATCTCCTTCATCAGTTCTGTCACCTGATCAAATAATTTCTCAGACATATGATTTTTTGACTTACTGCTCATATGTCCAGCTACAAGTGACAATTGCAAATGTATTTTACAACCATGCCACAACTCTTTATCTGCAGCTTTAAGTATTTCATAAAATTTCTGAGCTTTAGGATTAGGTGGTTCATCCATGTAATCCATATTGAAGTCAGCACCAGCAGCTTCCGTGATCATTTTATGGTATATGTTTGATGATTTTTCACCAGAAGCAAATGATTTTGTATCCACATGTTGGTCAATGTTCTGAGCCTTTGTAGATTCCCCATGATAAATCCAAACAAAATAATTTGGAACAAAGCAATATTTTGCCAAATGGTATCTTATAGTGTTTGCATCACGAAAAGGGATATTTTGACACTTGTGATGATTACATGGACACTTTATTTTTTTCTTCATCCATCCATCTCGATTGACTACATGAAAAATTGATGAAAGTTTCAAGCCCACTCAAAAAATATTTATTCAAAAATCCATTAATAAACCTTTTGTACATCCACGGATGATTTGAACTCATTTTGCCCGATTTTATTTACAAAAAATAATGCTCAATCATTATTTTGAATTAAACATTCTATTATTTCAAAATATACTAATAATTAAATAAAATTACTTACATATGAATATTTAAAAATTAAATATCGTGAATATTGAGGCAATGCGTTTGGAGAATCTACATTAATAGATAAATCCATTTTTAGCACAATAAAGTTAATAGATATCATAGTAATACTAGATAAAGGGAGTAAAATATGATAATGCACAAGAAAGGAAAGCAAAAAAAGAAAGACATTTAATGTTTGAAGGGGGAGAGGGAGAGAGAGAGAGAGAGAAGGTGGGGAGAGAGAGAGGGGCAGAGAAATGGGGAGACGTGGGGAGAGAGAGGAGAGAGAGAAGGAGGGAGAGAGGGGGGAGAGAAATGGTGAAAGGGAGAGAAGGGGAAAGAGAGCGAGAGAGAGGAAGAGAGAGAGGTAGAGACAGGGAGAGAGAGGGAAAGTGAGAGAAAGAGGAAGAAATGGGGGGAGAGAGAGAGAGAACAATCAATAAAGGAGAGCGAGAAAGAAAATAACAAGAGAGAGAGTGACACATAAAGAAAATAACAAGATAGAGAGAAGAATAGAGTGAGAGAAAAGAGTGGGAGAGAGACAGAGAGAGTGCAGTGTTAGTATAAAAAATTATATAAAAGAAAATAAAATTTCTTCTATATAAACCTATCAAATATTACATCTTTTGTCATACATAAGTTCATATTTGAGTCTGATGCCCCAGGACTGGGATTAGGTAAGAGTACGACCCTTATTTGTATTATACCATATATGAGCCTGATCAATGGACAATCTCATGATATGTGCTTACATATTGTTGATATTATATTTTTTGCCATTTAATTTCAAGTTAGTGCAACAAATTAGTATTTTCCCATATAGAATTATATGTTAGGATACAAATAGTAAATGTAGTTATAAATAGTTACATATAGTTAAACATATAATTATATATAGATATATGCATACAAGTAGTTATAAGTAAATATAAATAAATGTATACAAAGTTATAAACAATTATATAGATTTACATATATGTATACATAATTTAAAATAAAGTTATATTTATTTATATAGAGTTATTTATAGTAATAAAAATATTTATATATAGTTATACACATATAGTTAAACATTGCGTTGTATGTTTTTATACATATAACTATAAATATTGTTACATGTAGTTATACATATAGTTACACGTATAGTTATACTTATATTTTACACGTAGGTATATATATTTTATCATATAATTTCATATATTTATACATATAGTTATGTATAGGCATGGAAATACTAAAACATATTTTTTATACTAATATATAAAAATGTATATTAAAATAAATGTTGTTAATTATATATTTATATATAGTTATGTATACCATTTTTATAGTTATACATATAGTAAGATAGAATTATTTATAGTTATATGTTAGTATACATATAATATATATAGTTATAAAAAATTATATATCGTTAAACATTTAGTTATATATATATATATATATATTATATGTATATATATATAGTTATATATATATATAGTTATATTCATTTAGTTAAACATTTAGTTATATATATAGTTATATATATATATATATTCATACGGGTAGTAAAATTTAGTTATACATAAATATATACAATGTTATAAAAGTATATACAGATTTACATATATGTATACATATATGTATAAATAGTTAAAAATATAGTTATATTTAATTATATAAAGTTTTATTTAGTTTTACAAATATTTATATATAGTTGTACACATATAATTAAATATAATGTTGTATGTTGTTATACAATGTTATTATAAATATAGTTACATGTGGTTATACACATAGTTACACGTATAGTTAAACTAATATTTATACATGTATGTATATATATTTGTTCATATAATTTCATATATATATATATATAGTTGTGTATAGGTATGGATATACTAAAATACATTTCTTATACTAATATATACAAATGTATATTAAATATGTGTTGTTAATTATATATTTAAATATAGGTGATACATTAATAATATAAAATTATGTATAGTTATATGTTATTATACATATAATATATATAGTTATAAAAATTATATATCATTAGACATTTAGTTATATATATATTCATATGAGTAGTTATATTTTGTTATACATAAATATATCAAAAGTTATAAACAAATATATAGATTTACATATATGTATAAATAGTTAAAAATATAATTATATTTAATTATATAAAGTTTTATTTAGTTTTAAAAATATTTATATATAGTTATACACATATAATTGAACATAATGTTGTATGTTGTTATACATGTAATTATAAATATAGTTACATGTGGGTATACATATAGTTACACGTATCGTTAAACTTATATTTATACATGTATGTATATATATTTATTTATATAATTTGATATATCTATACATATAGTTATGTATAGGTATAGATATAGTAAAATATTTTTTTGAATACTAATATATACAAATGTATATTAAATATAAGTTGCAAATTATATATTTAAATATAGTTATGAATAAAGCTTTTATAGTAATACATATAGTCAAATATAATTATTTATAGTTATATGTTCTTATACCTTTGGGATCCAATTGCAAAAAGACACAAAATAGAAAACAAACAAGTTTGGCTTACAATAGATCAGAACAAGTAAATGTAGTCTTGTATTTAAGGCATGCAATATATTAATATAAATACAATTTGAATCCCCATGGAAATAGATGATGTCATCCACATAACAGAACAAAACTCAAGCAAAATAGGCAAAGATTAGATCCACATCCAGATATGTCAACAAAGTTTGCCTTATCCTGCTTAAATTGTTTATGATTCGCTGGCAGTGTAATTGGAAAGCCAATCAAGTCCCTCATATAGGCCCTTGCCAGAGGTAGCACATGTGCTCTAAATGTGCCAATGGCATTGAAGAAGAGAGTGAAGTCTTAGCTTGTCTGTAATTTTAGTTGCATTCATCACATTGGGAAGATCTTACTTATTGGAAAACACTAGAAAAACTGCATCTCGAAGCTTTTCCTCATTAAGTATCATATGCAACTCATCTATGGCTTCAACTACTCGATCTCTATCATTGCTGTCCACCACAAATATGAGACATTGGGTATTTTGGAAGTAATCCCTCAAGAAAGAGCAAAACTTGTCTTGACCCCCAACATCCCACATTATGAAATTGAAATTTTTGTATTTAACAGTTTTTACATTGAAGAAAATAATAGGAATAGTGGTGACAATTTCACCAAGTTTAAACTTATACAGAATCATCATCTTTCCGCCAACATCAAGTCCTAACATCAAAATTTTTTTCTCCTTGTTGGAAAACAACCTGCTGAATAGCTTTGTGAACATAAAACTCATTTCTTCCACTAAATCTCAAATCCTTTGTCGTATGGCAGTAAAGAGATCTGATGAGACAAAGAAACAGAGTCAATAGACTTCAAGAGATGGTCACTAGAGAGGGAGGTCAACCTTTATATGTTCTTATACCTATAGTATACATAATTAAAAAAATAGTTATATATAGTTAAACATATAATTATATATAGATATATTCATACAAGTAGTTATACGTAGTTATACATAAATATATACAAAGTTATAAATAAATATATAGATTTAATTATATGAATATATATATGTATACATATTACAAATATAATTATATTTAATTATATAGAGTGTTACATAGTTATACAAATATTTATATATAGTTATATGCATATAGTTATAAATATGTATCTAGTTAAAGATATAATTATATATAACATTTTTATAGGTATACATATAATAAACTATAATTATATATAGTTATATATTATTATACATATGATATATTTTGTTAAAAATATAGTTATATAGAATTACTCATATAGTTATAAAATATTATATAGTTAAAAAAATAATTATATATAGTTATTAATATAGTTAAAAAAATAGTTTACATAGTTACAAATATAGTTAAATATTATTATGAATTGTTTTATATAGTTATACAAATATTTATAAATAGTTTTCATATACTATGATACCAACACACTCTCAAATGTCCAATTGAATTACACCACTATAGAGAAAGAACTTGTATAAATAATCTTTTTTTTAGCAAGTTAATATCATATATAGTGGGAACCAAAGTCATAGTATATACTAAATATTCTATAATCAAATATCTCATAGAAAAGAAAGATATTAGGCCTAGATTGATTTGATGGATTTTAATTTTTACTATTACAATAGTTTGAACTAGAGATATTAGAT
This sequence comes from Sapria himalayana, assembly GCA_029783825.1. Taxonomy (NCBI): domain Eukaryota; kingdom Viridiplantae; phylum Streptophyta; class Magnoliopsida; order Malpighiales; family Rafflesiaceae; genus Sapria; species Sapria himalayana. The sequence goes on along the minus strand of JAREIK010003411.1, from coordinate 88,085 downwards.
AAGAAATGTACATATAATCAAAATTGAAAATAGCTTATCAAGACTAGAAAAAGAAGATATAAGAGTTGTAAAAAAGAATATTAGATAGATTTTTTTATTTGAATAAATTATAGTATTGAATGAAAATGTAACTCCATGGTAAGCAGTATTGAATGAATCGTATAATTGCAAGTAGTACTCTGATTAAATTTTGAGGCAAAGTATTATAGATGAGAGATTAGTAGTATCTTGCAATAATGTCACTTTTTGCTCGTGCTCTCACAAATTTGTGGAACATGTTAATATTTAATTGCTCGAGTATTTTTCTTCTCAAACTAAATGTTGATATTTACATATATATGCATAAATATATATGTGCATATACACTAACATACACACACACACATATTTATATATCCATATACATTATATATCACAATACACATTTTTGTACTTTTGTATATATTCACACATGTATCTACATTTTCAAAGTAATTTGTATATACTTGTATGCATGCATATACTACTTAACACCCACACAAACACACACATATACCTATATACGTAATGTATTTTTAAAGTCACACATGGAACTATTATATATATGTGAGTGTGTGTGTGTGCGCGCACGGGCATGTGTGTATGTGTGTGTGTGCGCGCGCGGGCATGTGTGTGTGTGTGTGTGTGCATGCGCAGGCATGTGTGTGTGTGTGTGCACGCGCGGGCGTGTGTGTGTGCACGCGCGGGCGTGTGTGTGTGTGCACGCGCGGGCGTGTGTGTGTGTGTGTGTGCATGCACGGGCGTGTGTGTGTGAGCACGCGCGGGCGCGTGCGTGTGTCTAAATGTATTTAACATTTTATGATTTTGAAAATTTAATTAAAATAAAATATTATATATTGTAAACATTTTATAAAATATTGTAAATTCTTTATAAAATAAAATTTTGTGTGTGAATGCGCGCACGCGCGCGCGCGTGTGTAAAGCATATTAATGCATAAAATAAAATTATGAATTAACTATATGAGCTTCTATTTTATTCAAATAGTTGGTTTTTTAATATTTATATTAAAATTACTATCATTATACTCATATAAATAAATGAAAATCACATATTTGTAAATTATGTTTTTTTTACAATTTTGTTAAAAATTAAAACATTGGTCATAAATAGATAATATTGTTTTTGTTTTTCTATAAAATTTTATTATTAAAATATTAGTCAATGAAAAATTTCTACCTATTATTTATTGTTTTAATAAATTTTTAGAAACTTTCAAATTCAAATAATTATAATGTAGTGCATACAAATACATGTTTTTAATGTTTTGTAAAAAATCAATTATTTCTTTAATTATGTTCAAACAAAACAAGTTACCATATAAATACATGAATAAATTTTTCTACAAGTTATTATTTTTTTTATTCAAAATATATAAATGACCTTATAAATATATGAATCTGTTTTTTTAAATAATTTTTTTTAATTTTTTTTTTTAAATTGAATTCATGACAATGTTATTATTTGTAATTAATAGATAAATTTTAAACATTGTTTTTTTATAATAAATATAACATATTACATATTATGAGGCACAAATTTTATTTTGTAAATAAATTTTATTTTTAAAGTTTTATCTTTGAAAATTGAAACTACATCACATATATATTTTAGAAATTTTTTATAATATTTGTTACACAAACATATTGTTATTTGTTTTGAAATTAACTACATGAATTTTAACATTTATACAATTTATTAGAAATCAATTTTAGTTAAATTATATTAAGTGAAACGAAATACAAACCCTAAACATATTAAATCATAATGATTTATACAAACATATAAAAATACATTAAAAATACATTTAAGGTTGAAAAATTAAATTTAAGTTGCTAAAATATGTGTAAAAATGCTAAAGATTTATACTATATCAATATATATATGAGATGAATGATATGAATGGATATTGAGTTTCTAAAGCATGTAGTTATATTAAGTTTTTCAAGTAATTATGTATATTTAGACATATGGCTATGTATAAGTATTGGTGTAGGTAATATATTGATATGCATATTGTTAAATACATTTATATATAGTTATATTCAAATGTATAAATCTGTATACATTTAAGTTCCTCAAATCAATGAGTGTATTTAAACATAACTATACATCAATATGCATGTGTGATATAATTAGAATTTCTTATATAAATATATTTTAATATATCTATAACTATAAAAATAGTATACATAAACATAACTATGTATAATAACAACAACATATATTTAAAAAAAAAAAACACACACACACACACACACATATATATATTTGTTTGAATTAATTGATGATAGACACCTTGCTTTTATTGTTACATTTTAGAAAGTGACTGCATAAAGGTAGATATAATTGTGTGAAGAAGTGGTTAGATGTAACAAAAAAAAACAAAAATCACTATATGACATTATTTTTTGGCCAACAAGAGACTCTAGTTGGCAAAATAAGCTAAATATAGAAATGACATTGGATTAATCATATCTATGCTTTTAAAAATACACCAAGCGCCTTTACATGGAGTTCACCTGGTGGCGCATCGTGATCACCATATTCCACAGTTTCTTAACATCAACTTCTTCCAAAGTCTCAAATATTCAGCCATGGAATATGACAAATTCTATGTCAAAGAGAATGAGAGAAATGCTAAAACTAAATCGATCTAACTAGTTTGATTAAAATTGAGTTTGATTTGATATATTTATTCTAGTTTGATTTAATAAATATATCATTTTATTATTGTTTTTTAATGATTGATTTTATTTTACTCTTAAATAATACATAAAGAAATATGATTCTAATTTATATGGTGTTGTTTCTCATTAAATACTATGAAAAAATTATGAGAAATCTGAAATGATTTCACCCAACACATGAATAATAAAAAAAGTCATATTTAAAGTTGAATCCACTCTTCCACACATGTCAAGTAAAGACAAAATAATGTAAACCTACAAAATGACCAAAATAAATAATGAATATTATGTAAAGAATACGTCTCATTATTGTGGCATAAAAAAATTTGAGAGAGAGAGGGAGAGAGAGAGAGAGAGAGGAGAGGGAGTGAGGGAGAGAGAGAGAGGAGAGGGAGTGAGGGAGAGAGAGAGGGAGAGAGAGAGAGAGGGAGAGGGAGAGAGAGAGAGAGAGAGGGAGAGAGGGAGAGGGAGGGAGGGAGAGGGAAAGAGAGAGGGAGGGAGGGAGAGGGAAAGAGAGAGGGAGGGAGGGAGAGGGAAAGAGAGAGGGAGGGAGGGAGAGGGAAAGAGAGAGGGAGGGAGGGAGAGAGGGAGGGAAGGAGAGAGAATGAAAGAGAGATAGAGGTGTCAACCGGGCCGGCCCGGCATGAGGCACTACACGGTTCGGCCGTGCCTGGGCCGGCCAGGCACGGGAAAATCCCGTGCCCATGCCCGTGCCCGGGTAAGGCACGGGCCGTGTCGTGCCGTCCCTGACCCAGCACGGTTCGGTGCCCGTGGCACGGCACACCGGCACGGACTCATCCCGTGTCCCCCTTGCTTCACCCCTACTGCAAAAAAGACTACTACGGGCCTGGTCTGATTGGACCTGGCCCGCGGTCCCCCGAGGCCCAAGCAGACCCAATTCCCCCCCCCCCCCCCCCAACGGGAAAAAAAAATTTTTAGAAATTTTAAATTTCAGCCGTTGGATCTCGCCTCCAACGGCTCTCATAATTTTGCCCCCTACAAAATTAAAAAAAAATCGAAAAAAATGATTTTTTTTTTTAAAATTATTTTATTTAATCTATAAATTCCACTCCCCCCTCTCAATAACATTTATATTTTTCATAAATATTTTTTCTCTCAAATATTTCATTTTCTCTCTCAAAAATCTTGCTCCTCTCTCGCGGGACTCGGGATTTCAGCATTCGGCTTGGATTTTCAGGAATCTCAACTTGAGTTTTAAATTTTGAGCTTGACTGTGGTGCACCGTGCACATGACCAACCTCACTGCTTTTACCGGGTAATATATTTTAAGTATTTTTTACTTTCTCTCTAGTTTCTCTCTCTAGACCAAAAATAGAAAATTTTAAATTCAGTCATCTAGTCTCTAAATAACTATTCTGATTATGAAAAATCCTAAAAATGACAAATACTAATGAAACATATTTAAATTTAGAAAATGAAAATATTACACAGAGGTCTGATGTTACTGAAACTTTGGTTTCTCTAGTCGTCTCAATCCAAACTTCTAAAAAACAAAAAACTAGGAGGATTTCTGTAGTTTGGACTCATTTTAATATAATAAAACAAAAAAAATGTTAGGGGTGAGGAAGAAGAAATGGCACAGTACAAATATTGTACGAGACTTTTAATATGTATGAGTTTGTTTGAGACTGAGCACCTTAAGAGGCATGCCGAATTATGCACCAAAAAACATGGTCCATTAGATCTTAGGCAAATCCAACTTGGCACTGTATTTTTTGAGACTGGACCGAGTCCAGTCTCAAAGTTTACTCCCTTCATATACTCCAGCGAGTTGAGTAGGGACGACATGGCCAGACTTATCACATTGATGGGTCTTCCGATCAGATTTTCGGAAGATCCAAGGTTAGTGCGCATCATGCAGACATATTTTCAGCATGCTTATCGTAGGATTGCTAGGTCCGCATCTAGGAATGACATACTAAAAATATATAAGTTAGAAAAATAAAAAATAATTAATGAATTTATGGCATATAGTGGAGTGGTGTCCGTGACGTCCGATATTTGGTCAAGTCACGATGAATCATCTTATGCATGTCTTACCAGCCACTATGTAGATTCTAACTGGACTATGAATAAAAAAATTTTAGGAATCTCTGAGATTCTTCATCCTCATGATGGCCCGACCATTTTTGAGTGTATGATGAAAATCTTTAGAGAATATAAAATTCAAAATAAAATTTTTAGTGTCACATTCGATAACGCATCTAATAATGGAGTAGTGATTAACATATTTGTTAGAAGTATTAGAGATGCACCATTAGGAGAGATCTTTCATGTCAGATGCATGTGTCACGTGATTAACCTGATTGTTCAAGCGGGTATGAAAGTGTGTTCCCCCACATTGGATAATATACGTAATGCACTAAAATATATTAGCACTCCTCGAGACAACAAGAGTTTGATAGTCTTTGTTTGTCTACTAATCTTAAGAAGAAGAAATTTCAATCGGATGTGAGACATCGTTGGAATTACACGTACCTGATGTTGGAATCATGTGTTGGATACGAACACGTGATATCCAACTACGTCAATAGTAAGAGTGACGAACTTATTATTGACGACACTGACTAGGCTTCAGGAACTTCATTTATGAAATTACTGAAGATTTTTTATGACACGACGAACATGTGTTCTTCGGTTTATACGCCCACGACTTGCATTGCACTCCGGTGCATATGCAGCATTAGTATCATGTTTAGGAAGTATTGAGCTGACCCGACACTAAGCCATATGGTTACAGAGATGGAAACCAAGTACTTAAAGTACTAGTCCACCATTCCATCTCTTTATTGTCTCGCTGCATGCATGGACCCTAGGGTTAAGGTAAAAGGGGTAGAAAACACTCTGACTTACATTTCCTTGTGCATGAACCTGGAAGAGCCACCTGAAGGGTTCATTCACGAGAAGTTGACTGACCTGTTCACTACTGCAATACTAGGTATGGTGGTGGTGGTAGTGAGACTGTGATTACGGACATTGATACCTTGTTCGGAGATGACGAATTTTCGATTCAGCTAGCGAGTGGGAAACATAGGGGTGAACCATCACATAGGAGCGAGCTTTCTCAGTACTTAGATACCGATTACTGCTCAATCCTATCACATTTTGATACTAAGAATCTTGATATATTACAGTGGTGAAAATCAGATGAGTCCACCTTTCCCGTGCCATCTAGGATGGCACGGGATCTACTGACTCCTCCGGTGTCAAGCGTAGCATTGGAGTCTGCTTTTTCTGTTATAGTGAACTTGATGATGGATAGAAGATCGATATTACGTCCAGATATTGTTGAGGCCTTGGCT
>JAREIK010003411.1:47035-77035 GCA_029783825.1 Sapria himalayana | reverse complement strand
ATGAGCTGGATATCTTATATATTTTAATCCAATATGAATCATATTGATAGTCAATGCTAGGGTATTTATAAGGGAGCCTATGCAGCATTTAATTAAACATAGTAATTAAAATATAGTCTAATATATACATGTATTTAAATGTCTTGTAAAATAGTATCTGTATACATAAAGCCTATTACATTTTTATTTGAACTAGTTGAAAACAGATCAATAAATGTTTACAGATATTAATTTGATATTAATAGATATTAATGTGACTACACTTTATATTTACAGATATTAAATACACTCTTACATTTTTATAAGAGTGTGTGTATTTCCCTATACATAAAGCCATGTATAAAATATAGTTTACATATATTAATTTAATTTTATTTATTGGGTAGGCACGACATTATGGAATAATAGATATTTTTATTATGCAGATTTATTAGACGTGTATTTCATAATTATAACTTACAAATTTCAAATATACATTATTAAAATCCTATCATAAAGTCAATATATCTTTATTTGTGTAAAATATGTATATAATGATATATGTATAATACTAATTATATCTGAAATAAATGACATGTTGTATATATATAATACTAATTGTATATGTATAATACTAATTATATATGTATAATACTAATTATATATGTATAATACTAATTGTATAAAATTATGATAGATATATATAGATATAAATAGATAGTTATATATATATATATATATATATATATATATATATATATTAAATATATTTTGTTATATTTATTCATAGTTATGTTTATGTAAATTATTTTTATAGTTATAGATATAATAAAATACATTTATATATTTATGTGTTATATACACACACTACCCAACACAAAACACCCATTTTGTGTTATATACGATTAAGTTTATATAAGCAATCCAAGTATAGTTAAATTAACAGAATATGTATTTTTAAAAAAAGTATAATTAAATTATCTGAATATGTATTAAAAAAAAGTATAATTAAATTAAGTTTATATAAGCATACCTACTGCCCAACACAACATAAATGCATTAGGTATGTATCACAATAAGTATAATTAAATTAATGTATACGTTTAAAAAAGAAAAATTTCAGAAACAAAATTAACAGAAGCAATACGTATTAAGATAATCGATGAAGAATTAGGGTAGAAAACGTAACTCAAATCAATAACAAATTATCGCTTAATTCGAATATGTTTATGTTGCGTCGGTGTCGAGAGAAGGATGGAGGATTGCGGAGGAGTTGTGTTTCTTATTCTTTGAAAATGTCAAGAGAAAGATGGAGGACCTAGTCTCGACAAAATAAACATTAAATAACAAATTATATATTTTTTCAAAATATTTATATTTTTAATTATAAAAACATTAAATAAATAACACACACACACACACACACACACACACACACACACACACACACACACACACACACACACACACACACACACAAAGACTCATTTATTTTATTTACTATCAAAATTTTTTCAACTAAATTAATGTGCGTGTAGCAAGGTACAAATTAAAAATATACACATTACAATTTTTTATTATAATATTACTTAAACAATAAATATATAAACAATTTTTAAAAATATATGTTTAGCCTTATAAAAAAAATATCAAATAGCTATAAAATTAACAAACTTCATATAATAAGACATACATGAAAAGATGATTTGTCTTCTAGCCACTATCCTAAAAGTTATAAAATACTCTTAATGTTAAAAAATATATAAAAATTTATATTTTATGGTTATAAATTTTTAAGAATTCATTATATTAATATATATGAAGATAATATGTAATAATTTTAAAGGTATAAATTTCATATTATTTGATATCATTTATAATATTTAAAATTCAAAAAATTACTTATAGTGATAAGATAATTAAAAAAAAGGTATAATAATTATTTTAATAAAAACTGAATGTTAAAAGGTAATAGAAAAAATATTACTCAATTGTTTAATTCTTATAAATTTTAGTAGGGGCAAACATCTATGTATTTATTTTAAATATTAATTTATTTTCTTTTAACTTTAATGAAAAAATTTATATTTTTATTATATATCAAAAATTTCAAATTTTGTATTAATTATTTTTTTAAAAGTTTCCTATAATCATAAATTTTTTTTATATTAATAATCATATTAATATTTACTAGTTAATTCATCAATTCAGATATTTTTGAAAATATTTTATATTTTATCATACAATGAATTAATTTATATTTATATTAGTAGAAATTTTAATGTATGTTAATTTAATTTTTAAAATATCGAAATAAAATGATTATACTTAATGAATTAATTATTTAATGTTTCTTTAATACAAATTTTCAAGTTTCTTAATTAAAAATTTTATAAATGTATAATTTTTAAAAAAATTAATACATCATAAAAATAGATATTTTAGTCCTTATTAATTTAATTTTTTTGTATTTTTGTATTTTTGTATTTTTGTATTTTTATATTTTTATATTTTTATATTTTTAAAATTATTTATTTATAATATTAGTTTTTATGATTTTACGAGGAGAATGTAACTCTCAAGGATCACTCATCTATAGACCATTAACATATATTCAATAAATAAAATTATATAAAATATTAAAACTAATAATAAATTAAAAAAATTAAATAATTAAATATTGGCTAGAGAAATTTTGTCTTTATGTTCGGGATTTAATTAGCTAGGGAAGTTCAGTCACTAAATTCATCGCTATATTCCAGATTTAATTAGCTATAGAAGTTCCCTCGCTAAATCCACCGATATATTTCGGATTTTATTAGCTAGAGAAGTTACGTCAATAAAATCTGTCACTATTTTCAAAAAGTATTTGGCGAGAGAAGTTCCGTCCCTAAAATCCGTCACTATATTAAGTATATATTTAGCAAAGAAAATTCTGTTGCTAAATTCGTATTTATATTTTCGAGATGTAATTAGCTAGGAAAATTACGTCTCTAAAATCTATCGCTATGTTCAGTATGTAATTAGCTAAGGATTTCCGTAGCTGAAATCTGTCGCTATGTTATGGATGTAATTATCTATGGAAATTCCGTCACTAAATCTGCCGCTTAATTCCGTATTTAAATAGCTAGAGAAACTCTGTTACTAAATCCGTCGCTAATTTCCGAATTGTATTAGCTAGAGAAATTCTGTCATTAAAACCATCGCTAATTTTTGGATTTTATTATCTATGGAAATTTTGTCGCTAAATCCATCGTTAATTTCTAGATTTTATTAGCTAGGGAAATTCCATCGCTAAATCCATCGCTATATTATGGTTTTTATTAGCTAGGGAAATTTCATTATTAAATAAGTCGCTAAATTCTGGATTTTATTAGGTAGGGAAATTTCATCGCTAAATCTGTCGCTATATTTTGGTTTTTATTAGCTAGGAAAATTCTGTCACTAAATCTGTCGTTATATTCCCCACTTTTATTAATCAGAATTTATGAAAATATTACATCGCTAAATCCATCGCTAAATTTTTAGCTTTTCTTGAGTGGAAATTACCAAACTATTTTATCACTAATCCGTTGCTAAATTCCCCGCTTTTTTTGATGTGGAATTTACGAAATTATTCCATCACTAATCCGTTACAAATTTCTATTTTAATGAAAAACATAAAACTCTTGCTATTCCCTAGCTAATCCCTCACAATTTAGCTAGGGATTGATCACTAGCTAAAATTCCCCAGCTAAATCAACATTTTCTTGTAGTGTCATCTCTTAAGCATGATGTCATGACTTTAGAAAAAAACTACAACTCTAAAATATACCTCAATCTTTCTATAACAAAGGCATGATATTATAAAATAATCATGACTTGAGAATAACATCTTTGTAATGCAAAATCACAACAAATTGAAGTGGCTATAGCTTCAGGCATTTGTCCTTCATATTCTACATAAAGAGCCACAATACTAAGAAAGACCCCAACATTGTGAATGACATCTAATATTATAATATAGTCACTATGCTAGAAAATACCCATGACATTGGCATTCATCTCTTTTGATTATTATAGGCACGACACTAAAACTAGTCGTGGCATTAAAAAGCCCCTTCATGTCTATCATATGGCCACAACACTGAGAAATGACTTTAACAGAAAAAATTAGACATTCATGTGTCTCAAGTGTCCACTACATTGTGAGTTGCCTTACACTTGCCTTCCTTTCTTTCATATATCATATTACCATGGTGCTATAAAAATGTTGTATCACATGTAATAAGCATGAATATAAAAGTCATGAACATGTCTTCATTTAAGGATAATAGTCACAACCTTGGGAAATAACTATACTCGAGTAATATCCTCTATAATATTTCATATCCCAAAAGTTGTCATATTGAATAATTTGCATGACTTAGACTTAAATAGTTTTGCCTTTATAATTTTCTCTAGCTCAAAAGTCATAATTTTGTATAAGGACACATCTTTGACTTGAGACTAAGGAGCCATTTTAATGATTATGTTGCGGTGCTAAGACATGGCCATATCTTTTATTAGTAGTGGGGTACTTGACTATTTCAACATAAAATTAATTGCATGCCTATTTAAATTTTATAAGATAATTATGATTGTATCTCTATGATAATATCATAGCTATAAAAAATATATAGCATAGTAGAAGTATTATGCTAATAAGTTAATAGAGTCATGACATACAAAGATTACCATGACTAATTAAGTAGAGTTCAGGCCAATAATTGATGCCAAAACTTTGCGAGACGCCATACTCTACCCCTCGGCCAAACAACTTTAAAATCTAGTAATTTCATAACTATTCATCAAAATCCCCAAAATTCTTAAAATTATGAAATCCATGAATAATTATCACATTTTCATTTCTATACATTATTGAAATTCATCAAAATACTTAAAAATATTTAATAGTTTGAATATCGAACAAACTCATATACTAAACTAAATCCTCATCCCTAAGCAATAAATTCATTTTCATAAAAAAAAGAATAACATTCCATTATCTCAAATCAATTCAATATAATTGGTATATCATCACAATATGGAAAAAACAATAGAAATACAAATCAATATTGTGACGAGAATTCTTGTTATGGGTTTCCTTTAGAAACATACATTTTAAAGGTAAAATCTAATATTGAGTGCTCAAATGGTAGCATATAAGTAAATGATATTTTTGAATCTTCATTTCATGTAACTAACCAATCCAATATCTTTGATAAATATCAGAAAATACCACTTGTCTTCACCCAATCAAATTTAGTGCATCTTTAAAGGCTTCCATTGCAAAATATAGTTCATTTTGTTTTGTACTATATTTTTCTATTACTTATATCCATTGGTACTCCTGATATCTTATTTTATTTCTATTTTCATTGTCTCTTTTCTCCATTTCTCTTTTCCAATCCACTGCAATGGCCTTGTATAGCATTCCAAATGATAAAGTACTTCCCTTAAGTCCAATATCTACACTTCTCATTTCTTCCTCCAAGTGTTTGTAGATCATGTTTTCAAACTTTTCTTACATTATGATAAAAGATATCACTTTTTGATGAAAATACTTTTTTTATATCATATCATATTTTCCAACTTCTTTTGTTATAGTGATGCATAGGGAACTGATCTTTCTTTTTGGTTTTTTATTGTTGTTTTGTCATTCCATTGCATATTTTTCAAATTACAAAAAATATCCACAAACATACCTTCAGGTGTTGCTAAGGAATGCTTAGTGTTGGCTAGTCATATTTTTTGCATTCCTTCCCTTCTTTCCATCTCCCATATTTCAGATTTGGTTAAATATGAGTTTTCTTCCCAAATTTCTATCAATCCTTCCCCTTTTAGCATTAGTTTTTCTTTTTTTTTTCTTTCTCATTTTATTTCCCTTTTTTATGTTTAATAATGTTAAGGGGATACCATCAGACACATTACATTGATTTTCTCATTTGTAGAGACTCCATTGGCTATACATAACAAAGTGATTTGGGAACCTAAAAAATTTACCCCCGAGGAACCCAAGAATCAATTTCTTTAGAATCTTCAATACATAACAAATTGATACTTTAGACATGAAGAGTTAGTAATATAAATGAGTATATGAAATACAACTAAAATTTACTCACCTCAATGAGTTTTACTTTATCATATATCCATATGTACTCTTCGAAGTCACCCTTCATGCACCATTTCCATCCACCAACAAACTAGCAATTATTACAAAATTACCTCTCTCTGATAATAATGCATTTTCTCATTAAATCACCTCTCTGATAATAATGCATTTCCATCCATGTGTACAACTTTTTTCACAATAATGCATTTTCTCATTCTCCATGCATATAAAACAATATCTAATTTCTCTTTCTAATAATATTTTAAAAAATAAAAACTAATTCACTAAATCACCTCTCTCTCATAAACTCCTTTCAGACAACATAAAATCTAATCATCTTTGCTCAATTTTTATAACAAAAGTCTGTGATATTTATGTGATGCTCAGTTTCCATCATTTCTATTTTCCTTATTTTTGTGATATTTTATTTGAAGATCTTTTCCCTTCTAATGTCAAATCAACAAGCTTAAAGAATTTAGGATGCAATTATTATAACAATAGTAGGGGATTAGGGATCTTAGTGGTGAAAATTCCAGGATTATGTATTTATAGTCATGACCTAGTTAATGAAGGTTGATAATCTATAGGTTTGTTTTTATTCTATAAATGAAAAGTCAAAGTAATAGGTCAAGCAATTTTTTCAAAGTTGTGATAATAGGTCAGAGCTGCAACTTTTCAATGTAGCTTCAATGATGCATTTTTTTTCCATAACACTAAAGTCATGGTGCTTAAAAAAATTTTGATGGGTTATTTCATTAAACTTTTGATCGGAATTTTTTTATATAACACTTAATTCATGGTGAAAGAAAAATGGTTGTGGCATTGGGCTAAAAAACTTTAGAATCATAGATAATTTGAATCTATGATTCTTTTGTGTGTGTGGGAGGGAGGTGGAAGGGGGGAGGGGGGGGTCAGTGGGGAGGTGGTCTAAGTGTAACTAATGTACATGTAATAATAAACATATTTCATCAAATAAGCATCACAATAAAAAAAAATTCTTGTGTTACCTCCCTAATAGTTTTATGTTTGATCCATAGCTAGATCATAAAAACTTCATTTCCTCTATCATAAATCTGTACTATCCATGCTAGCTTCTCATTATATTATTTTATCTCATTCCTTTTTGTACTTTCAGTATTAATCATAGATGTTACATAAAAGATTGCCTTGATACCCTAATCCAAGAAGATAATCAGAGTGAAGCTCCTCTTCTTTATTTTATTCCTAGCCTCAACATTGCAAAATTTCTACAACTTTTTCCATATCATTCACTGAAACATCTTTGTTCACTTTAACTTCTTCTTATTGGGTAATTGAGGTTATAGCTTCAATTTCTTCCTCCAATTCTCTATAAGAACTTTTTTCGTATTAGCCATATATTGTGTCAATCATTTTTAATTATCTTTTTGAGTGATTAAAATTATTTCTTTAATTATCTTCTTTAATTTTTTTTCGTATTAATTACCTTGCCCACATTGGAAATCTATTTGGAGATTTCCAATCTTTTTCCTATATAAAGGACTTTTCATATTTCTCTGAAACTCATTCCCATGTATTCTAATTTCTCATTTTCTTTGAATGTATTTTATTTCATGATGTAATTTATTGCTTTAGTTTTGAATTTTCTATCTTTCAAATTATTAAGGATTTAGTTTTATTTTATAACAGTGGTATCAGAGGAGGTTAGTTAGTAACTTTTGTAGTTAATACATTTTAGAAAAGTTTTGTCAAAAGGGCAATAAAAGACTCAAGGTTTGTAGTTTTTAAGAGGGTAATTGTGCCCCTCCACTTACCTAGGAACTTTTTAGTGTAATAACACAAATTGTTATTATTATTCTCAGATACTGTTCACTGTAAAATTGAAACATGGCACCAAAATTTGAAATATAAAAATTCAATGGAAGTAATTTTTCATTGTGAAAAATGAAAATTAAGGCAATTTTGAGGAAGGAAAATTGCTTAGATGCAATTAGAAAAAGGCTCACCGGAATTCCTGACGACAAGTGGAATGAGATGTATATTAATATAGTAGCTGACCTGCATTTGGCAATTGCTGATGGAGTATTATCGAGTGTGCCAGAAAAGAATAAAACAAAAGAAATTTGGGATACTCTCACAAGGTTGAACGAGGAAAAGTCACTTCACAACAAGATCTTCTTAAAATGAAGACTTTACACTTTACGATTGATGGAATCTATTACGGTAATTGATCATATCAACACTCTAAATACTTTATTTTCGCAACTTACTACGTTGGGTCATAAGATAGAAGAAGTTGAACGTGCTGAGATTTTACTTCAGAGTTTACCTGATTCGTATGATTAACTCGTCATCAATCTAATGAATGGTACATTGACTGATAGTTTAATTTTTAATAATTTTGCTTCTGCCATCTTAGAAGAAGAAAATAGATGAAAAAAATAAAGAGGATAAATATGTAAATGCACAACAAATAGATGCTTTGACGATGATACGAGGGAGATCAACGGAGCGTGGCCCTAGTGGGTGTCAGAATTATGGTAAATCAAAATCTCGAAGTAAGAAAAATATTAAATGTTATAATTGTGGTAAGAAATGACACTTAAAAAGAGATTGTTGGTTTAAGAAAAGAAATATAGATGATGAGTTATCTAAGATACAAGGGAATGTTGCAAGCATCAATGATGAAGATAGTATTTTGTATAGTGAGGTAACAACAATGGTCGAAAGTAAAAAACAATTTAGTAATGTATGATTGCTAGACTCGAGAGCAACATGGCATATGACATCTCAGAGAGATTGATTTCATAAATATGAACCAATCTCAGGTGGGTCGGTATACATGGGTGATGATAATCCTTTGAAAATTGTTGGTATGGGTACTATCAAAATTAAAATGTTTGATGGTATGATTCATACCATTCAAGAGGTATGACATGTGATTGACTTGAAGAAAAATCTATTGTCTTTGGGACAAATAGATAGTCTTGGATGCAAAACTCATATTGAAAATGTGATGATAAATATTGTGAGAGGTTCACTTGTGGTAATGAATGGAGAAAAAATCACGACAAATTTATTCATACTTAAAGGAGAAACAATATAGGAAGCAGATGCATGTGTTGCATCAATTACTAAAGAAGAAGAATCAACAATGATATGACATCTTAAACTATGCCACATGTCAGAACAAGGTTTGAAGATTCTCTATAATAAAAATTACTTCCGCGGCTCAAAATAGTAAATTTACCTTTTTGTGAGCATTGTGTTACTAGTAAGCAGAATAGATTGACATTTAAAAGATTAAATATAGGAAGTAAAAATACTCTAGACTTTAAATATTCTGATGTATGGGAATCACCTGAAATATCTTATGGAGGAACAAAGTATCTTGTATCCTTCATTGATGATTATTCAAGAAGATATTGGGTATATCCAATCAAGAAAAAGTCAGATGTGTTTTTAACTTTTAAAGAATTCACAGCATGGGTGGAACTTGAATCTAGGAAAAGAATTAAGTGTTTTCAGATAGATAATGGAAGTGAGTATATGGTTGGTGAATTTCTTGTTTTTTGTAAGCAAGAAGGTATCAAATGATAGTTCACAGTCACATACACGCCACAGCAAAATGGTGTAGTAGAATGGTTAAACAGAACTCTTGCAGAAAGAATGAGAGCAATATTAAGGACTACAAGACTACCCAATTCCTTTTGGGCGGAAGCAGCAAAAACTGCATACTATGTGATAAATTGATCGCCATCAACATCGATTGATTTGAAGACACCGATGGAGATGTGGACGGGTAAGCCAGTAGACAACTCTACTTTACATTATTTTGGATGTCCTGCATATGTGATGTACAACACCCAAGAAAGAGCAAAGATGGATCTAAAATCCAGAAAATGCATATTCTTAGGGCATGCTAAAGGAGTAAAGGGGTATCGCTTGTGGGAACCCACTGACCACAAGGTAATTATTAGCAGAGATATAATTTTTAAAGAAAGAATTGAAGATTATAGCACATTAAAAGAAGTTTCAGAAACTATCACTATTCATGTAGAAAATGATCACATACAATATGTTCCAAAGTCAATGAAGAAAGAATTAGAGCATGAAGCACAATAACAAGTCGTGTCTGAGACTCAAAAAGTTAGTCGGCCAATTCATAATAAAAGACCGCCAGCTTGGCACTCATAGTATGTTACGGAGAGCAACATTGCATATTATCTTCTAAAGAAGATGGAGAACTTCAACATTTAAAGAAGCTTCAAATAATTTAGATGCATCTCTGTGGATGACAGCAATGGTGGAAGAAATCGAAGCTCTACACAAGAACAAGACTTGGAAGCTAGTACCGTTACCAATCGGAAGAAAAGCTATTGGCAACAAATGAGTTTACAAGATAATGCGGGATAGTAATGATCAAGTAGAATGATATCATGAAAGATTGGTGATAAAGGGATATGCTCAGAAAGAATGTATTGACTTCAATAAAATTTGTTCTCTAGTGGTTTGTCTTACAACAATTAGAGTAGTAATGACTCTATGTGCTACCCTTGATTTGTATTTGGAGCAGTTAGATGTTAAAACTGCTTTTCTTCATGGAGAAATTAAAGAAGAGATTTATATGTTCCAGCCATAAGGATTTGTTGAAATTGGTAAGGAGACCTTGGTTTGTAAGTTGAACAAATCTTTATACAGTCTAAAACAAGCACCGAGGTGGTGGTATAATAGATTTGATTCTTTTATCATGAGCCTTGGGTATAATAGACTCAGTTCAGACCATTGTACATACTACAAAAGGTTCGAAGAAAATGATTTCATCATTTTACTATTATATGTGGATGACATGTTGGTAGCAGGCTCAAACAAATATTGAATCCAAGAATTGAAGGCACGGTTGGCTAGGGAATTTGATATGAAGGACTTAGGACTAGCAAACAAGATTCTAGGGATGCGGATTTACCGAGATAGAAATAATAAGAAGATATGGCTTTCTCAACAAAATTATTTTAATAAGATCTTACATCGTTTCAACATGCAAGATAGTAAGCCAATTTCTACACATCTTCCTGTTAATTTCAAATTATCCTCAAGTATGTGTCCTAGCTCAGAAGAAGAGAGGAGGAAGATGTCTCGAGTACCGTATGCATTAGCAGTGGAAAGTTTAATGTTTGTAATGATTTGTACAAGACGAAATATTGCACAAGCAATGGGAGTGGTTAGTCGATTCATGACAAATCCGGGCTTAGAACATTAGAGTATAGTGAAGAGGATTTTTAGATATCTAAAAGGAACCTCAAATACTACAATATACTATGGAAGTTCAGATCTTATTGTCAGAGGTTATGTTGATGCAGACTATGCTGGAAATATTGATAATAGCAAGTCTACAATAGGTTATGTTTTTTCTCTTGCTGGAGGAGCTGTAAGTTGGGTTTCGAAATTACAGTCTATTATATCTACTTCTACGACAGAAGTAGAATATGTTGCAGTTACACAAGCTAGTAAAGAGGCAATCTAGTTGCAAATACTATTAGAAGAGCTTGTATACCAAACAAGATAAGGTTACTTTATTTTGTGATACTCAAAGTGCTCTACACTTAATAAGAAATCCAGTATTTCACTCAAAGACAAAACACATCAGGGTACAATTTCATTTTGTACGAGAGAAAGTAGAAGAATGAAGTATAGATTTGCAAAAGATTGATACAGAAGAAAACATAGTGGATGTTTTGACCAAACCAATCAGCACTGACAAGTTTGAATGGTGTAGAACATCATGTGGCTTAACAAGATTGGAAGCAAGTATTGACAAGCAAAGAAAGTGATTTTCAAGTGGGAGAATGCTATTTTTTTAATGGGGGTAGGTGAAAATCACCTTGCCCACATTGGAAATCTATTTGGAGATTTCCAAACTTTTTCCTATTTAAAGAACTTTTCCTATTTCTCTGAAACTTGTTCCCATGTATTCCAATTTCATGTTTTCTTTTGAATGTATTTTATTTCATGATGTAATTTATTGCTTTAATTTTGAATTTTCTATCTTTCAAATTATTGTGAGTTTAGTATTATTTTATAACAATAATAAGTCATAGCATTTAAATTTAAAAGGATTCATCAAACTCAATACTATCTATACTACTAAAAATGAATTATCCTTTTATAAGGATAGTTATATCAACTCACATAGACTATCTAAACTAAACAATACCTAATAGTAGTGTCAAACTTATTGGACTTTGTTATGTCATCTAATTTTATTAATTAGGTAATATCTTAAATACTTATTAGTAAGAGAATTTTGTAAATAGACATTCACAAGTATATGGGTCTTATAAGTAGTAAAAGAGACTTTTGTCTAGATATCGATCCTATTGAGATTGTACTGACAGTTCAATTATTTAATAGTGAGATTACTCAATTTTAGTAAAATAGATATTTTGATTATTGGATCAACCTTAGATTGATGGTTCTATTCATTTAATTTATGTGATATATCATCAAATTGGCTCAAATTATATTATGTTTTGACATAAAATGAAAGTTTGTTTGTTTTGTAATAATTTTTTTTTTAATAGTATACAAGGTGATTATTAACATAAAGCCCATCCCATTGGTGGTGCTCTCATATTTATCCCATTTCTATGACACTACCAAGACAACAAATTATCTCTACTCGAAAGTAATTCTCAATCTCATAAATTTTAGGCAACTCATCAATAATCCTTCATGATTGCTATATATGTATACTCTAATTTTTTGATCTTAGGTATTATATAGACCAAGAATTAATAAGTTTTGTATGTATTTGCACATTTAGTTTCATAAGCACTATACTCACATGATTTATATATGATTTTTTTCAAGTTTCAATGATGAAAAACATATGTGTGAAAGAAACTCAAATGGGCTATCACCACCTGATGAGTCATAACACACTTGTGCATGTCTCAAGGATTACCTATCATCATGTTTCATGGCGATGATGTGATTCTCACACTAAAGGTAAAAATATTAAAGAATATTCTATAAAATATCTAAAAAACCAAGAATGAATTCTTCTAATATGTGTATAATAGAATTGTGTATACTAACATTCATACTTTTAGCTTTATAGGTGTGATACTTACTTTGATTGACATACCTAAATTTTAAGTTTTAACATATTCATGCATCATAGTTGAAAGGACTATCATTTCCTTTCTTCCCTATGCATGAGTGAGCCTCATAGTTTATCTATCACCAACCACCAAAATAATCTCATACAAACCTACTAATAGTCAAAACCCTAATTCAAGTCCTATTTAATTATCTATCCATTAATATCCAAAATACAACAAAAAAATGAGACTTCAATTAATGTAATGTCATTATCACATCATATAAAAAATAATACTTAAACCATAGACCATATGCTTTTTGATAAAAAAAATTTCAAATCTACCCTAGAGAGGGGAAGGGGGAGAGGTTTGAGAGTTATGATTCCAACTCTAGGGATTAGCATTAAGTTTTATGTTCTTTATCTTATTGTGAAGCACATAGGAAGTATGAAATTTCTATAGGTTTTGGTAGATGTTCTATGGATTTGCTTATTGTGTAAAAGAAGAAGAAGAAATGGAGAGTTACATTGAAATTTCTCATTGTTCATATTTTATGCTATAATGATTCTATATTGCTTTTAGTAAGAAGTTATGACTTTCAGAAGAAACTAAAACTTTGGTTTTCATCACTTAAGTATGATATCATGACTCTAGAAAGCAACCAAGACTCAATAATATATTCCTATCTTTCTATAACAGAAATTCATAGTGTTGGAAAATAACTAAAACTTGAGCTAGATATCGAGTAATCATCCATGATGTTGGAAAAAAGTCACTATATTGGCATTGATCTCTCTTGATCATTTTATGACTACATCATGGGAAATAACCATGATATTAAAAAATTACTATAACATTAGGAAGGCCTATCATGTATATGCTATGGCTACAACATTTAGAAATGGTCACAACATAGAAATTGGCCCTACATGTGTTTCAATTGTCTGAAACTCTATATGTGGTCATGTAACTAGCATTTACTTCTCTCATATATCATATCATTATGGTGTTGCAAAAATGTCACAACAATGGTAATTTATAGGAACACAAAAGTGATAGCCTTGCCCTTCATTTTTGACAAGCGTAATGGCCTTTTAAAATGATCAAACTCGAGTAA
This sequence comes from Sapria himalayana, assembly GCA_029783825.1. Classification (NCBI taxonomy): domain Eukaryota; kingdom Viridiplantae; phylum Streptophyta; class Magnoliopsida; order Malpighiales; family Rafflesiaceae; genus Sapria; species Sapria himalayana. The sequence goes on along the minus strand of JAREIK010003411.1, from coordinate 62,724 downwards.
TGTCCATTATAATATTTGTATCACTAAAGTCATGACACTATATAATTTTAATGGTTTTTTCCTGAATAGTTTTGGCTCTTTAATTTTTATGTAGCTCAAAATTACATTTTTTAAAAAGGCCATGACTCTAATTTGAGAGTACTAAGCCATATTCAGATAACATAATAGTACTTAGATATGACCATGCCTTTTAGTAGTAGTGAGATACTTGATTGCTACTAGGTAAAATTAATATCATAATTATTTATATTTTACAAGATAAGTATGATAATAACTCGATGATAATATCCTAGCCATAAAGAATATATTATACTAATGAGATGTTATTGTCATTATATAAAAATATTTACATAATAAATTAGGTGGAGTTTTATCCAAGTATAAATACCAAAAAATGGTAAAGATTCTATACTATGCTCCTTGGACAAACACCAATAAACATATCATTTTCATGGTTATTCATAAAAATTTGTCAAAACTCTAGAGTCTGAAATTGATTCATAATTATCTGATTTTAATGCCTACACACCTTAATGATTCAACAAAATAGATAAACAAGTTTGATAGTTTGAACAACCAACTATAAAGATAGAAGAAAAGGATGAGAAATAAAAAATGTGAAAGAATAAGAAAAAAAGAAGAACAAGAATGGAGGAAGAAGAAGAAGAGGAGGAGGGGGGGGAGGGGGAGGAGGATAAGGAAGAAGAAGAAAAAGAAGAAGAAAAAGAGGAAGAAAAAGATGAAAAAATAAGAAGAAGAAGTTGTATAAGAGGAAGAATAAGAAGTATAAGAAGAAGAAGAAGTATAATAAGATGAAAAGGAAGAAGAAGAGGAAGTAGAGGAAGTAGAGAAGTACGAGAAGATGAAAAGGATGAAGAATAATAAAAGAAAGTAGAAGAAGAAGAAGAAGAAGAAGAAAAGATCAAAGAAAAATAAGAAGAATAAGAAGAAGAAGAAGAAGAATAATAATAATAATAATAATAATAATAATAATAATAAATAAGAATAAAAAAAGAAGATAATGATGAAGAATAATAAGAAAAAAATGAAGAAAAAGTATAATTGGAGAAGTAGAAAGAAGAAGAAGAAGAAGAAGAGGAAGAAGTAGAGAAAGAAAAAGAAGAAGACGTAAAGAAAGAAAAATATGAAGAAGAAGAAGAAAAGGAAGAAGATGGTGATGCAAAATAAAAGGAGGAGGAAGAAGAAGAAGAAGAAGCAATAACATAAAAAGAATAAGAATAATAATAAAAAGAATAAGAATAACAAGAATAAGTTGAAGAGTAAGAAGAAAAAAAGAAGATGGAAAAGAGGAATAAGAAGAAGAGGAGGAGGTGGAAGAAGTAGAAGAAGTTTAAAAAAAAAATAAGAGTAAGTAGAAAGAATTTAATTATTAAGAAGAAGAATAAAAAGAAGTAGTAATAGATTAAGAAGAAGAAAAAAAAGTAGTGGTAGATTAAGAAGAAGAGCAAGAAGTAGAAAAATATGATGATAAAGAAGAATGACTAGATGAAGAAAGATAACTAGATGAAGAAAGATAACTAGATGAAAAAATGAAAAAGATTGAAATGAAGAAGAATAATAAGAATAAGAAGAAAAAAATAAAAAGAAGAAAAAGAATAGAAATTAAAAGAAGAAGAAAAAGAAGAAGAGGAGGAGGAGGAAGATGAGGAAAAAGAAAAAGAAAAAGAACAAGAACATGAAGGATAATAATAATAAGAATAAGACAGAGAAGAAGAGGAAGAAAAAGAAGTGGAAGAACTAGAAGTGGTAGAAAAAGTAGATGATGAAGAGGACGGAGAAGAGAAGAAAAAAAAGGAGAAGTTGAAGAAAAAGAAGATGATGATGAAGAAAAAGAAAAAGAATAAGAAGAATAAGAGTATGATGAAAGAAGAATAATATGAAGATAAGAAGAAGTAGAATAAGACATTTATAAAGAAGGAGAAGATGCATAAGTAGAGGAAGAAGATAAAGAGGAGGAGGAAGAAGAATAATAAAAAAAAGAAGAATACAAAAGAAGAAGAATAAGAAAAGGAAGAAGAAGAAAAATAAAATGAAGAAGCTGAAGAAGGAGAACATGAGGAAGATAAAAAGAAGAAGAAAAAAAATAAGAGGGAGAAGAAGAAAATATAGAAGATGAAAAAGAAGAAGAAGAAAAAAATAAAAAAAGGAAGTAGAAGATGAAAAGAAGAGGAAGGAGATAAGAAGAAGAATATAATGATGATGATGATGAAGAAAAAGAGAAAAAATAGAAGAAATAAGATGAAGAATAGGAGGAAGAAGAGGAGGAAAAAGAGGAGGAGGAAGAAGAAGAAGCAGAAGAATTAGAACAAAAATAAGAAGAACAAGAAAAAGAATAACAAAAAGAAGAAGATGAAGAATGAGAAGAAAAAGAAGAATATCAAAAAGAATTAGTGGAAGAAGAAAAAAAGAGTAGAAAGAAGAAGAAGGGGAAGAAGAAAAGGAAAATTAAGAGGAAGAAGAAGAAGGGGAAGAAGAAAAAGAAAATTAAGTGAAAGATGGAGAAGAATAGAGAGAAGAAGAAGATAATGAAGAAGAATAAGAAGTAGAAAAAAAAGAATAACAATAATGAAAAGAAGGAGAATATGAAGAGGAAGAAAAAGAAGAAGAAGTTAAAGAAGAAAAAAAAGAAGAAGAAAAAATATATAATGTACAAGAAAGAATTGAAGAAGAAAAACAAGAGGAAGAAGAAGAATAAAAATAGTAAGAAGAAGAAGACGTAGAGGAGAAAGAAGTAAAATAAAAAAAATACAGAATAAGAAAAAGAAGAAGAATAAGAAGAAGAAGTGGAAGAAGAATAAGAATAATAATAGGAAAAGAAGAAGATGAAGTATAAGAAGAAGATGAATAAAGAAGAAGAATAAGAAGAATAAGAAGAAAAAAGAATAAGAAGAAAAAAGAATAAGAAGAAGAAGAAGAAGAACATGAATAAAAAGGCATGCAACAAGAAATATAAAAATAAAATGAATAAGAAAAAGAAAGAAAAAGAAAAAGAAGAATAAGAAGAATAAGAGTAAGAAGTAGAACAAGAAGAAAAAAATAGATGAAAAAAAACAAGAATAACAAGAAGAAGTTGAAGTAGTACAAGAAGAAGAGGGATAAGAAAAATAGGAGGAGGTAATAGAAGAGGAAAAATAAAAATAAACTATAGAAGATGAAGAATAAGATGAACATGATTAAGAATAGTAAAAAGAAAAAAAAAGAAGAGGAATTAGAAATGAAGAAAAATAAAAAGATGTTAATGAAAAAGAAGAGTAATCAAATTAGAAGAAGTGATAATGGAGAAGAAGAGGAAGAGGAAGGAAAAGAAGAAGAAGAAGAAGAAGAGGAATAAGAAGAAAAACAAGATAAATAATAAGATATAGAACAAGAGGTTGAAGAAGAAGAAGAAGAAAAAAAAAGAAGAAAAAGAAGAAAAATAAAAACAAAAATGAAAAGAAAAAGAGATAATATTAGGAAGAAGAAGAAGAAGTGAAAAAGAAAAAGAAAAAGAAAAATAAAAGTAAAAATGGAAGAAGAAGTATAATATATTGATGAAAGAAGAAGAAGAAAAATTAGAAGAAGGCAATTAGAAAAAAGGAAATGAAGAAGAAGAGAAAGAAGAACAAAATAATAATAAAAAGAATAAAAAGAAGAAGAATCAGAAGATAATTAAGAAGTAGAAGAAGGATAAGAGGAAGAAAAAAAAGAAGAAGTAGAAGAAGAAGAAGAAGAATAATAATAATAATAATAATAATAATAATAATAATAAGAAAAGAGGGAGAAGAAAAAAAAGATTTAGATGAAGAAGAAAAATAAGTGGAAGGAAAAAAATGTGGGAGATAAAGAAGAAAAAGAAGAGAAGGGAGAGAAGAACATGAAGAAAAAAAAGAAGAGAAAAAATAAAGAAGAAGATGAAATAGAGGAAGAAGCAAAAAAAGAAATAAGAAGATGAAGAAGAGGACGAAAAATGATAAAAAAAATAGAGGAAGAAGAAGAAAAACAATAAGAAAAAGAAGAATAAGAACAAGAATAAGAAGAATAAGAGAAAGAAGAATAAGAATAAGATGAAGAAGATGAGGTATTATAAGAAGAATAAAAGGAAGAAGAAGATAAAGTAGTATAAGAACAAAAGTGAGACGAAGAAAAAGAAGAAGAAAAAAGTAGAAGAAGAATAATAATTACAAGATGAATAAAAGTAAAAATATAAAGAAGAAGAAGATGAGGAATATGAGAGAAGACGAAGAAGAAGAAGAAGAAGTTTAATAAGAAGTATAGTAGGGGGGATAAAAAGAATAAGAAGTGGTATAAAAACAACAAGATGAAGATGAAAAAGAAGAGGATGGAAAAGAAGAGGAAGAGTAAGGAAAATAAGAAGATGAGGAAGAGGAAGGAAAAGAAGAAGAAGAGGAAGTTGCAACAAAAGAATAAAAGGAAGAAGAATTAAATGAAGTAGATGAAAAACTAGATAAGAAAAATAAGAAGAAATGAAGGAAGAAGAAGAAGAAATAGAATAAGAGGTAGAAGAATAAAAATAAGTAGAAAAGGAAGAAGAATAACTGAAAAAGAAGAAGAAAAGGAAGAAGAATAATAAAAAATATTAAAAGAAGAAGAGAGAATATAAATAAGAACAAGAAGATGTGGCAGAAGAAGAAGAAGAGGAAGAAGAAAAAAAAGAAGAATAAGAAAAAGAAGAAATAAACAAGTTGAATTGGAATAAGAAAAAGAATTGGAACAAGTTGAAGATTAAGAAGAAAAAGAAAAAGAAAAAGGGAAATTATAATAAGAATAGGAAGAAGATGAAGAATAAGAGGAAGAAGAAAAGAAAAAGATAAAGAATAATAAGAAGAGGTATAAGAAAAAGAAGAAGAAGAGAAAAAATAATAATAATAGCATAAAAAATAAAAAGAAGAAATGATGAAGAATAAAAAAAAATAATGAGAAGAAGTTGAAGAAAAAGCATATGAAAATGAAGAAGACAAGGAAAAAGAATAAAATAAAGTTAAAAAATTAGTAGAAGAGGAAGGAGAAGAAGATGAATCTAAAGAAGAATATTAATTAGAAAATGAAGTATGAGTAGAAAAAGAAAATGAATAAGAGGAGGAGTAGGCAGATGAAGAATAAATTAAGAATAAAAAAAAGAAGATGAAAATGAAAATTAAGATGAGGTAGAAAAAGAAGAAAAAGAGAGAAATAAAAAAAATAAGAAGAAGAAAAAGAAGACGATGAAGGATAAGAAGAAGATAAAGATGAGAATGAAAAATAGCAAGATGCAAAAGAACAACAAGTGGAAGAATAAGAAGAAGCATTAGAAAATGAAGAAGAATAATAAGAAGAAATAATATGAAAAATAGTAAGAAGAAGTAGTAGTAGAAGAAATGGAATAAGAAGAAGAATAAAAGGAATACGAAGAATAAGACGAAGAGTAAGAAGAAGAAGAAGAAAGAAGAATAAAATAAAGTGTAAGAAGAATAAGAATAAGAAGAATAAGTGAAAAACATGAGAAATAAAAAAAGACAAAAAAAAGAAGAAGAAGAGTATGAAGAAGAAGAATTAGAAGAATTTTAGGAGAATGAAGAAGAAAACAAAAAGGAAGAAGACAAAAAATATAAAGAAGTGATTTATAATAAAAAGAATATGAAGAAGAAGAAGAAGAAGAAAACATAGAATAAAAAGAACGAGAGGGAATAGACAAAGAAGTATATGTTGACGAAGAAAAAAGAATATGATGAAGAAGAAGTAGGCGATTAAAAAAATTGGAATAAGAATAAGAAGTAGTATATGAAGAAGAAAACAAAATAAATAAGAAAAATAGGAAAATGACCTATAAGAAGGGGAAGAGAAAAATAAAGAAAAGAATAACAAGAAGAAGAAGAAAACGTAGAAGAAGAATAATAAGAACTATATAGGAAAATGAAAAAGAAGAATATATCTTGAAAAGAAGAAGAATTGTGGGGGTAGTAAAAGGATAAAGAAGTAGAATTAGAAGAAGAGAAAAAAAGGAGAGGAAGAATAACAAGTAGATGAAGAATTAAATGAAGAAGAAGTAGAAGAAGATGAAGAAGAAGAGGAAAAATAAGAAGAAGAGGAAAAAGAAGAAGAAGAAGAAAAAAAATGGACACTACAATCAAATATCGATTTAGCTAGGGAATTTTAGCTAGGGATCAATCCCTAGCTAAATTTCATGATATTAGCTAGGGAATAGCAAGGGATTTATGATTTTTTATGAAAAAAAATAGCAACAGATAAGTGACGGATTAGCGAGGAAAAATTTTTCGAAAATTTTGCTAAAATAAAATCGCGGGATATAGTGACGGATTTAGTGACAGATTAGAAATGAAAAATTTTCGTAAATTCTGCTCAAGAAAAGTTGAGATTTTAGCGACTGAAAATTTTCATAACTTCGTTCAAGAAAAACTGAGATTTTAGTGATGAATTTAGCGAGGGAATATCCCTAGCTAATAAAATCCTTGATTTAGTGATGGATTTAGCGATGAAATATCCATTGCTTATAAAATCCTTGATTTAGTGAAGGAATTAGTGACAAAATTTCTCTTGCTTATAAAATTTTTGATTTAACAATGGATTTCGTGATGGATTTTTCCTTGCTAATAAATCATTGATTTAGCTACAAATTTAGCGACTGATTTTTCCTTGCTAATAAAATCCTTTATTTAACTATGGATTTAACAACAAATTTTCCCTAACTAATAAAATCCTTTATTTAGCTACAAATTTAGTGATGAAAAATGCTCATTTAGCTAGGGAATTGTCCCTAGCTAATTGTGATTTTTCTTGTAAAGAATATGCCTTTGTCAGATCCTATATTATGTCATACTATTGTTGGGACCTTAACATATCTTACTATTACTCATCTTGATATTGTTTATATTGTTCATGTAGTTGATTTTTTGATTTCTCTATAAGCAATAATTATCTATTTCTCTATCTTCAATTAAAGTAGAGTATTATGATATGACATTTACTACCATAGAAATTATGTTTGGTTGTGTTAGTTATTCGCATATATGGGAGTATTGCTTTCTCACTCCATTATTATATATTGTGATTACAAGAGTGTTATTCAAATTATTCATAAATTAGTCATTAATGAATGAATCACACACATTAAAATTGATTGTCACATTAAACATTATCATCTCATGTATGACACCATCACTTTGTTGTTTTTTTGTTTTTCTTCTTCCTTATAGCTTGTAGATTTCTTTATTATGTTGTGTTCAAATTCTCATTCTCATTTTCTAGTTGAAAAACTATCAATGCTTATAATTGGTGCATCGTGAGTTTGAGGGGATGCTAAATAACAATATATATATATATATATAGTTATTTATTATATATAGACATGGTATTTGAAGAATTAGTCTTCTGGGTAGTTAATCAAATTAATATATTGTATTTAGGAAGTTGAATTACTCCACTTGTATAGTATACATGAATAGATGATTATGTTTAATTAATAAAATCAAATAATTAAATCATAAATTATTATGTTCAATTTTTAGTTTTTCACACAAATCATTTGTGTTGCCAGGTTGACACAGTTTTGCATGTTTTCCCTCCTTAACTTTCCGCTGAGTCCCCATCTGTGGAGTGCCAACACCAGTCAAAGCGTATTAATGGACAGGCCACGGGCTAGTGATGATGCAGCCACTTTTGGAGTGGTCCAGCAACCCTGGCCAAGGAGAGCCAGCCAGAGGCTGGTGCAATCAACACTTGTCTCTCATAAATTTGCTGGATCAAAATCAAATTATGCCAACGATGATAGGAGTGATGATAGTTACGACAAGGCTGATGCCGAAGATGAAGAATACCTTGGAATCCTATCCAGTAAGGAAAGATCTCACGAGAGATAGTCTGCTCCGCAATCTAAAGCCTCTAAAAGGTTCATTCGCTATCATATGATTTTTGAATGGGTTTTGCATGTATTTAAACAAAAATGATCCTGCTGCTCTATAATATTTAAGCTTTTTTGTCTGGAACAATGTAGATGTTAATGGAAAATTACAGCAACTTTTTTTTGACCCGAAACACCTAAACATAATTTGTTATATGGGACCTATGACTGTGACAGCTAGTTGTTTTATTAACTTCTACTTAATCATAAAAGACCATTAAGTATTCACTTTCTTTACTAGTTTGCAATTACCAATAGTATTCATTGATTTTTTCTTTTATCCAATAGCTGAAGCGATCACCAGCAGCAAATATAACTCATAAAAAGAATGTGATGAGCAATGGCATAATAGATGATCAGTTGGTGTATAACTTGGGCGCATCACCAAGAATTCCTAATCTAAGGCTAGAAGAGAAACTCATGGCTGAGGTCTGAACGCTTGTTTTATATTGTCCTAAAATACACACACTTAAAAATGGCATCCATGTGCTTTATGTGTATATTCTAGCAAATATTGTGTGCTCAAGGAATACATTTTTTAATTTTTTAATAAATGATATTTAAAAGTTTGATAATTGTGTGTTCAAGGGATACAATATTCTAGCAAATATTGTGTGCAATTTATAGAGTAATGATAATTGTGTCAAGGATTCAAAATTTTCTGGCACATCAGATTTATATGAGCACGTCTTCTAGAATGCATATTTATTTTAAAAGTTTGAAAAAATCTTCATGTTTCAAATATTAATTATAAAATTTTAAAAGTTTTAAAAGTTTGAAGTATGAAGTTGTGCAAAAGATCACAAAATAAATCAATATGATAAATACAAAGGGAGATTGGTACAACATATCAAATACATTACTATAAGATAAGTGTAATTTAAATGGCATCTTATATTTATTTGTATTTTTTTATTTTTTAGATTCACAGATAAATATAGATTATCTTTATGAGAGATTATATTGTCATAGATAAGATATGTAGTTGATATGTGTACATTGAGTTGATCCTTTGACTTATATTGTTATGGATATTTTGATCAACTAAAATATTAGATTTATGGTTGATCTGATTTATTTAGCTAACTATCACATATTAGAAAATCATATGTAACATTAATTATCTGATTATTATAATATCAGATATAATTATTATAATAAGCATAATTAATAATTATTTAGATTTTTTATTATAGATTCAGATAGATGCAGATTATCATATAGGGAAGGATGAGATGAAATTTTTAGGCCCTATATTTCTTTTAGGGATCAATGCTTTTACAATTATTTGAGCATTCATATTTAAGTTGGGATTTTATATATTTGAAAAATAATAAATAAATAATTATTTTGAGATTTGATATAGATACATAATTAAATCTGATGATAATGATCATAAGTGAGATATTTTAGATTAATTATTTATTTGAAGAGATTGAATATTATTATGTTTCTCTTTTAATTTTTTATTATAATAATTAGATAATGATATATAATATTAATTTTGATGTTTCAAGAGCAAATAAAGTATTTAAAATGAATTAATTTTTTTTTCAAAAAAAATTAAGATATAAGATTATATTATGGGTATAATTTATGTTTATATAATAAATTAACTAGTGAACATTTTCATGAAGGTATTGAATAAATCTCAACAATTTTTTTAAAATTTGCTATCATGAGTATTTGTTCATCAAGCGATTAATAATATATTTGTTATTTATTTGATAAATAATTTTATTAAGAATTTCTCAAGTGATTAATCTCAGGTGTATAATGATAAATAATATTATTAAGAAATTTTCATGGTAATGATATATAATATTTATTTTGATATTCACCAGCAATTAAAATATATAGAAAATGAATTTTTTTTTTCCAAAAAAAAAGATCTAAAATGATATTATGTGTATATTTTATGTTTATATAATAAATAAACAAGTGAATATCTTCACGAAAGACTTCAATAAATTTCAATTTATTTTTTTTTTAAAATTGATATCATAAATATTTGTTCATCAATTTGAGGATGTTGCATTTTATTTATGTTTATGTTTTTTTATACTTTATATATGTGTTGTCAACATGTGAGTAGACACGATCCAAGTTGAGATTTTATATATTCATTGTACATATTTTATTAATTTTGAGTTATTTTTTTGCTAATTCATATAATTTTGAGTATAACATCTTATCCTCAAAGAAGTTGTCTCGTAAGTATTGATCATGAGACCGTTTAAATACTAATATTGGTTTTCATTATAACTTTTAAGTTAAATTTATTTATGAAAGAATAATATATTAAGATGATTGATCACTTGAAAATTTTGTGTATTACATAATCTCTTCGAACTTAGTCTCTACAAAGTTATTGGGTAAATTTGTTGAGATATTATCTCTTTTTATATATCTTGTTAAAGCAAAAGTCTTATGTACTTGGGTGTGAATGTGATCTCTGTATCTATCTTATCGTATCTTAATATATGGAAGCATTTAAAATATAAAGGCTAGATAAGAAAATAAATTGTACTAGTATATTATATTGACAGTCTTACCTCAAAAAATTGAAGAGATTGTGCATGATAAATTTTGAATTTGAGACTTACTATTCTTAGAGTTTGGACAAATTTTTGTCATCGCATAAAGATATGATATCTTATTAGATAAAAAAGCATATCTAATTTAACATTTGAATAATTTATGAAGTTGAAGACCAAATGGAAGAATATAGTCAACCATTATTTGAATTCCACAAGAATTTGAAAATTTGATTTTAAAATATTTCAATTATAATTGGTAGTTACTTATAAATTACTATAACCTCTCAAGAAATCTCTCATTTATAGAGATTTTCTGATAATGTGTAAAATAAGTGTTTTAAATCATTATGTCTAAGTATATTTCATGCTAATTCATAAAATTTTTAAATCTGAAATAAGATTATTAATCCTACTTTGTTTTAATATCATCAAATCATACCCCTCTTCAATTATTAATCCCCTCATTCAACAACATCTTTCAAATGATATCAATTCTCACCTACTTTATACACTACAAACTCTTCACAAGGAAGCATCTTCGAAGAAATTGAATGCTAGAGTGGATCAATTAATACAGATAAAATATTTTTTGGTTTTTTATTGCATCCCTTCCTAGTGTTTTGCTGCAAAATGAACTCCTTACTATTCATGAACTTGATGCTAAATTCAAATCGATACTAAAAATTTAGGAGGACAAGAATACTCTTGGCAATATTTTGTGTAAAATTTCATGAATTCAGAAGACCAACGGATCAAACTATGTTGTTCTTGGGACCAAGTAATGTGCACCAACAAGTATGAACTATGAACCCTTTTTTTAAAGAATTTACTTGTTTCTGAATTGCTACATTTTTATCATTTAAAAAAAAACCTAATCAATTTCCTATGTAATACTTGTATATCATCAAGTTAATAAGAATCTTAATGCTTTTTAAGATTCAATTATTGCGTATCGTTTAAAAACCTAATCAATTGATAATCGGGTTGTGTATCATTTGTTGTGCCTATTCAATGGTTGGCATCATCTCGTTTTGCTAGGTTTGAGTTTTTGAATTCTTCGGGTTACAGGGCACATTGATCAGATATTCAGAGTCACTCAAAGACCAATGTGCAGTTTAAGAAATCATCTCATAAATGTGACATAGATTTTAGTTAGAATTCGTTCTAGTGGCATTTTTATATTCTATGATTGTTGCTTTATTTGCAATCATCACTGTCTCGGCAAGAAAGACATAACTCTCATGAGTTGGCAATTGCAAATCCACTCTCTAAAACTCATTACAAATACCGTTCATAAGTGATGGAAGGTTATATTTTCAAATCACTTGTGCATTTGCAAATCCAATCTTTATTATTATTAAAATGTTTGATTTCTTTACACTTGCATGAAACATGTGGCAGGTTGATATTTAACATAGTTATACATGTCCATCCGTGCATATAAGCTTGGTTAAGGATCATAGAAAGTAGAGAAAAAATGCACAAGGAATTGATGTGGGCTGTTGTGATTTTATGATTGATTGTATTGTATGATTGTATTTTTTTCTTGATTATATTAGAAATGTATTTTAATGAAAGAGATGTGATATAATTATAACATAACAGGCTCGATGAGGTTTCTTTACTCAGTGTGATAGTGCTTTCATCTCTCTGCCTGATCATGCTATTCTTTCTTACAGGAGGCCCAAGCTGCTGGTTGTAGGATACTCTTTTAAAATGTAACATTGGCGATTATTTGACATGTGATTATTTGATTGAAATTTGTGTAAGTGTAATTATCCTAGTTAATTTTGATCATAACATACTTGAATTATCTTTTTATTATTGATATATTTTTTAATATTTAATGTTGTGTATGTGTTGATTTCTCCATTTTTTATTTTTTCTTTTTTTCAGCTTTTGGATAATTTAGCTAGTGAAAATTCAAAAGTGGATTGGAGGAACTCATTTTTCTTGAATTTAATTGCTTCTACTTCATTCACCATTACTGTTGCAATATGCATGCTTGTTTTCTATTCCCTCATCACTCATATTGCTTGTATGTGTCCCTTCTAGATTTTGTTTTCGAATTTGTGTACTTGACAGGTGGTGAAGAAAGAATGTGAATCAGCCAATATGGTGGGAAGATGTGCGAGTTAGATACTTACGAGATTGAAGGAGGAGAAACAATGGGCGAAATGCTTCAAATCCGACCAAGTTTTAGTTCTCCTGTGAGAGCAACCTCGCTGTCCCAAATAGAGCATTTGTGCCGTAATATTCGTCTCCCAAAAAAAAACAATTATTATTATGTTTTTTTATTCATTCCATGTCTTGTTCAACCATCAACATAGTGCTTGAGAATTCCTGTAGTGAACTGGGAGCCAGGATGGTAGCCTTGGATAGTTTTAGCAAAAATGTCAGGGATACTCGGCCACCTCGCTCTCATTTATATAGGTCTCTCTCTCTCTCTCTAAGTTCATTTCTTCCGAACTAGTATCAACCAACTAGGTTTTGGACACAGGACTCATCAACCTTTAATCACCATAGAACTGATTAAGATTATTTCTGGAGTTTATGCACTAAATCATTAAATGCTTCTTTACACACAAATGGTTTTTTTACAGTGTTTCCTTGATCAAAATTATATCTAAATGATATCAACAAAATAATTCTGACTTTCGGAGCACTGCATTGCGAGACTGAAGTGGGAATAGAGAATCAAGCGGGTGAGTTCATGCAAGCTTCTTGTGTGCTTCACCTTCGGCAATGTATTATATTCTCTACAAAATTGAATGTAAAAATCACATGCATTACATTTACATTCATTTTATAGCAGGCACAAAAACTCACACAATGGAAGTTGGCTTGCCAGAGCAGCAACAGGAAAACCTCCAGCAAGTTGCTGCCACAGAGAAGCTCAACCAGGCAATTCTGTAGCAACTCAACTTGGAGGGAGTGAAGTCTAGAACCACCAGCCTTTACAAAACTATCAGTCACATTCTAAAAGACTTCAATGCTTACTCTCGAACAAAAACAATTTTTTCTCAACCTAATAGTCCCTCTTTAATGCATATTCAGATGCACAAACACCATCTCCAAGAAAGAAAATACTGGACGATTGGAGTGGGTGTTGTATGTTTAAAGATGCAATTGAACTACATACTGCAGCCATGAATAACCAAAATTTTGAAGAAAAAATGTTTTAGAATTGACTATTACTAATTGTAGCAAATGTTCTAGGATTAAAGACAATAGATATAACTCTAAGATGAGTCCATTTTAGTTGTTTGCTCTATTTGTGCACAAAGCTGGCTCAACGCAGATGTCTGGTTCCATATGGAAATGGCTTCTGCACATACAGGATTATCTAGATCTAAAACAGTCCTAAGGCCATAGCGGATAGTTGGAGGTTCTGTTCTTCCACACATTAAATAACTTGAGAAGTGTATGTATATGTTCATTGATTCAATCTTAAGCTTCAGTGTTACATTTTTTTTCTTGTTGGAAAAAACTATTGAGAGCAATTGATATGAACCTTGCTGATGTTGAACAAGATTGGTTGTTTGATAGTGAAAATGCATCATCTACTAGTTTCAACTTGAAAACTAAATCAGAGCTACGGCTCTTCTCTGATCAAGTTGGTGCTCCTCGATTGCAATAAGCGCCATTGGCAATGAACTAAAATGTGCATGTTAGGCCTTCCTTTTTCTTATGACTTATGGGGGAAAATATTATTATTATGTCATTTTATATTGCATGTAACTTTATTTAATCAAAATTGGGTCAATCATCCATTTGCAGCATGACAACTAGAAAATGGCTTCATAGCCTTCTGAATATTTTTTCCATTACAGGAAAAATATTCCGGCTGTGGTAGTAGTGGCATGCAGCGGCAGCACTGGTTGCAGGGGCGGCGGCGGCAGCAGCGACGATGGAAGAGGTGGCATCGATGGCACCGGGCGGTAGCGGCGGCAACAGCGGTAGCGGTGGAAGTAGTGGTGGCGGCAGCGGCGGTGGCAGTGACCGTAGTGGCGGTAGAGGTGGCAGTGGTGTGGTGGCGGCGGCAGCACCGGTAGTAGCCATAGCGATAGTGGCAGTAGCGAAAAGGGTGGCAACGATAGTGGGAGCAGCAGGAACGTCAACATATGATGTATATACGTACATATAATTCTGTAGTATTTTATGTACATATATACTGAGTATATATGTACTCAGTATATATGTACGCATAATACTATAATTTATATGTACAAATACTATAGTAATATATGTACGAGTAAAATGCTAGTATATATGTCCATATTTACTGTAGTAATATATTTTTATTAAAATATATAGTTTTTTTATAATTTATTTTGATTTGATTTTGTTGTTTTAATTTTTTTACAGATGTGGTACCGCATTGTTTCCCATAAGAAGCTTGTATAAGTGAAGGGATTTTTCAACAAACATGAAGCACCGTGACTCGGACAACTTTTTCGCAGCGGAAAGTTGGTGATTGGAGGAGTAGAGGGAGAGAAAACAACATAAATATATTGATAGATTATACTTAATGCATAGTCGGTAGATACATTGATTAATAAGATGTAATATAATTTTTGTTATTTTTTGTTTTAGTTATTTAAAATATTGTATTAGAATAAGTTTTTAAATGAATTCGATTTTGTTGAATTTAAAATTTTCATTTATAGTTTTGGTTTTTATTATATTTAATATAAAAATATTAATTATTTAATTAAATTTTAGTTTAAACTGTATGACAATCAACTTTAATTTGTGTTTATTCATATCTATAATAACTGTTTTTTATATATCTGTAAAAATGTTTTTGTCTCCGAATTTTTTGGGTAGAGTTTTACCCTATTATAGGTATTTAAAAACCTATTATCAGCAGTAGTAGTAGCGACAGCGGCGGCACTAGGCAGTGACTACAGCAGTGGCAGGTAAAGTGGCAGTGGCGGTAGTGGTGGAAGCGGTGGCAGTGGGTGGTGGCGGTAGCTGTGGGGGCTACAGCAGCAGCGGCGGCGGCGAGAGTGGCAGCGGCGGGAGCGGCGACATTTGAAGCAGTGGCAGTGGCTGCAGCGGCAGCTACACCGAAAGCAATGGCGGCAGCTACACCGAAAGCAATGGCGGGAGCGGCGACATTTGAAGCAGTGGCAGTGGCTGCAGCGGCAGCTACACCGAAAGCAATGGCAGCAGCGGCGTAGTAGCGGCTGCACCCGAAGCAGCGGCAGCACCAGAAGCAGTGGCAGCAG
>JAREIK010003411.1:5000-43148 GCA_029783825.1 Sapria himalayana | reverse complement strand
TATTGACGGTAAAATTAAGCTTAACCTATTTTGTAATATTTTTGCCAATATTTTATAAATAGCATTGCATAAACTTATTGGTCTATAATCCTCACATTTCTGTGGTGACTCTTTTTTTGGAATTAATACTATAAAAGATTTTACCCATGATTTTGGGATTTCTGCACCTACAAAAAAACTTGCAATTGCGGGGACTAGCTCAGTTTTAATCGTATGCCAGTTTACCTGGAAAAAATAATTATTCCAACCATCAGGTCCTGCTGCACTATCTTTATCAAGACTAAAGACAACCTCTTTAACTTCTGGTTCTTCTGGGATCAATTCCATTAATTGGTTTTGAGCTTCCGTGATGGTCGCCCTAATCTCATGCATTAACGAATTATCTGTCCTACATGATGACTACATAGTTGATTTTCAAAAAAATTTTTAAAGAGAGCTCCTATTTCCTTTTCATCTTCTACCCATTTTCCTTCTTCATTTATTAGTCCTTTAATTTTATTTTTTTGAGATTTTATTTTAGACATATTATAAAAAAATTTTGTATTACGATCACCATCTTTTAACCATTTTATTTTTGCACGCTGTTTCCAATAAATTTCTTCCATGTGTAATTTTAATCTCAGTTCTCCTTTAGCCTTACTTAATTCTACTCGAGTTTCATTGTTATTAGTGGAGTCAAAATCTTGTTCCAGCTTGGCTACTTTTTCTTCTAGTTTTTTTAGCTCCTGATTTAATTTCCCAAAAACGTCTTTGTTCCATGTTTTTAAACAAGCTTTTAGCCTCAGAAGTTTAATTGATAGAACTTGCATCGGTTTTCCCTCTGCTGGCTCTTTCCAAGACTCACTGACAAGTCCTACGAAGCTCGCATGCTTTACCCACATATTTTGGAATTTAAAATTAGACATATTACCCTGGTTTCTTTGAATCGTGATAAGCAAGGGGCTATGGTCAGAGCAAGTTCTATTCAGGTGTCTAAGCCTCGTAATCCCTTGTGAGGTGACCCACTTTGTGTTACACATTATCCTATCCAGTCGAGCCCAGATGACTCCTCTTTTTTTCCAATTATTGCACCAGGTATATCTCGAACCAGTTAAATCTATTTCCATTAGATTAGTAATGGCTATTGTGTCATTAAATTGTCTCATGGCTACCTTATCCGGTGGTTTGCCACCTTTCTTTTCTTGAGGGCTTCTAATTATGTTAAAGTCGCCTCCTATAATCCAAGGTGAATTTCTACTTGCTATATCTTTCATTTCTTCCCATAAGGCCAACCAAGATTGTTTATCATTTTTTGCGTAAACTGCTAATATTATTTGATCTGTGCTCTTATCTAATTTGAAATGTACTAGTTTGGTATCTTTTATTATTTCAATTTACTGTGCCATAAAATCCAAAGTTTACTATTTAGGTTAGCATAAGCCTTATTAAATCCTAGAATTTCTCTATATTTATTTAGTTGATCTTGTAGGACCATTGGTTCTGCAATAATCATTAATGAGATTTTATGCTCTTTAATTAAAAGTCTTAATCTATTTATCATGGGGCTATTAGCTACCCCCCTAACATTCCAATATAGACATCTATCCATTAAAAACTATTTAATGGATTTTATTAAATCCATTAAAAGTCTTTTATCTCTACTTCTTCCTCTTCTTTTCTTCTTCTTCTATTTAAAATTTTTACTGTTATTTTACTTTTTATTCTTTTTTTATTTCTTTTTATTCTTTTTTTATTTCTTTTTATTCTTATTTTTCTTCCTTTACATTATTTACTTATTATTCCAATTCTTTTTTTTTCTTTTTCTTTCTTTTCTACTTTTTCTTATTCTTATTATTCTTTTTCTATTTTTTCTTCATCGTCTTTTTCAGATTCTTCTTCTTCTTTTTCTTTTTATTTTTTTCCTTCTTCATCATCATATTCTTCTCAAGTTTTTTCTTATTCTCATACTTTTTCTTCCTTTTCAACTACTACATCTTCTTTTTATTCTTTTTTTACTACCTCTTCCTCTACTACTACTACTACTACTACTACTACTACTACTACTACTACTACTACTACTACTACTACTACTACTACTGCTACTACTACTACTTCTTTTACTTCTTCTTCATCTTTTACTACTTTTTTTTTCTTATTCTTCTTCCTTTTCTTCTTTTTTAAATTCTAGTTCTACTCGTTCATCTTCTTTTCTTCTTTTTATATTTCTTTTTTTTAGTTCTATTTTTTTTCATCTTCTTCTACTTCTTCTTCCACTACTTCTTCTTCCTTTTCTATTTCTTCTTCTTCATCATCCCCCTCCTTATCCTTGTCTTCTTATTTTTCTCCTGCTCATTTTTTTTCTACTTCTTCTTTTCCTTTTTCTTTTTCTTCTACTTCTTCAACTTCTTCTTCTTTTTCTCCTTCATATATTTTTGTTCCTTTTCTACTACATCTTTTTCTTCTTCTTCTTCTTCATTTTTTTCTTCTTCTTCTACCACTACTTTTTGTTGTTCGTATTTTTTGGCTTTTTCTTAGTCCTCTTCTTCTACTTTTACCCTATTTCTCTTTTTCTTCTTATTATTCGGGTTCTTCTTCTTTTTCCTCTTCTTATTCTTCGTCATCATCTTACACTTCATCTTCTTCATCATTCTTTTCCTATTCTTCTTATTATTCTTCTTTTTTATCTTCCTCCTCCACCTCTTCTACTTCTTCTTCAACTTTTTCTTCTTTTATTACCTCATATTATTCTTCTTCATTTTCATCATCATCTTTTTCCTCCTATTATTATTCTTTAACTTTTTCTATTTTTACTACTTCTGCTCCTTCTTCTATTTCTCCATCCTCTTCTTCTTTTCATCTACTTTTCTTCTTCTTTTTCTTCTTCCTCCTCCTCTTAATTTTCTTCAAGTTTCTCTTATTATTAAATATCATCATCATCCTCTTCTTCTTTTTCCTCTTCTTCTTATTTTTATTTTTTTTCTTCCTTTTCTTCTTATTCTGTTACTTCTTATACTTATTGTTCAAATACTTTTCCTTCATCATCTTTTTTATCTTCTTCCTCTTCTTCTTCTATTCTTTATTTTTCTTCTTTTTAATATTCATCTTCTTCTTTATATCTTATTATTCTGCTTCTACTACTTATTATTCTTATAATTTTTTTTTCTTCTTTTTCTTCTTTTTTTATTCTCTTTCATCTTTTCTTCTTCTTTTTCGAACTACCATTCTTCTTCATATTCTTTTTCCTCTTTTTATTTTCTTTTTTCCTTCTTCATTCTATTATTATTATTATTATTATTATTATTCTTCCTCCTCCTCTTCTTCTACTTATTATTATTATTATTATTATTCTACTTCTTATCCAACTTTCACTTCTTCTTCTTCTTCTACTAATTCTTCTTCTTCTTTTTTTCCCACTTCTACTACTACTACTACTACTACTACTACTTCTTCTTCTTCTTATTCTTATTCTTATTCTTATTCTTCTTCTTCTTCTCTCACACCTTCTTTTTCTTTTTCTTCTTCTTTTTATTATTCTTTTTCCTCGTCATCTACTTCTTTTTTTATAAAACTTCTTCTTCTACGTATCCTCCTCATCCGATTTTCTTTCTTCTTTTTCTATGTTTTTTCTTAAATTTTTAATTCTTTTTTTATTTTTTTTCTACTTCCTCTTTTTTACTACTTATTGTTCATTTTCTTTTTCTTCTACTTCTTTTTTTTTTGTTCATCTTCCTCTTTTTCTACTTCTTACTCTTTATTATTCCATTTCTTTTCTTTTATTATTCTTATTATTTATCTTTTTTTCCTTCTTCTTCTATTTCTTCTTCTTCCTCCTCCTATTTTTTTTTCTTCTACATCTTCTTCTTATTTTGCACATTCTTCTTATTCTTATTATTATTATTATTCTTCTTCTTCCTTTTCTTTGTCTACTACTACTTCTTATTTATCTTCTTTTTTTTATCTTCATCTTGTGATTCTTCTGATTCATTTCCATCTTCTTCATTTTATCTTCTTTTTCTTCATATTCTTTAGCTTCTTATTTTTCTTCCTTTTCTTCTTTTTGTTCTTTTTATTTGTATTATTCTTCCTTTTCTTCTTCCGCTTTTTCTGCTGCTTCCTCCTCCTTTTTTTATCTTATTCTTCCTCCTCCTCCTCCTCCTCCTTTTCTTCTTCTTATTCTTCTTCATCTTTCCCTTCTTTTTTTATCTTCTTCTTTTTATTCATATTCTTATTCTTCTCCTTCTTCAACATTATTTATTATTCTACCTCCTCTTTGTTTTCTTCTACTTCATATTGTTTGTATTCAGATTCATTTTTTTCCTTCTTATTTATCTTCTTTTTCTACTTCATATTCTTCTTCCTCATCTTATTTTTCCTATATTTCCTCTTCTTCCCTTATATCTTTTTCTTCTTATTCTTTATGCTCTTCTTATTCTTATTTTTGAACTTCTTTTTCACCTTTTTTTTATTCATTCTATTTTTAAATTTCTTTTATCTTTTTTTTTTCTTCTTCTTATTTTTTAGTTCTTCTTCATCTTTTTATTTTTCACTTCTTCTTCTTTTTCCACTTATTATTCTTGTTCCTCTTCATCAGCTTCATCTTATTCTTGTTGTTATTATTCTCCTTCCTCTTCTTCTTCTTCTTCCACTTTTTCTTCTTGCCTTGTTCATCTTCTTATTCCTCAACCTCCTCTTCTTTTTCTTCATATTTTTGTTCTTCTTCATTTTAATCATTTTCTTCCCATTCTTTTCTTCTTTTTCTTCTTCTTATCCCACTTCTTCTACTTCATCCTTTTATTCTTATTTCTATTCGTCTACTTTTTATTCTTTATTTTTTACTTCAAATTCTTCTTCTTCTTCTTCTTCCTATTATTATTATTATTATTCTTGTTCTTTTTCATCTTCTTCCACCTATTATTATTATTCTTCTACTACTTCTCCTTCTTTTACTTTTTCTTCTTCTTTTTCTACCACTTTTTTTTCTACTCCTCCCCCTTCTTCTTGTCATCCTTCTTCTACTTCTTCTTCTTCTTCTTCTTATTTTTCTTTTATCCATTTTATTTTTATTCTTCTTTTTTCCTATTCTTCTTTTTCTTTTTAAACTTCTTAATCTTTTTCCTTTTCTTCTCCCACTTCTTCTACTTCTTCATATCCAACTTTTTCTTGTTCTTCTTTCTCTTCTTATTTATTTTCATATTTTTATTCTTGTTCTTATTCTTCTTATTCTTTTTTTTTTCATTTAGTTCTTCTTCCACTCCTTTATTTTATTATTTTCCTTTTCAAATTCTTTATTTTTCTCCTAATTTTACCATTTTTGTTATTCTTTAATATTTCTTCTTATTCTTCTAATTCTCCTTTTCTTTATGTTTCTCTTCTTATTTTACTTCTTGTACTTTTTTTTAACTTCTACTTTTCTTCTTATTTATATTTATCATATTCTTCTACTTCTTCCTACACTACCTATTCTTCTTCTTCCTCATCTTTTGTTTTTTATTCTACTTGTTTTTATTATTCTTCTTCCTTTTCTTATACTTCTTCTTTAACTTTTTTTATCTTTATCTTTTTCTTATCCTTCAAAATCATCATCTTTTACTTATTCTTTTTTCTCTCTTTGTTCTTCACATTCTTCTTCTTCCTCCCATTATTCATCTTCTTCCTCCTCTTATTCTTTTCTTCTTCTCCTTGTTCTTTTTCTTCCTTTTCATTTTATTATCCATCCTCTTCTTTGTCTTTTTTTTTTCCTCTTCTTCATCTACATTCTCCTCATCATCTTCTTTTTCTACCTCTACCTCTTCCTCCTACTCATCATCTTTTTCTTCTTTTTGTTCATCCTTTTCATCTTCTTCATGTTATTTTTCTTTCTTCTTCTTCAATTTCATTTTTTTTTCTTTTTCTTACTCGTATTTTTCTTATTCTTACTCTTCTTATTTTTCTTATTTAGTTTTTTCTTCTTCACGTCATCTTTTTTAGTGTCTTCTACTTCTTCTTATTTCACTTCTTCTTATACTTATTCTACTTCAAGTTCTTACTCTTCTTATTCTTCTTCCTCTTATTCATTCTCTTATTCATTCTTTTTTGTTCTTATTTTTCATATTCTTTTTATTATTCCTCTTCTTATATATCTTTTTACTTTTCATTTTCTTCCTCCGTTTCTTTTTATTTTTTTTATTTTTTTTCTTTTTTTTCTTCTTTTTCTTCTCTTTCGTCTCTTTCTTCTTTCTATTCTTTATCTTCTTTTTCTTTTTTTTATTCTCTTTCTTCTATTTCTTGTCTTTCTTCTCTTTCTTCTCTTTCTACTCTTTCTTCTATTTCTTCTTTTCCTTCTCTTTCTTCTCTTCCTTCTCTTCCTTCTCTTTCTTCTCTTCCTTCTCTTCCTTCTCTTCCTTCTCTTCCTTCTCTTCCTTCTCTTCCTTCTCTTCCTTCACTTCCTTCTCTTCCTTATTTTCCTTCTTTTCATTCTTTTCCTTCACTTCCTTCTCTTCCTTCTCACCTTCTTTTCCTTCTTTTCATTCTCTTCCTTCTCTTCCTTCTCTTCCTTCTCTTTCTTCTCTTCCTTCTCTTCATTCTCTTCCTTCTCTTCATTCTCTTCCTTCTCTTCATTCTCTTCCTTCTCTTCCTTCTCTTCCTTCTTTTCATTCTCTTCATTATCTTCCTTCTCTTCCTTCTCTCCTTCTTTCCTTCTTTTCCTTCTTTTCCTTCTTTTCCTTCTTTTCCTTCTTTTCTTCATTTTCTTCCATTTCTTCCATTTTTTCCCTTTCTTCCCTTTCTTCCCTTTTTTCCCTCTCTTCCCTTTCTTCCCTTTTTCCCTCTCTTCCCTTTCTTCCATTTCTTCCTTTTTTTCCTTTTCTTCTTTTTCTTCTTTTTCTTCATTTCTTCTTTTTCTTCATTTCTTCTTTTCTTCCTTTTCTTCATTTTCTACCTTTTTCTCATTTTCCTTCTTTTCTTTCGTTTCTTCTTTTTTTTTTCTTCTTTTTTCTTCTTTCTTCTTTTTCTTATTTTTCTTCCTTTTCTTCCTTTTCTTCCTTTCTTCCTTTCTTCCTTTTCTTCTTTTTCTTCCTTTTCTTCCTTTTCTTCCTTTTCTTCTTTTTCTTCCTTTTCTTCCTTTTCTTCCTTTTCTTCTTTTTCTTCCTTTTCTTCCTTTTCTTCCTTTTCTTCCTTTTCTTCCCTTTCTTCCCTTTCTTCCTTTTCTTCCTTTTCTTCTTTTTCTTCCTTTTCTTCCTTTGCTTCCTTTTCTTCCTTTGCTTCCTTTTCTTCCTTTTCTTCCTTTTCTTCCCTTTCTTCCTTTTCTTCCTTTTCTTCTTTTTCTTCCTTTTCTTCCTTTGCTTCCTTTTCTTCCTTTGCTTCCTTTTCTTCCTTTGCTTCCTTTTCTTCCTTTGCTTCCTTTTCTTCTTTTGTTTCATTTTCTTCCTTTGCTTCCTTTACTTCCTTTTTTTCCTTTGCTTCCTTTTCTTCCTTTGCTTCCTTTACTTCCTTTTTTTCTTTTGCTTCCTTTTCTTCTTTTGCTTCCTTTTCTTCATTTTCTTCATTTTCTTCTATTCTTTTTTTTCTTTTTTTTTCTTCTTGTTCCTCTTTTTCTTCATATTCTTCTTACTATCTTCATCATCATCATCTTCTTCTTCTTAATCTTCTTCTACTTCTTCTTCTTAGTCATCATCTACTTCTTCATCTTTTTTATTCTTCTTCATCTTCTTCCTCTTATTCTTTCTCTTCATCATCATCTTCTTTTTGTTGTTCTTCATATTTTTAATCATCATCTTTTTTTTATTTCTCTTCTTCTATATAGTTTTATTAGTTCTTTTCTTATTTCTTCATTTCTTATAATAATAATAATAATAATAATAATAATTGTTATTATTATTATTCTTCTTCATATTTTTCTTCATATTCTTCTTCTTCTCCTTCCTACTCTTCTTCTCCATCCTACTATTCTTCTTCTAATTCTACTACTACTACTTCATCATCATCATCATCATCTTCTTCTTCTTCTTCCTATTCTTCTTCTACTCATTCCTACTTTTATTTTCTCCTTCATACACTTCATCTTATTATACAACTTCTTTTTCTTCTGGTTCTTTTTCTTTTTCCTTTGATTCTTCTTCTCCTATATCTACCTCTTATTATTATTCTTTTTCATCCTCTTCTTCTTTTTCTTATTCTTCTTCCCCTTCTTCTTCTATACTTTTCTACTTTTTCTTTTTGTCTTCATTTCTTCCGTTCTTCTTCAACTTATTCATCTTCTTATTCCACTTCTTCTTCTTCTCCTTCTATTATTTCTTCTTTTTCTTCTTCTTTTCTTTCTATTCTTCATCTTGTTCATGTTGTTTTTCATCTTACTTTCCTTTTTCTTCTACGTTCACTTCTTGTTCCTCTTAATTTTTTTATTTTCTTTTAATTCTTTATTTTATTTTATTATTATTATTCTTCTTCTTTATTTTATTATACTACTTTTTCTTCCTTTTATTTTTTGTTTCTTCATCTCTTTCTTCTTGTCCACCACCACCTCATTTTTCTTCTTCCCATTCTATGTTTTTTTATTCTTCTTCTTTTTCTTCCTATTTTTCTTCCACTTTTTTTTTCTTCTTCTTCTTTTCTTCATCATCTTCTTCCCCCTCCAACCACAAGAAAAATCTCGTACAGCTAGGGATAATTCCCTAGCTAAATGGGCATTTTCTGTCGCTAAATGGGTTATAACATCGGATTACTGACGGATCGATTCTCTATCTAAAGTGCTTCTTGCTAAAATTTAGCGACGGAAAGTATCCCTAGATAAATATTTAGTGACCAAAAAATCTCTTGCTAAAAAAAGACAAATTCCCTAGCTAAATTAGCAAGGTAAATGAGAATTTATATCGCTAAACGAAAATAATGACAGATGATTTCCTAGCTAAAGTGTTGGTCTATAAATTTGAGCGACAGATATAGTCTAGTTAAATAAATTTAGCGACATAAAATCCGTCGCTAATTTTAATATTTCCTTAGCTAAATTAGCTAGGGAAAATTTCCAAGCTAAATTAGCAAGTGATTTTATCCTTGCTAATTTAGTAATGGATTTTTCCCAAGCTATTTCAATTTCAAAAATAATTTTAGAATTTAATTTATTTTAAAATTTTTTAATTAAATAATTTCATATTTTTATATCAAATTAAATAAAAATTGAAACTATAAATAATTTATAATAAACAAAAAATAAAATCATTTAATATCTTATTCTAATTCAATATTTTACATAATTGAAACAAAAAATAATAAAATTTAATTTTATCTTATTCATCTATGTATCTACCGACAGTGCATAAAGTATAATATATCCATTCATTGATGTTGCTTTCTCTCTCTCTGCTTCTCTGATCATCATTTTTTTTACTGCGACAAAGCTATCCGAGTCACGACACGTAATGTCTAGTAAAAAATTCGATCACTTATAAAAGCTCTGTATGAGGAACAATGCGATATCATATCTATAAGAAATTTAAACAACTCAGTCAAATTTAAAAAAAGTTATGTTTTGATACATATATAATCCTGTAGTATATATGTAAATATATTCTAGCATTTTACTCGTACATATATTACTGTAGTATATGTACATAAAAATAGCAGTATTATGTGTACATATAAATTGATTACAAATATACTTAGTATATATGTACATAAAATACTATAGTATTATATGTATGTATATACTGACTTTATTCGTACGTATATACCTCATTTGGTGCTGTTGCTGCTGCTCCCACTGATGCTCCTACTGCTGCTGTCATTGCCACTGTCACTGCCAATACCACTACTGATGTTATCGCTGCTACCACTATTGCCGCTGCCACCGCCACTGTTGCCACCACTGGCCGTTGCCACTGCTCGCCGCTACGACATCATCCGTACTTGCCCCCACTGCTGGTGCTGTCACTGCCGCCGTTGCTACCACCACCGCCACTGCTGCCACTTCCACCTCTGCTGCTGCTGCTGCTGCCGCTTCCATCTCTGCTGCTGCTACTGCTGCCACCTCTGTCACTGTTGCTGCTGCTGCCACTGCTTCTGGTGCTGCCGCTGCTTCGGGTGCAGCCGCTACTACGCCGCTGCTGCCATTGCTTTCGGTGTAGCTGCCGCTGCAGCCACTGCCACTGCTTCAAATGTCGCCGCTCCCGCCATTGCTTTCGGTGTAGCTGCCGCCATTGCTTTCGGTGTAGCTGCCGCTGCAGCCACTGCCACTGCTTCAAATGTCGCCGCTCCCGCCGCTGCCACTCTCGCCGCCGCCGCTGCTGCTGTAGCCCCCACAGCTACCGCCACCACCACTGCCACCGCTTCCACCACTACCGCCACTGCCACTTTACCTGCCACTGCTGTAGTCACTGCCTAGTGCCGCCGCTGTCGCTACTACTACTGCTGATAATAGGTTTTTAAATACCTATAATAGGGTAAAACTCTACCCAAAAAATTCGGAGACAAAAACATTTTTACAGATATATAAAAACAGTTATTATAGATATGAATAAACACAAATTAAAGTTGATTGTCATACAGTTTAAACTAAAATTTAATTAAATAATTAATATTTTTATATTAAATATAATAAAAACCAAAACTATAAATGAAAATTTTAAATTCAACAAAATCGAATTCATTTAAAAACTTATTCTAATACAATATTTTAAATAACTAAAACAAAAAAATAACAAAAATTATATTACATCTTATTAATCAATGTATCTACCGACTATGCATTAAGTATAATCTATCAATATATTTATGTTGTTTTCTCTCCCTCTACTCCTCCAATCACCAACTTTCCGCTGCGAAAAAGTTGTCCGAGTCACGGTGCTTCATGTTTGTTGAAAAATCCCTTCACTTATACAAGCTTCTTATGGGAAACAATGCGGTACCACATCTGTAAAAAAATTAAACAACAAAATCAAATCAAAATAAATTATAAAAAAACTATATATTTTAATAAAAATATATTACTACAGTAAATATGGACATATATACTAGCATTTTACTCGTACATATATTACTATAGTATTTGTACATATAAATTATAGTATTATGCGTACATATATACTGAGTACATATATACTCAGTATATATGTACATAAAATACTACAGAATTATATGTACGTATATACATCATATGTTGACGTTCCTGCTGCTCCCACTATCGTTGCCACCCTTTTCGCTACTGCCACTATCGCTATGGCTACTACCGGTGCTGCCGCCGCCACCACCACCACTGCCACCTCTACCGCCACTACGGTCACTGCCACCGCCGCTGCCGCCACCACTACTTCCACCGCTACCGCTGTTGCCGCCGCTACCGCCCGGTGCCATCGATGCCACCTCTTCCATCGTCGCTGCTGCCGCCGCCGCCCCTGCAACCAGTGCTGCCGCTGCATGCCACTACTACCACAGCCGGAATATTTTTCCTGTAATGGAAAAAATATTCAGAAGGCTATGAAGCCATTTTCTAGTTGTCATGCTGCAAATGGATGATTGACCCAATTTTGATTAAATAAAGTTACATGCAATATAAAATGACATAATAATAATATTTTCCCCCATAAGTCATAAGAAAAAGGAAGGCCTAACATGCACATTTTAGTTCATTGCCAATGGCGCTTATTGCAATCGAGGAGCACCAACTTGATCAGAGAAGAGCCGTAGCTCTGATTTAGTTTTCAAGTTGAAACTAGTAGATGATGCATTTTCACTATCAAACAACCAATCTTGTTCAACATCAGCAAGGTTCATATCAATTGCTCTCAATAGTTTTTTCCAACAAGAAAAAAAATGTAACACTGAAGCTTAAGATTGAATCAATGAACATATACATACACTTCTCAAGTTATTTAATGTGTGGAAGAACAGAACCTCCAACTATCCGCTATGGCCTTAGGACTGTTTTAGATCTAGATAATCCTGTATGTGCAGAAGCCATTTCCATATGGAACCAGACATCTGCGTTGAGCCAGCTTTGTGCACAAATAGAGCAAACAACTAAAATGGACTCATCTTAGAGTTATATCTATTGTCTTTAATCCTAGAACATTTGCTACAATTAGTAATAGTCAATTCTAAAACATTTTTTCTTCAAAATTTTGGTTATTCATGGCTGCAGTATGTAGTTCAATTGCATCTTTAAACATACAACACCCACTCCAATCGTCCAGTATTTTCTTTCTTGGAGATGGTGTTTGTGCATCTGAATATGCATTAAAGAGGGACTATTAGGTTGAGAAAAAATTGTTTTTGTTCGAGAGTAAGCATTGAAGTCTTTTAGAATGTGACTGATAGTTTTGTAAAGGCTGGTGGTTCTAGACTTCACTCCCTCCAAGTTGAGTTGCTACAGAATTGCCTGGTTGAGCTTCTCTGTGGCAGCAACTTGCTGGAGGTTTTCCTGTTGCTGCTCTGGCAAGCCAACTTCCATTGTGTGAGTTTTTGTGCCTGCTATAAAATGAATGTAAATGTAATGCATGTGATTTTTACATTCAATTTTGTAGAGAATATAATACATTGCCGAAGGTGAAGCACACAAGAAGCTTGCATGAACTCACCCGCTTGATTCTCTATTCCCACTTCAGTCTCGCAATGCAGTGCTCCGAAAGTCAGAATTATTTTGTTGATATCATTTAGATATAATTTTGATCAAGGAAACACTGTAAAAAAACCATTTGTGTGTAAAGAAGCATTTAATGATTTAGTGCATAAACTCCAGAAATAATCTTAATCAGTTCTATTGTGATTAAAGGTTGATGAGTCCTGTGTCCAAAAACCTAGTTGGTTGATACTAGTTCGGAAGAAATGAACTTAGAGAGAGAGAGAGAGACCTATATAAATGAGAGCGAGGTGGCCGAGTAATTCCCTGACATTTTTGCTAAAACTATCCAAGGCTACCATCCTGGCTCCCAGTTCACTACAGGAATTCTCAAGCACTATGTTGATGGTTGAACAAGACATGGAATGAATAAAAAAACATAATAATAATTGTTTTTTTTTGGGAGACGAATATTACGGCACAATTGCTCTATTTGGGACAGCGAGGTTGCTCTCACAGGAGAACTAAAACTTGGTCGGATTTTGAAGCATTTCGCCCATTGTTTCTCCTCCTTCAATCTCGTAAGTATCTAACTCGCACATCTTCCCACCATATTGGCTGATTCACATTCTTTCTTCACCACCTGTCAAGTACACAAATTCGAAAACAAAATCTAGAAGGGACACATACAAGCAATATGAGTGATGAGGGAATAGAAAAACAAGCATGCATATTGCAACAGTAATGGTGAATGAAGTAGAAGCAATTAAATTCAAGAAAAATGAGTTCCTCCAATCCACTTTTGAATTTTCACTAGCTAAATTATCCAAAAGCTGAAAAAAAGAAAAAATAAAAAATGGAGAAATCAACAACATACACAACATTAAATATTAAAAAATATATCAATAATAAAAAGATAATTCAAGTATGTTATGATCAAAATTAACTAGGATAATTACACTTACACAAATTTCAATCAAATAATCACATGTCAAATAATCGCCAATGTTACATTTTAAAAGAGTATCCTACAACCAGCAGCTTGGGCCTCCTGTAAGAAAGAATAGCATGATCAGGCAGAGAGATGAAAAGCACTATCACACTGAGTAAAGAAACCTCATCGAGCCTGTTATGTTATAATTATATCACATCTCTTTCATTAAAATACATTTCTAATATAATCAAGAAAAAAATACAATCATACAATACAATCAATCATAAAATCACAACAGCCCACATCAATTCCTTGTGCATTTTTTCTCTACTTTCTATGATCCTTAACCAAGCTTATATGCACGGATGGACATGTATAACTATGTTAAAATATCAACCTGCCACATGTTTCATGCAAGTGTAAAGAAAATCAAACATTTTAATAATAATAAAGATTGGATTTGCAAATGCACAAGTGATTTGAAAATATAACCTTCCATCACTTATGAACGGTATTTGTAATGAGTTTTAGAGAGTGGATTTGCAATTGCCAACTCATGAGAGTTAATGTCTTTCTTGCCGAGACAGTGATGATTTGCAAATAAAGCAACAATCATAGAATATAAAAATGCCACTAGACGAATTCTAACTAAAATCTATGTCACATTTATGAGATGATTTCTTAAACTGCACATTGGTCTTTGAGTGACTCTGAATATCTGATCAATGTGCCCTGTAACCCGAAGAATTCAAAAACTCAAACCTAGCAAAACGAGATGATGCCAACCATTGAATAGGCACAACAAATGATACACAACCCGATTATCAATTGATTAGGTTTTTAAACGATACGCAATAATTGAATCTTAAAAAGCATTAAGATTCTTATTAACTTGATGATATACAAGTATTACATAGGAAATTGATTAGGTTTTTTTTAAATGATAAAAATGTAGCAATTCAGAAACAAGTAAATTCTTTAAAAAAAGGGTTCATAGTTCATACTTGTTGGTGCACATTACTTGGTCCCAAGAACAACATAGTTTGATCCGTTGGTCTTCTGAATTCATGAAATTTTACACAAAATATTGCCAAGAGTATTCTTGTCCTCCTAAATTTTTAGTATCGATTTGAATTTAGCATCAAGTTCATGAATAGTAAGGAGTTCATTTTGCAGCAAAACACTAGGAAGGGATGCAATAAAAAACCAAAAAAATATTTTATCTGTATTAATTGATCCACTCTAGCATTCAATTTCTTCGAAGATGCTTCCTTGTGAAGAGTTTGTAGTGTATAAAGTAGGTGAGAATTGATATCATTTGAAAGATGTTGTTGAATGAGGGGATTAATAATTGAAGAGGGGTATGATTTGATGATATTAAAACAAAGTAGGATTAATAATCTTATTTCAGATTTAAAAATTTTATGAATTAGCATGAAATATACTTAGACATAATGATTTAAAACACTTATTTTACACATTATCAGAAAATCTCTATAAATGAGAGATTTCTTGAGAGGTTATAGTAATTTATAAGTAACTACCAATTATAATTGAAATATTTTAAAATCAAATTTTCAAATTCTTGTGGAATTCAAATAATGGTTGACTATATTCTTCCATTTGGTCTTCAACTTCATAAATTATTCAAATGTTAAATTAGATATGCTTTTTTATCTAATAAGATATCATATCTTTATGCGATGACAAAAATTTGTCCAAACTCTAAGAATAGTAAGTCTCAAATTCAAAATTTATCATGCACAATCTCTTCAATTTTTTGAGGTAAGACTGTCAATATAATATACTAGTACAATTTATTTTCTTATCTAGCCTTTATATTTTAAATGCTTCCATATATTAAGATACGATAAGATAGATACAGAGATCACATTCACACCCAAGTACATAAGACTTTTGCTTTAACAAGATATATAAAAAGAGATAAATATCTCAACAAATTTACCCAATAACTTTGTAGAGACTAAGTTCGAAGAGATTATGTAATACACAAAATTTTCAAGTGATCAATCATCTTAATATATTATTCTTTCATAAATAAATTTAACTTAAAAGTTATAATGAAAACCAATATTAGTATTTAAACGGTCTCATGATCAATACTTACGAGACAACTTCTTTGAGGATAAGATGTTATACTCAAAATTATATGAATTAGCAAAAAAATAACTCAAAAATTAATAAAATATGTACAATGAATATATAAAATCTCAACTTGGATCGTGTCTACTCACATGTTGACAACACATATATAAAGTATAAAAAAACATAAACATAAATAAAATGCAACATCCTCAAATTGATGAACAAATATTTATGATATCAATTTTAAAAAAAAAATAAATTGAAATTTATTGAAGTCTTTCGTGAAGATATTCACTTGTTTATTTATTATATAAACATAAAATATACACATAATATCATTTTAGATCTTTTTTTTTGGAAAAAAAAAATTCATTTTCTATATATTTTAATTGCTGGTGAAATATCAAAATAAATATTATATATCATTACCATGAAAATTTCTTAATAATATTATTTATCATTATACACCTGAGATTAATCACTTGAGAAATTCTTAATAAAATTATTTATCAAAATAAATAACAAAATATATTATTAATCGCTTGATGAACAAATACTCATGATAGCAAATTTTAAAAAAATTGTTGAGATTTATTCAATACCTTCATGAAAATGTTCACTAGTTAATTTATTATATAAACATAAATTATACCCATAATATAATCTTATATCTTAATTTTTTTTGAAAAAAAAATTAATTCATTTTAAATACTTTATTTGCTCTTGAAACATCAAAATTAATATTATATATCATTATCTAATTATTATAATAAAAAATTAAAAGAGAAACATAATAATATTCAATCTCTTCAAATAAATAATTAATCTAAAATATCTCACTTATGATCATTATCATCAGATTTAATTATGTATCTATATCAAATCTCAAAATAATTATTTATTTATTATTTTTCAAATATATAAAATCCCAACTTAAATATGAATGCTCAAATAATTGTAAAAGCATTGATCCCTAAAAGAAATATAGGGCCTAAAAATTTCATCTCATCCTTCCCTATATGATAATCTGCATCTATCTGAATCTATAATAAAAAATCTAAATAATTATTAATTATGCTTATTATAATAATTATATCTGATATTATAATAATCAGATAATTAATGTTACATATGATTTTCTAATATGTGATAGTTAGCTAAATAAATCAGATCAACCATAAATCTAATATTTTAGTTGATCAAAATATCCATAACAATATAAGTCAAAGGATCAACTCAATGTACACATATCAACTACATATCTTATCTATGACAATATAATCTCTCATAAAGATAATCTATATTTATCTGTGAATCTAAAAAATAAAAAAATACAAATAAATATAAGATGCCATTTAAATTACACTTATCTTATAGTAATGTATTTGATATGTTGTACCAATCTCCCTTTGTATTTATCATATTGATTTATTTTGTGATCTTTTGCACAACTTCATACTTCAAACTTTTAAAACTTTTAAAATTTTATAATTAATATTTGAAACATGAAGATTTTTTCAAACTTTTAAAATAAATATGCATTCTAGAAGACGTGCTCATATAAATCTGATGTGCCAGAAAATTTTGAATCCTTGACACAATTATCATTACTCTATAAATTGCACACAATATTTGCTAGAATATTGTATCCCTTGAACACACAATTATCAAACTTTTAAATATCATTTATTAAAAATTAAAAAATGTATTCCTTGAGCACACAATATTTGCTAGAATATACACATAAAGCACATGGATGCCATTTTTTAAGTGTGTGTATTTTAGGACAATATAAAACAAGCGTTCAGACCTCAGCCATGAGTTTCTCTTCTAGCCTTAGATTAGGAATTCTTGGTGATGCGCCCAAGTTATACACCAACTGATCATCTATTATGCCATTGCTCATCACATTCTTTTTATGAGTTATATTTGCTGCTGGTGATCGCTTCAGCTATTGGATAAAAGAAAAAATCAATGAATACTATTGGTAATTGCAAACTAGTAAAGAAAGTGAATACTTAATGGTCTTTTATGATTAAGTAGAAGTTAATAAAACAACTAGCTGTCACAGTCATAGGTCCCATATAACAAATTATGTTTAGGTGTTTCGGGTCAAAAAAAAGTTGCTGTAATTTTCCATTAACATCTACATTGTTCCAGACAAAAAAGCTTAAATATTATAGAGCAGCAGGATCATTTTTGTTTAAATACATGCAAAACCCATTCAAAAATCATATGATAGCGAATGAACCTTTTTAGAGGCTTTAGATTGCGGAGCAGACTATCTCTCGTGAGATCTTTCCTTACTGGATAGGATTCCAAGGTATTCTTCATCTTCGGCATCAGCCTTGTCGTAACTATCATCACTCCTATCATCGTTGGCATAATTTGATTTTGATCCAGCAAATTTATGAGAGACAAGTGTTGATTGCACCAGCCTCTGGCTGGCTCTCCTTGGCCAGGGTTGCTGGACCACTCCAAAAGTGGCTGCATCATCACTAGCCCGTGGCCTGTCCATTAATACGCTTTGACTGGTGTTGGCACTCCACAGATGGGGACTCAGCGGAAAGTTAAGGAGGGAAAACATGCAAAACTGTGTCAACCTGGCAACACAAATGATTTGTGTGAAAAACTAAAAATTGAACATAATAATTTATGATTTAATTATTTGATTTTATTAATTAAACATAATCATCTATTCATGTATACTATACAAGTGGAGTAATTCAACTTCCTAAATACAATATATTAATTTGATTAACTACCCAGAAGACTAATTCTTCAAATACCATGTCTATATATAATAAATAACTATATATATATATATATTGTTATTTAGCATCCCCTCAAACTCACGATGCACCAATTATAAGCATTGATAGTTTTTCAACTAGAAAATGAGAATGAGAATTTGAACACAACATAATAAAGAAATCTACAAGCTATAAGGAAGAAGAAAAACAAAAAAACAACAAAGTGATGGTGTCATACATGAGATGATAATGTTTAATGTGACAATCAATTTTAATGTGTGTGATTCATTCATTAATGACTAATTTATGAATAATTTGAATAACACTCTTGTAATCACAATATATAATAATGGAGTGAGAAAGCAATACTCCCATATATGCGAATAACTAACACAACCAAACATAATTTCTATGGTAGTAAATGTCATATCATAATACTCTACTTTAATTGAAGATAGAGAAATAGATAATTATTGCTTATAGAGAAATCAAAAAATCAACTACATGAACAATATAAACAATATCAAGATGAGTAATAGTAAGATATGTTAAGGTCCCAACAATAGTATGACATAATATAGGATCTGACAAAGGCATATTCTTTACAAGAAAAATCACAATTAGCTAGGGACAATTCCCTAGCTAAATGAGCATTTTTCATCACTAAATTTGTAGCTAAATAAAGGATTTTATTAGTTAGGGAAAATTTGTTGTTAAATCCATAGTTAAATAAAGGATTTTATTAGCAAGGAAAAATCAGTCGCTAAATTTGTAGCTAAATCAATGATTTTATTAGCAAGGAAAAATCCATCACGAAATCCATTGTTAAATCAAAAATTTTATAAGCAAGAGAAATTTTGTCACTAATTCCTTCACTAAATCAAGGATTTTATAAGCAATGGATATTTCATCGCTAAATCCATCACTAAATCAAGGATTTTATAGCTAGGGATATTCCCTCGCTAAATTCATCACTAAAATCTCAGTTTTTCTTGAACGAAGTTATGAAAATTTTCAGTCGCTAAAATCTCAACTTTTCTTGAGCAGAATTTACGAAAATTTTTCATTTCTAATCTGTCACTAAATCCGTCACTATATCCCGCGATTTTATTTTAGCAAAATTTTCGAAAAATTTTTCCTCGCTAATCCGTCACTTATCTGTTGCTATTTTTTTTCATAAAAAATCATAAATCCCTTGCTATTCCCTAGCTAATATCATGAAATTTAGCTAGGGATTGATCCCTAGCTAAAATTCCCTAGCTAAATCGATATTTGATTGTAGTGTCCATTTTTTTTCTTCTTCTTCTTCTTTTTCCTCTTCTTCTTATTTTTCCTCTTCTTCTTCATCTTCTTCTACTTCTTCTTCATTTAATTCTTCATCTACTTGTTATTCTTCCTCTCCTTTTTTTCTCTTCTTCTAATTCTACTTCTTTATCCTTTTACTACCCCCACAATTCTTCTTCTTTTCAAGATATATTCTTCTTTTTCATTTTCCTATATAGTTCTTATTATTCTTCTCTACGTTTTCTTCTTCTTCTTGTTATTCTTTCTTTATTTTTCTCTTCCCCTTCTTATAGGTCATTTTCCTATTTTTCTTATTTATTTTGTTTTCTTCTTCATATACTACTTCTTATTCTTATTCCAATTTTTTTAATCGCCTACTTCTTCTTCATCATATTCTTTTTCTTCGTCAACATATACTTCTTTGTCTATTCCCTCTCGTTCTTTTATTCTATGTTTTCTTCTTCTTCTTCTTCTTCATATTTTTTTATTATAAATCACTTCTTTATATTTTTTGTCTTCTTCCTTTTTGTTTTCTTCTTCATTCTCCTAAAATTCTTCTAATTCTTTTCTTCATACTCTTCTTCTTCTTTTTTTGTCTTTTTTTATTTCTCATGTTTTTCACTTATTCTTCTTATTCTTATTTTCTTACACTTTATTTTATTCTTCTTTCTTCTTCTTCTTCTTACTCTTCGTCTTATTCTTCGTATTCCTTTTATTCTTCTTCTTATTCCATTTCTTCTACTACTACTTCTTCTTACTATTTTTCATATTATTCTTCTTATTATTCTTCTTCATTTTCTAATGCTTCTTCTTATTCTTCCACTTGTTGTTCTTTTGCATCTTGCTATTTTTCATTCTCATCTTTATCTTCTTCTTATCCTTCATCGTCTTCTTTTTCTTCTTCTTATTTTTTTTATTTCTCTCTTTTTCTTCTTTTCTACCTCATCTTAATTTTCATTTTCATCTCTTGTTTTTTATTCTTCATTTATCTTCATCTGCCTACTCCTCCTCTTATTCATTTTCTTTTTCTACTCATACTTCATTTTCTAATTAATATTTTCTTTAGATTCATCTCTTCTCCTTCCTCTTCTACTAATTTTTTAACTCTATTTTATTCTTTTTCCTTGTCTTCTCATTTTCATATGCTTTTTCTCTCAACTCTTCTCATTATTTTTTTTTATTCTTCATCATTTCTTCTTTTTATTTTTTTATGCTATTATTATTATTTTTTCTCTTCTTTTCTTTTCTTATACCTCTTCTTAGTATTCTTTATCTTTTTCTTTTCTTCTTCCTCTTATTCTTCATCTTCTTCCTATTCTTATATAATTTCCCTTTTTCTTTTTCTTTTTCTTCTTAATCTTCAACTTGTTCCAATATTTTTTATATTCCAATTCAACTTGTTTATTTCTTTCTTTTTCTTATTCTTCTTTTTTTTCTTCTTCTCTTCTTCTTCTTCTGCACATCTTCTTGTTTATTTATATTCTCTCTTCTTCTTTTAATATTTTTTATTATTCTTCTTCCTTTTCTTCTTCTTTTTCAGTTATTCTTCTTCCTTTTCTACTTATTTTTATTCTTCTACCTCTTATTCTATTTCTTCTTCTTCTTCTCCTTTCTTCTTATTTTTTATCTAGTTTTTCATCTACTTCATTAATTCTTCTTCCTTTTATTCTTTTGTTGCAAACTTCCTCTTCTTCTTCTTTTCCTTCCTCTTCTCATCTTATTTTCCTTACTTCCTCTTCTTTTCCACCTCTTCTTTTTCATCTTCATCTTGTTGTTTTTATACCACTTCTTATTCTTTTTATCCCCCTACTATACTTCTTATTAAACTTTTCTTCTTCTTCGTCTTCTCTCATATTCTCATCTTCTTCTTCTTTATATTTTTACTTTATATTGTAATTATATTCTTCTTCTACTTTTTTCTTCTTCTTTTTCTTCGTCTCACTTTTGTTCTTATACTACTTTATCTTCTTCTTCCTTTTATTCTTCTTATAATACCTCATCTTCTTCATCTTATTCTTATTCTTCTTTCTCTTATTCTTCTTATTCTTGTTCTTATTCTTCTTTTTCTTATTGTTTTTCTTCTTCTTCCTCTATTTTTTTTATCATTTTTCGTCCTCTTCTTCATCTTCTTATTTCTTTTTTTGCTTCTTCCTCTATTTCATCTTCTTCTTTATTTTTCTCTCTTTTTTTTCTTCATGTTCTTCTCTCCCTTCTCTTCTTTTCTTCTTTATCTCCCCATTTTTTTCCTTCCACTTATTTTCTTCTTCATCTAAATCTTTTTTTTCTTCTCCCTCTTTTCTTATTTATTATTATTATTATTATTATTATTATTATTCTTCTTCTTCTTCTTCTACTTCTTCTTTTTTTTCTTCCTCTTATCCTTCTTCTACTCTTAATTATCTTCTGATTCTTCTTCTTTTATTCTTTTTATTATTATTTTGTTCTTCTTTCTCTTCTTCTTCATTTCCTTTTTTCTAATTGCCTTCTTCTAATTTCTTCTTCTTCTTTCATCAATATATTATACTCTTCTTCCATTTTTACTTTTATTTTTCTTTTCTTTTTCTTTTTCACTTCTTCTTCTTCTTCCTAATATTATCTCTTTTTCTTTCATTTTTGTTTTTATTTTTTCTTCTTTTTCTTCTTTTTTTTTTCTTCTTCTTCTTCTTCAACCTCTTGTTCTATATCTTATTATTTATCTGTTTTTCTTCTTATTCCTCTTCTTCTTCTTCTTCTTCTTTTCCTTCCTCTTCCTCTTCTTCTCCATTATCACTTCTTCTAATTTGATTACTCTTCTTTTTCATTAACATCTTTTATTTTTCTTCATTTCTAATTCCTCTTCTTTTTTTTTCTTTTTACTATTCTTAATCATGTTCATCTTATTCTTCATCTTCTATAGTTTATTTTATTTTTTCCTCTTCTATTACCTCCTCCTATTTTTCTTATCCCTCTTCTTCTTGTACTACTTCAACTTCTTCTTGTATTCTTGTTTTTTTCATCTATTTTTTTCTTCTTGTTCTACTTCTTACTCTTATTCTTCTTATTCTTCTTTTTCTTTTTCTTTCTTTTTCTTATTCATTTTATTTTTATATTTCTTGTTGCATGCCTTTTTATTCATGTTCTTCTTCTTCTTCTTCTTATTCTTTTTTCTTCTTATTCTTTTTCTTCTTATTCTTCTTATTCTTCTTCTTTATCATCTTCTTCTTATACTTCATCTTCTTCTGTTCCTATTATTATTCTTATTCTTCTTCCACTTCTTCTTCTTATTCTTCTTCTTTTTCTTATTCTGTATTTTTTTATTTTACTTCTTTCTCCTCTACGTCTTCTTCTTCTTACTATTTTTATTCTTCTTCTTCCTCTTGTTTTTCTTCTTCAATTCTTTCTTGTACATTATATATTTTTTCTTCTTCTTTTTTTTCTTCTTTAACTTCTTCTTCTTTTTCTCCTCTTCATATTCTCCTTCTTTTCATTATTGTTATTCTTTTTTTCTACTTCTTATTCTTCTTCATTATCTTCTCTTCTCTCTATTCTTCTCCAATCTTTCACTTAATTTTCTTTTTCTTCTTCCCCTTCTTCTTCTTCCTCTTAATTATTCCTTTCTTCTTCCCCTTCTTCTTCTTTCTACTCTTTTTTCTTCTTCCACTATCATTTTTGATATCTTCTTTTCTTCTCATTCCTTCTCTTCTTCTTTTTGTTATTCTTTTCTTGTTCTTCTTATTTGTGTTCTAATTCTTCTGCTTCTTCTTCTTCCTCCTCCTCTTTTTCCGCCTCTTCTTCCTCCTATTCTTCATCTTATTCTTCTATTTTTTCTCTTTTTCTTCATCATCATCAATCATTATATTCTTCTTCTTATCTCCTTCCTCTCTTTTCATCTTCTACTTCCTTTTTTATTTTTTCTTCTTCTTCTTTTTCATCTTCTATATTTTCTTCTTCTCCCTCTTATTTTTTTTTCTCTTCTTTTTATCTTCCTCATGTTCTCCTTCTCAGCTCTTCATTTTATTTTTCTTCTTCTTCCTTTTCTTATTCTTCTTCTTTTGTATTCTTCTTTTTTTTATTATTCTTCTTCCTCCTCCTCTTTATCTTCTTCCTCTACTTATGCATCTTCTCCTTCTTTATAAATGTCTTATTCTACTTCTTCTTATCTTCATATTATTCTTCTTTCATCATACTCTTATTCTTCTTATTCTTTTCTTTTTCTTCATCTCATCTTCTTTTTCTTCAACTTCTCCTTTTTTTTCTTCTCTTCTCCGTCCTCTTCATCATCTACTTTTCTACCACTTCTAGTTCTTCCACTTCTTTTTCTTCCTCTTCTTCTCTGTCTTATTCTTATTATTATTATCCTTCATGTTCTTGTTCTTTTTCTTTTTCTTTTTCCTCATCTTCCTCCTCCTCCTCTTCTTCTTTTTCTTCTTCTTTTAATTTCTATTCTTTTTCTTCTTTTATTTTTTTCTTCTTATTCTTATTATTCTTCTTCATTTCAATCTTTTTCATTTTTTCATCTAGTATCTTTCTTCATCTAGTTATCTTTCTTCATCTAGTCATTCTTCTTTATCATCATATTTTTCTACTTCTTGCTCTTCTTCTTAATCTACCACTACTTTTTTTTCTTCTTCTTAATCTATTACTACTTCTTTTTATTCTTCTTCTTAATAATTAAATTCTTTCTACTTACTCTTATTTTTTTTTTAAACTTCTTCTACTTCTTCCACCTCCTCCTCTTCTTCTTATTCCTCTTTTCCATCTTCTTTTTTTCTTCTTACTCTTCAACTTATTCTTGTTATTCTTATTCTTTTTATTATTATTCTTATTCTTTTTATGTTATTGCTTCTTCTTCTTCTTCTTCCTCCTCCTTTTATTTTGCATCACCATCTTCTTCCTTTTCTTCTTCTTCTTCATATTTTTCTTTCTTTACGTCTTCTTCTTTTTCTTTCTCTACTTCTTCCTCTTCTTCTTCTTCTTCTTCTTTCTACTTCTCCAATTATACTTTTCTTCATTTTTTTCTTATTATTCTTCATCATTATCTTCTTTTTTTTATTCTTATTTATTATTATTATTATTATTATTATATTATTATTATTCTTCTTCTTCTTCTTCTTATTCTTCTTATTTTTCTTTGATCTTTTCTTCTTCTTCTTCTTCTTCTTCTACTTTCTTTTATTATTCTTCATCCTTTTCATCTTCTCGTACTTCTCTACTTCCTCTACTTCCTCTTCTTCTTCCTTTTCATCTTATTATACTTCTTCTTCTTCTTATACTTCTTATTCTTCCTCTTATACAACTTCTTCTTCTTATTTTTCATCTTTTTCTTCCTCTTTTTCTTCTTCTTTTTCTTCTTCTTCCTTATCCTCCTCCCCCTCCCCCCTCCTCCTCTTCTTCTTCTTCCTCCATTCTTGTTCTTCTTTTTTTCTTATTCTTTCACATTTTTTATTTCTCATCCTTTTCTTCTATCTTATAGTTGGTTGTTCAAACTATCAAACTTGTTTATCTATTTTGTTGAATCATTAAGGTGTGTAGGCATTAAAATCAGATAATTATGAATCAATTTCAGACTCTAGAGTTTTGACAAATTTTTATGAATAACCATGAAAATGATATGTTTATTGGTGTTTGTCCAAGGAGCATAGTATAGAATCTTTACCATTTTTTGGTATTTATACTTGGATAAAACTCCACCTAATTTATTATGTAATATTTTTATATAATGACAATAACATCTCATTAGTATAATATATTCTTTATGGCTAGGATATTATCATCGAGTTATTATCATACTTATCTTGTAAAATATAAATAATTATGATATTAATTTTACCTAGTAGCAATCAAGTATCTCACTACTACTAAAGGCATGGTCATATCTAAGTACTATTATGTTATCTGAATATGGCTTAGTACTCTCAAATTAGAGTCATGGCCTTTTTAAAAAATGTAATTTTGAGCTACATAAAAATTAAAGAGCCAAAACTATTCAGGAAAAAACCATTAAAATTATATAGTGTCATGACTTTAGTGATACAATATTATAATGGACATTACTCGAGTTTGATCATTTTAAAAGGCCATTACGCTTGTCAAAAATGAAGGGCAAGGCTATCACTTTTGTGTTCCTATAAATTACCATTGTTGTGACATTTTTGCAACACCATAATGATATGATATATGAGAGAAGTAAATGCTAGTTACATGACCACATATAGAGTTTCAGACAATTGAAACACATGTAGGGCCAATTTCTATGTTGTGACCATTTCTAAATGTTGTAGCCATAGCATATACATGATAGGCCTTCCTAATGTTATAGTAATTTTTTAATATCATGGTTATTTCCCATGATGTAGTCATAAAATGATCAAGAGAGATCAATGCCAATATAGTGACTTTTTTTCCAACATCATGGATGATTACTCGATATCTAGCTCAAGTTTTAGTTATTTTCCAACACTATGAATTTCTGTTATAGAAAGATAGGAATATATTATTGAGTCTTGGTTGCTTTCTAGAGTCATGATATCATACTTAAGTGATGAAAACCAAAGTTTTAGTTTCTTCTGAAAGTCATAACTTCTTACTAAAAGCAATATAGAATCATTATAGCATAAAATATGAACAATGAGAAATTTCAATGTAACTCTCCATTTCTTCTTCTTCTTTTACACAATAAGCAAATCCATAGAACATCTACCAAAACCTATAGAAATTTCATACTTCCTATGTGCTTCACAATAAGATAAAGAACATAAAACTTAATGCTAATCCCTAGAGTTGGAATCATAACTCTCAAACCTCTCCCCCTTCCCCTCTCTAGGGTAGATTTGAAATTTTTTTTATCAAAAAGCATATGGTCTATGGTTTAAGTATTATTTTTTATATGATGTGATAATGACATTACATTAATTGAAGTCTCATTTTTTTGTTGTATTTTGGATATTAATGGATAGATAATTAAATAGGACTTGAATTAGGGTTTTGACTATTAGTAGGTTTGTATGAGATTATTTTGGTGGTTGGTGATAGATAAACTATGAGGCTCACTCATGCATAGGGAAGAAAGGAAATGATAGTCCTTTCAACTATGATGCATGAATATGTTAAAACTTAAAATTTAGGTATGTCAATCAAAGTAAGTATCACACCTATAAAGCTAAAAGTATGAATGTTAGTATACACAATTCTATTATACACATATTAGAAGAATTCATTC
Organism: Sapria himalayana; assembly: GCA_029783825.1. Classification (NCBI taxonomy): domain Eukaryota; kingdom Viridiplantae; phylum Streptophyta; class Magnoliopsida; order Malpighiales; family Rafflesiaceae; genus Sapria; species Sapria himalayana. The sequence goes on along the minus strand of JAREIK010003411.1, from coordinate 16,368 downwards.
TTGGTTTTTTAGATATTTTATAGAATATTCTTTAATATTTTTACCTTTAGTGTGAGAATCACATCATCGCCATGAAACATGATGATAGGTAATCCTTGAGACATGCACAAGTGTGTTATGACTCATCAGGTGGTGATAGCCCATTTGAGTTTCTTTCACACATATGTTTTTCATCATTGAAACTTGAAAAAAATCATATATAAATCATGTGAGTATAGTGCTTATGAAACTAAATGTGCAAATACATACAAAACTTATTAATTCTTGGTCTATATAATACCTAAGATCAAAAATTAGAGTATACATATATAGCAATCATGAAGGATTATTGATGAGTTGCCTAAAATTTATGAGATTGAGAATTACTTTCGAGTAGAGATAATTTGTTGTCTTGGTAGTGTCATAGAAATGGGATAAATATGAGAGCACCACCAATGGGATGGGCTTTATGTTAATAATCACCTTGTATACTATTAAAAAAAAATTATTACAAAACAAACAAACTTTCATTTTATGTCAAAACATAATATAATTTGAGCCAATTTGATGATATATCACATAAATTAAATGAATAGAACCATCAATCTAAGGTTGATCCAATAATCAAAATATCTATTTTACTAAATTGAGTAATCTCACTATTAAATAATTGAACTGTCAGTACAATCTCAATAGGATCGATATCTAGACAAAAGTCTCTTTTACTACTTATAAGACCCATATACTTGTGAATGTCTATTTACAAAATTCTCTTACTAATAAGTATTTAAGATATTACCTAATTAATAAAATTAGATGACATAACAAAGTCCAATAAGTTTGACACTACTATTAGGTATTGTTTAGTTTAGATAGTCTATGTGAGTTGATATAACTATCCTTATAAAAGGATAATTCATTTTTAGTAGTATAGATAGTATTGAGTTTGATGAATCCTTTTAAATTTAAATGCTATGACTTATTATTGTTATAAAATAATACTAAACTCACAATAATTTGAAAGATAGAAATTCAAAATTAAAGCAATAAATTACATCATGAAATAAAATACATTCAAAAGAAAACATGAAATTGGAATACATGGGAACAAGTTTCAGAGAAATAGGAAAAGTTCTTTAAATAGGAAAAAGTTTGGAAATCTCCAAATAGATTTCCAATGTGGGCAAGGTGATTTTCACCTACCCCATTAAAAAATAGCATTCTCCCACTTGAAAATCACTTTCTTTGCTTGTCAATACTTGCTTCCAATCTTGTTAAGCCACATGATGTTCTACACCATTCAAACTTGTCAGTGCTGATTGGTTTGGTCAAAACATCCACTATGTTTTCTTCTGTATCAATCTTTTGCAAATCTATACTTCATTCTTCTACTTTCTCTCGTACAAAATGAAATTGTACCCTGATGTGTTTTGTCTTTGAGTGAAATACTGGATTTCTTATTAAGTGTAGAGCACTTTGAGTATCACAAAATAAAGTAACCTTATCTTGTTTGGTATACAAGCTCTTCTAATAGTATTTGCAACTAGATTGCCTCTTTACTAGCTTGTGTAACTGCAACATATTCTACTTCTGTCGTAGAAGTAGATATAATAGACTGTAATTTCGAAACCCAACTTACAGCTCCTCCAGCAAGAGAAAAAACATAACCTATTGTAGACTTGCTATTATCAATATTTCCAGCATAGTCTGCATCAACATAACCTCTGACAATAAGATCTGAACTTCCATAGTATATTGTAGTATTTGAGGTTCCTTTTAGATATCTAAAAATCCTCTTCACTATACTCTAATGTTCTAAGCCCGGATTTGTCATGAATCGACTAACCACTCCCATTGCTTGTGCAATATTTCGTCTTGTACAATCATTACAAACATTAAACTTTCCACTGCTAATGCATACGGTACTCGAGACATCTTCCTCCTCTCTTCTTCTGAGCTAGGACACATACTTGAGGATAATTTGAAATTAACAGGAAGATGTGTAGAAATTGGCTTACTATCTTGCATGTTGAAACGATGTAAGATCTTATTAAAATAATTTTGTTGAGAAAGCCATATCTTCTTATTATTTCTATCTCGGTAAATCCGCATCCCTAGAATCTTGTTTGCTAGTCCTAAGTCCTTCATATCAAATTCCCTAGCCAACCGTGCCTTCAATTCTTGGATTCAATATTTGTTTGAGCCTGCTACCAACATGTCATCCACATATAATAGTAAAATGATGAAATCATTTTCTTCGAACCTTTTGTAGTATGTACAATGGTCTGAACTGAGTCTATTATACCCAAGGCTCATGATAAAAGAATCAAATCTATTATACCACCACCTCGGTGCTTGTTTTAGACTGTATAAAGATTTGTTCAACTTACAAACCAAGGTCTCCTTACCAATTTCAACAAATCCTTATGGCTGGAACATATAAATCTCTTCTTTAATTTCTCCATGAAGAAAAGCAGTTTTAACATCTAACTGCTCCAAATACAAATCAAGGGTAGCACATAGAGTCATTACTACTCTAATTGTTGTAAGACAAACCACTAGAGAACAAATTTTATTGAAGTCAATACATTCTTTCTGAGCATATCCCTTTATCACCAATCTTTCATGATATCATTCTACTTGATCATTACTATCCCGCATTATCTTGTAAACTCATTTGTTGCCAATAGCTTTTCTTCCGATTGGTAACGGTACTAGCTTCCAAGTCTTGTTCTTGTGTAGAGCTTCGATTTCTTCCACCATTGCTGTCATCCACAGAGATGCATCTAAATTATTTGAAGCTTCTTTAAATGTTGAAGTTCTCCATCTTCTTTAGAAGATAATATGCAATGTTGCTCTCCGTAACATACTATGAGTGCCAAGCTGGCGGTCTTTTATTATGAATTGGCCGACTAACTTTTTGAGTCTCAGACACGACTTGTTATTGTGCTTCATGCTCTAATTCTTTCTTCATTGACTTTGGAACATATTGTATGTGATCATTTTCTACATGAATAGTGATAGTTTCTGAAACTTCTTTTAATGTGCTATAATCTTCAATTCTTTCTTTAAAAATTATATCTCTGCTAATAATTACCTTGTGGTCAGTGGGTTCCCACAAGCGATACCCCTTTACTCCTTTAGCATGCCCTAAGAATATGCATTTTCTGGATTTTAGATCCATCTTTGCTCTTTCTTGGGTGTTGTACATCACATATGCAGGACATCCAAAATAATGTAAAGTAGAGTTGTCTACTGGCTTACCCGTCCACATCTCCATCGGTGTCTTCAAATCAATCGATGTTGATGGCGATCAATTTATCACATAGTATGCAGTTTTTGCTGCTTCCGCCCAAAAGGAATTGGGTAGTCTTGTAGTCCTTAATATTGCTCTCATTCTTTCTGCAAGAGTTCTGTTTAACCATTCTACTACACCATTTTGCTGTGGCGTGTATGTGACTGTGAACTATCATTTGATACCTTCTTGCTTACAAAAAACAAGAAATTCACCAACCATATACTCACTTCCATTATCTATCTGAAAACACTTAATTCTTTTCCTAGATTCAAGTTCCACCCATGCTGTGAATTCTTTAAAAGTTAAAAACACATCTGACTTTTTCTTGATTGGATATACCCAATATCTTCTTGAATAATCATCAATGAAGGATACAAGATACTTTGTTCCTCCATAAGATATTTCAGGTGATTCCCATACATCAGAATATTTAAAGTCTAGAGTATTTTTACTTCCTATATTTAATCTTTTAAATGTCAATCTATTCTGCTTACTAGTAACACAATGCTCACAAAAGGTAAATTTACTATTTTGAGCCGCGGAAGTAATTTTTATTATAGAGAATCTTCAAACCTTGTTCTGACATGTGGCATAGTTTAAGATGTCATATCATTGTTGATTCTTCTTCTTTAGTAATTGATGCAACACATGCATCTGCTTCCTATATTGTTTCTCCTTTAAGTATGAATAAATTTGTCGTGATTTTTTCTCCATTCATTACCACAAGTGAACCTCTCACAATATTTATCATCACATTTTCAATATGAGTTTTGCATCCAAGACTATCTATTTGTCCCAAAGACAATAGATTTTTCTTCAAGTCAATCACATGTCATACCTCTTGAATGGTATGAATCATACCATCAAACATTTTAATTTTGATAGTACCCATACCAACAATTTTCAAAGGATTATCATCACCCATGTATACCGACCCACCTGAGATTGGTTCATATTTATGAAATCAATCTCTCTGAGATGTCATATGCCATGTTGCTCTCGAGTCTAGCAATCATACATTACTAAATTGTTTTTTACTTTCGACCATTGTTGTTACCTCACTATACAAAATACTATCTTCATCATTGATGCTTGCAACATTCCCTTGTATCTTAGATAACTCATCATCTATATTTCTTTTCTTAAACCAACAATCTCTTTTTAAGTGTCATTTCTTACCACAATTATAACATTTAATATTTTTCTTACTTCGAGATTTTGATTTACCATAATTCTGACACCCACTAGGGCCACGCTCCGTTGATCTCCCTCGTATCATCGTCAAAGCATCTATTTGTTGTGCATTTACATATTTATCCTCTTTATTTTTTTCATCTATTTTCTTCTTCTAAGATGGCAGAAGCAAAATTATTAAAAATTAAACTATCAGTCAATGTACCATTCATTAGATTGATGACGAGTTAATCATACGAATCAGGTAAACTCTGAAGTAAAATCTCAGCACGTTCAACTTCTTCTATCTTATGACCCAACGTAGTAAGTTGCGAAAATAAAGTATTTAGAGTGTTGATATGATCAATTACCGTAATAGATTCCATCAATCGTAAAGTGTAAAGTCTTCATTTTAAGAAGATCTTGTTGTGAAGTGACTTTTCCTCGTTCAACCTTGTGAGAGTATCCCAAATTTCTTTTGTTTTATTCTTTTCTGGCACACTCGATAATACTCCATCAGCATTGCCAAATGCAGGTCAGCTACTATATTAATATACATCTCATTCCACTTGTCGTCAGGAATTCCGGTGAGCCTTTTTCTAATTGCATCTAAGCAATTTTCCTTCCTCAAAATTGCCTTAATTTTCATTTTTCACAATGAAAAATTACTTCCATTGAATTTTTATATTTCAAATTTTGGTGCCATGTTTCAATTTTACAGTGAACAGTATCTGAGAATAATAATAACAATTTGTGTATTACACTAAAAAGTTCCTAGGTAAGTGGAGGGGCACAATTACCCTCTTAAAAACTACAAACCTTGAGTCTTTTATTGCCCTTTTGACAAAACTTTTCTAAAATGTATTAACTACAAAAGTTACTAACTAACCTCCTCTGATACCACTGTTATAAAATAAAACTAAATCCTTAATAATTTGAAAGATAGAAAATTCAAAACTAAAGCAATAAATTACATCATGAAATAAAATACATTCAAAGAAAATGAGAAATTAGAATACATGGGAATGAGTTTCAGAGAAATATGAAAAGTCCTTTATATAGGAAAAAGATTGGAAATCTCCAAATAGATTTCCAATGTGGGCAAGGTAATTAATACGAAAAAAAATTAAAGAAGATAATTAAAGAAATAATTTTAATCACTCAAAAAGATAATTAAAATGATTGACACAATATATGGCTAATACGAAAAAAGTTCTTATAGAGAATTGGAGGAAGAAATTGAAGCTATAACCTCAATTACCCAATAAGAAGAAGTTAAAGTGAACAAAGATGTTTCAGTGAATGATATGGAAAAAGTTGTAGAAATTTTGCAATGTTGAGGCTAGGAATAAAATAAAGAAGAGGAGCTTCACTCTGATTATCTTCTTGGATTAGGGTATCAAGGCAATCTTTTATGTAACATCTATGATTAATACTGAAAGTACAAAAAGGAATGAGATAAAATAATATAATGAGAAGCTAGCATGGATAGTACAGATTTATGATAGAGGAAATGAAGTTTTTATGATCTAGCTATGGATCAAACATAAAACTATTAGGGAGGTAACACAAGAATTTTTTTTTATTGTGATGCTTATTTGATGAAATATGTTATTATTACATGTACATTAGTTACACTTAGACCACCTCCCCACTGACCCCCCCCTCCCCCCTTCCACCTCCTCCCACACACACAAAAGAATCATAGATTCAAATTATCTATGATTCTAAAGTTTTTTAGCCCAATGCCACAACCATTTTTCTTTCACCATGAATTAAGTGTTATATAAAAAAATCCGATCAAAAGTTTAATGAAATAACCCATCAAAATTTTTTTAAGCACCATGACTTTAGTGTTATGGAAAAAAAATGCATCATTGAAGCTACATTGAAAAGTTGCAGCTCTGACCTATTATCACAACTTTGAAAAAATTGCTTGACCTATTACTTTGACTTTTCATTTATAGAATAAAAACAAACCTATAGATTATCAACCTTCATTAACTAGGTCATGACTATAAATACATAATCCTGGAATTTTCACCACTAAGATCCCTAATCCCCTACTATTGTTATAATAATTGCATCCTAAATTCTTTAAGCTTGTTGATTTGACATTAGAAGGGAAAAGATCTTCAAATAAAATATCACAAAAATAAGGAAAATAGAAATGATGGAAACTGAGCATCACATAAATATCACAGACTTTTGTTATAAAAATTGAGCAAAGATGATTAGATTTTATGTTGTCTGAAAGGAGTTTATGAGAGAGAGGTGATTTAGTGAATTAGTTTTTATTTTTAAAATATTATTAGAAAGAGAAATTAGATATTGTTTTATATGCATGGAGAATGAGAAAATGCATTATTGTGAAAAAAGTTGTACACATGGATGGAAATGCATTATTATCAGAGAGGTGATTAATGAGAAAATGCATTATTATCAGAGAGAGGTAATTTTGTAATAATTGCTAGTTTGTTGGTGGATGGAAATGGTGCATGAAGGGTGACTTCGAAGAGTACATATGGATATATGATAAAGTAAAACTCATTGAGGTGAGTAAATTTTAGTTGTATTTCATATACTCATTTATATTACTAACTCTTCATGTCTAAAGTATCAATTTGTTATGTATTGAAGATTCTAAAGAATTGATTCTTGGGTTCCTCGGGGGTAAATTTTTTAGGTTCCCAAATCACTTTGTTATGTATAGCCAATGGAGTCTCTACAAATGAGAAAATCAATGTAATGTGTCTGATGGTATCCCCTTAACATTATTAAACATAAAAAAGGGAAATAAAATGAGAAAGAAAAAAAAAAGAAAAACTAATGCTAAAAGGGGAAGGATTGATAGAAATTTGGGAAGAAAACTCATATTTAACCAAATCTGAAATATGGGAGATGGAAAGAAGGGAAGGAATGCAAAAAATATGACTAGCCAACACTAAGCATTCCTTAGCAACACCTGAAGGTATGTTTGTGGATATTTTTTGTAATTTGAAAAAATATGCAATGGAATGACAAAACAACAATAAAAAACCAAAAGAAAGATCAGTTCCCTATGCATCACTATAACAAAAGAAGTTGGAAAATATGATATGATATAAAAAAAGTATTTTCATCAAAAAGTGATATCTTTTATCATAATGTAAGAAAAGTTTGAAAACATGATCTACAAACACTTGGAGGAAGAAATGAGAAGTGTAGATATTGGACTTAAGGGAAGTACTTTATCATTTGGAATGCTATACAAGGCCATTGCAGTGGATTGGAAAAGAGAAATGGAGAAAAGAGACAATGAAAATAGAAATAAAATAAGATATCAGGAGTACCAATGGATATAAGTAATAGAAAAATATAGTACAAAACAAAATGAACTATATTTGCAATGGAAGCCTTTAAAGATGCACTAAATTGATTGGGTGAAGACAAGTGGTATTTTCTGATATTTATCAAAGATATTGGATTGGTTAGTTACATGAAATGAAGATTCAAAAATATCATTTACTTATATGCTACCATTTGAGCACTCAATATTAGATTTTACCTTTAAAATGTATGTTTCTAAGGAAACCCATAACAAGAATTCTCAGTCACAATATTGATTTGTATTTCTATTGTTTTTTCCATATTGTGATGATATACCAATTATATTGAATTGATTTGAGATAATGGAATGTTATTCTTTTTTTATGAAAATGAATTTATTGCTTAGGGATGAGGATTTAGTTTAGTATATGAGTTTGTTCGATATTCAAACTATTAAATATTTTAAGTATTTTGATGAATTTCAATAATGTATAGAAATGAAAATGTGATAATTATTCATGGATTTCATAATTTTAAGAATTTTGGGATTTTGATGAATAGTTATGAAATTACTAGATTTTAAAGTTGTTTGGCCGAGGGGTAGAGTATGGCGTCTCGCAAAGTTTTGGCATCAATTATTGGCCTGAACTCTACTTAATTAGTCATGGTAATCTTTGTATGTCATGACTCTATTAACTTATTAGCATAATACTTCTACTATGCTATATATTTTTATAGCTATGATATTATCATAGAGATACAATCATAATTATCTTATAAAATTTAAATAGGCATGCAATTAATTTTATGTTGAAATAGTCAAGTACCCCACTACTAATAAAAGATATGGCCATGTCTTAGCACCGCAACATAATCATTAAAATGGCTCCTTAGTCTCAAGTCAAAGATGTGTCCTTATACAAAATTATGACTTTTGAGCTAGAGAAAATTATAAAGGCAAAACTATTTAAGTCTAAGTCATGCAAATTATTCAATATGACAACTTTTGGGATATGAAATATTATAGAGGATATTACTCGAGTATAGTTATTTCCCAAGGTTGTGACTATTATCCTTAAATGAAGACATGTTCATGACTTTTATATTCATGCTTATTACATGTGATACAACATTTTATAGCACCATGGTAATATGATATATGAAAGAAAGGAAGGCAAGTGTAAGGCAACTCACAATGTAGTGGACACTTGAGACACATGAATGTCTAATTTTTTCTGTTAAAGTCATTTCTCAGTGTTGTGGCCATATGATAGACATGAAGGGGCTTTTTAATGCCACGACTAGTTTTAGTGTCGTGCCTATAATAATCAAAAGAGATGAATGCCAATGTCATGGGTATTTTCTAGCATAGTGACTATATTATAATATTAGATGTCATTCACAATGTTGGGGTCTTTCTTAGTATTGTGGCTCTTTATGTAGAATATGAAGGACAAATGCCTGAAGCTATAGCCACTTCAATTTGTTGTGATTTTGCATTACAAAGATGTTATTCTCAAGTCATGATTATTTTATAATATCATGCCTTTGTTATAGAAAGATTGAGGTATATTTTAGAGTTGTAGTTTTTTTCTAAAGTCATGACATCATGCTTAAGAGATGACACTACAAGAAAATGTTGATTTAGCTGGGGAATTTTAGCTAGTGATCATCCCTAGCTAAATTGTGAGGGATTAGCTAGGGAATAGCAAGATTTTATGTTTTTCATTAAAATAGAAATTTGTAACGATTAGTGATGGAATAATTTCGTAAATTCCACATCAAAAAAAGCGGGGAATTTAGCAACGGATTAGTGATAAAATAGTTTGGTAATTTCCACTCAAGAAAAGCTAAAATTAGCGATGGATTTAGCGATGTAATATTTTCATAAATTCTGATTAATAAAAGTGGGGAATATAACGACAGATTTAGTGACAGAATTTTCCTAGCTAATAAAAACCAAAATATAGCGACAGATTTAGCGATGAAATTTCCCTACCTAATAAAATCCAGAATTTAGCGACTTATTTAATAATGAAATTTCCCTAGCTAATAAAAACCATAATAAGCGATGGATTTAGCGATGGAATTCCCTAGCTAATAAAATCTAGAAATTAACGATGGATTTAGCGACAAAATTTCCATAGATAATAAAATCCAAAAATTAGCGATGGTTTTAATGACAGAATTTCTCTAGCTAATACAATTCGGAAATTAGCGACGGATTTAGTAACAGAGTTTCTCTAGCTATTTAAATACGGAATTAAGCGGCAGATTTAGTGACGGAATTTCCATAGATAATTACATCCATAACATAGCGACAGATTTCAGCTACGGAAATCCTTAGCTAATTACATACTGAACATAGCGATAGATTTTAGAGACGTAATTTTCCTAGCTAATTACATCTCGAAAATATAAATACGAATTTAGCAACAGAATTTTCTTTGCTAAATATATACTTAATATAGTGACGGATTTTAGGGACGGAACTTCTCTCGCCAAATACTTTTTGAAAATAGTGACAGATTTTATTGACGTAACTTCTCTAGCTAATAAAATCCGAAATATATCGGTGGATTTAGCGAGGGAACTTCTATAGCTAATTAAATCTGGAATATAGCGATGAATTTAGTGACTGAACTTCCCTAGCTAATTAAATCCCGAACATAAAGACAAAATTTCTCTAGCCAATATTTAATTATTTAATTTTTTAATTTATTATTAGTTTTAATATTTTATATAATTTTATTTATTGAATATATGTTAATGGTCTATAGATGAGTGATCCTTGAGAGTTACATTCTCCTCGTAAAATCATAAAAACTAATATTATAAATAAATAATTTTAAAAATATAAAAATATAAAAATATAAAAATACAAAAATACAAAAATACAAAATACAAAAAAATTAAATTAATAAGGACTAAAATATCTATTTTTATGATGTATTAATTTTTTTAAAAATTATACATTTATAAAATTTTTAATTAAGAAACTTGAAAATTTGTATTAAAGAACATTAAATAATTAATTCATTAAGTATAATCATTTTATTTCGATATTTTAAAAATTAAATTAACATACATTAAATTTCTACTAATATAAATATAAATTAATTCATTGTATGATAAAATATAAAATATTTTCAAAAATATCTGAATTGATGAATTAACTAGTAAATATTAATATGATTATTAATATAAAAAAAATTTATGATTATAGGAAACTTTTAAAAAAATAATTAATACAAAATTTGAAATTTTTGATATATAATAAAAATATAAATTTTTTCATTAAAGTTAAAAGAAAATAAATTAATATTTAAAATAAATACATAGATGTTTGCCCCTACTAAAATTTATAAGAATTAAACAATTGAGTAATATTTTTTCTATTACCTTTTAACATTCAGTTTTTATTAAAATAATTATTATACCTTTTTTTTAATTATCTTATCACTATAAGTAATTTTTTGAATTTTAAATATTATAAATGATATCAAATAATATGAAATTTATACCTTTAAAATTATTACATATTATCTTCATATATATTAATATAATGAATTCTTAAAAATTTATAACCATAAAATATAAATTTTTATA
>JAREIK010003410.1:58181-106276 GCA_029783825.1 Sapria himalayana | reverse complement strand
ATCAATAAATCTATCTATCTATAAATTTATCTATCAATCTATCTAAATATCTATCTATCTATCAATCTATTTATCAATCCCATCTATCCATTTATCTATATCTATCTTTTTATCTATCTATTATCTATCATATATCTATCTATATATCTATTTAATTAACTATCTATCGATCTATATATTTTGATGTGATTTATTATCAATCTCTCTATCAATCTATCTGTCTATCTATTTGTCTATATAATAGTGTATCTCACTTTGGTGTTTACTTAAACTATCTGCCAACATGAATATTGTCTATCTGTCTGGCTTTCTTTCTTTCTATCTCTCTGTCAATTTATTTGTCTATATATCAATCTCATCTATGTTTATCTATTTATCTATCTTTCTATCTATTTGTTTGTTTACTAATTTTGTCTATCTATTGTCAATATAACTAACTATCTATTATCTATCTGTATGTCTATCTATATACCCTTCTATCATTCTCTCTATCTATCTAACTATCTATTAATATGTTTATCTATCTGACTATAATTTATTTATCAATCTATCTATACATTGATTATTAATTTATCTATTATTCTTGTATCAAGCTATTTATCATTATATCTATCTATTTATGTTTTAACTAACTAACTATCTATCTATCTATTCATCTATCTATCTAATTATCTGTCTATCTATCTTATTTTTTTATTTGTCTATTATCTATCTTTTTTCTATCTATAAATCTACCTATCTTTCTATCTATATATCTATTTACTTATCTATCTACTATTTATCTTTCTATCTATCTTTCAATTTGTCTATCTCTCTATTAATCCACAATCTATTATCTATGTATCTATCTATATACCATTCTATCTATATATCTATCTATTTATTTATATTTGTCTATCTTTGGTCTATCTATTTGATCTATATATTTGTCTATCAATATATCTATTTATCTATCTATCTTATATATATATATTATATATTATATCTATCTATCTGTACATCTAACTATCTATCAATCTATTATGACTATCAATTTGTATATCAATCTGTATAATCAAATATCTATTAATTTGTATATCAATCTGTCTATTAATTTGTTTTATCAATCTCTATATTAATTTATCTATAAATCTATTAATCACATGTCTTTCAATCTCTCAATCAATCATTCTATAAATATATTATCTCTCTATCAAACAATCAATCTCTCTCTATTGTTTATCTATCTATCTATCTATCTATTAGTATTGTATATATGTATCTATCTGTATATCTATCTATCTATGTATCTCTCTATATATTTATCTATCTGTCTATTGTTATATATATATATATATATATATATATAATATTCTATTTATCTATATGTCAATCTATTTATTTATCTATGGTTTATTATTTGTCTATCAATCTGTCTATCTATTTGCTATTAATTTGTATATCAATATGCTATCAATCTACTTAGATATATGTTTATCAATATGTCTATCAATCTTACTATCAATCTATCTATCTATATGTCTATATATCTATCTATCAATAATTCTATCTATTTGTCAATCTATCTATTAATATTTATGTCTATCTAATTATCTATCTATCAGTCTATGTGTCTATCTAGTCTTTCTATCCATCTATCAATATTTATATCTATCTATCTATCTATCTATGTAATGTATATCTAACTGTATATCTCTTTTACTATCTATCTAATTTTTATCAATTTGTATATCTATCTATTTATCTAACTCTCTATCTCTATGTCTATCTATCTATCTCTATTTGTATTTGATTATCTATCTTTCTATCAATCCATGTATCAATCAATCAAACAATGTGTCTATCAATCTATCTATCTTTATATCTATCTATCTATTTATCAATATGTCTATTTATCTATCTGATTAGTTGTCTATCTATTTGTTTGCCTATCTTTCTATCTATTTTCTGGTTGTCTTTCTACCTACCTAATTGTTTGTCTACCTAACTTTTTGTCTCCATACTATCTGTTTGCAAGACACTTTACCTCTTTGTCTATCTAACTATCTGCATATCTTTATAACTATCTAATGATCTATCTATCTGGCTATCTTTCTGTCTATATATTTGTCAATTTATCTATCTATCTAATAATATATCTATCTATTTTTCAATCTATTTTATGATATATCTGTCTATGTATCTATCTAACTTTATATTTATTTATCTATTTATCTATCTGACTATCTACTATCTATCAATATATATTTCTTTTTTTATATCTATCTATCAATCTATCTATCTTCCTTTCTTTCTAATAATTTGTCATCTATTTATCTATCTATCAATCATCTATATAACTTTCTAACTATATATATATATATAATTATATATATATATCTATCTTTCTATCTAACTATTTACCTTTCTATCTGTATAATTATATGTGTATTAATCTATATATCGATCTGTATATCAATATGTCAATCAATCTGTCTATCAAACTATCAAATCAATTTGTCTATCTATCTATTTATCTATCTGTCTATCTATCTTTCTATCTATATATTTATCAATATGTTTATCAATATGTCTATCTATCTAACTATCAGTATATCTATCTACCTAATTCTCTCTATACCTGACAGTTTGTATGCTTACTAATTGTTTATCTATCTATCTATCTATCTGCCTATCTGTCTATTTATCTATCTATCGGTTTATTTATCTTTCTAATGATTAATCTATCTATCTATCTATATATCAATCAATCTATCTATCAATTATATATCAATATGTCTATCAATATGTCTATCAAGATATCTTTGAATCTATCTATAAATCTCTCTATCATTTTGTCTCTCAATCTATCTTTCAATCAATCAATCTATTTGTCTATCTATGTGTATATCAATCAATCTATCTATCTATATATCAATCTATCTATTTATCTTTTTATCTATCTAACCGTATATCTATCTATCTACCTATATTTCTATCTATCTATCTATTTATTTGTCTATCTATAAATATATCAATCTCTCTGACTATCTCTCTATCTATCTATCAGTCTCTCTATGTATCTTTCTATCTATCTTCCTATATATATCTCTATCTATCTATCTTTCAATCTATTTGTGTATCTATTTATCTATCTATATGTCTATCTACCAATCAATATATCTGTGTGTCTATCTATCAATCTTTCCATCTATTTATCAATTTATCAATTTATCTATCATCTATCTATCTATCTAATAATTTGTCTATCTATATATCTATCTATTTATTTATTTATTTATCTATCAATCTATATATATATATATATATATATATATATCGATCTTTCTATCTATCTATATATTTATTTTTCTTTCTATCTTTTTATGTATCTTTCTATCTATCTGTCTTTCAATCTATTACCTGTCTATTTATCTATCTATCCATCCATCTATCTATCTGTCGATCTATCTGTCTATCTATCATTCTAACTACCTATCTATTTGTCTATTTATCTATTTGTCTATCTATATTTCTTTTTATCAATCAATCTATCTATATAATAATCTAACTATTTATCTATCCATATATCTATCTATCTATATATCTATTTGACTATCTATCATTATATCTTTCTTTCTACCTTTCTATCAACCTATCTATTTATTTGTCTACCTTTTTATCTACATATCATTCTTTCTATATATCTCTCTATCTATTTGTCTATCAACCTATCTATCTATGAATCTGTTTATAAATATGTCTATATATGTGTCTATATATGTATTTAACTACTTGTCTATCTATTTTGTATATCAGTATGTATATCTACCTATCTTTCAATCAATCAATCAATCTTTCTATCTATACATCTATCTATTGATCTTTCTATTCGTTCTAACTATATATCAATCTTTCTAGCTATCTATCTATTTGTCAATCTATCTATAAAGCTATTTATCTATCTATCTATTTATTTATCTCTTTCTTTCGATCTATCTTTCTCTCTTTCTCTCCGTCATTCTATCTATATATCTATCTATATATCTATCTATCTATCTAAGTCTTTATCTATTTTTCTACCTATCTAGCATCTATCTCCCTATCTATTTGTCTATCTATATGTATAATAATCTATCAAAATGTCTATGTATCTATGTATCTATCTATCTATCTATCTATTTATCTATTAATCTGGCTATCTATTTATTTATCTAAATATCTATTAATCTATCTATATATCTATCAATCTATCAACCAATCTTACTATCAATCTATATATCAATCTATAAATCAATTTGTTTATCAATCTGTGTATCTTACAATCAATCAATCTGTCTATCTATATATCTATCTAAATATCTATCTATCTATCTTTCTAATTTATCTATATATATATATATATACACATACATACATACATATATATATATATATATATATATATATATATATATATATATGTCTATCTATCTATCTATCTATTTATATGTCTATATATCTATTTATAAATTAATAATTCTATCTATCTATCAATCTGTTTATCAATCTGTCTATCAAAGTATCTATCAATCCTTTGATGTATCTATAGGACTATATGTCTATTGATCAATCAATCTATTTGTCTATATATTTGTAGATCTTTCTATCTATTAGTCTAGCAATCTATTTGTCTGTCTAATTGACTATATGTCTATGTTATTATCTATTTGCTTGACAATTTATTTATTTCTCTATTTGTCTGTCTATCTATCTATCTATTTGTCTATCTATCAGTTTGTTTGTCTATATATATGTGTATATGTTAGTCCATTTATCTATCTATCTATCTATCAGTATGGCTATTTATCTATTAGTCTGCTTGAAAGTTTATTTGCCTTACTATCTATCAACCTGACTTTTTATCTACATGATTAACTATCTCCTTGATTATCTATCTGTCTATCTATTTTTCAATCTTTCTATTTATCAATCTATAATAAATCATTTTAACTATCTGTGAATTTATCAGTCTATCTATCTATTTATCTAGGTATATATCTATCTAGGTATCTATCTATCTGTCTAACTATCTTTATATCTATTTGTATATCTATCAATCATTCAATCAATCTATCGATCTATTAGTCTTTCTTTCTATATTTTAGTCTATCTATCTATCTATCAATCTATGTGTCAATCTATCTGTCTATATATTTGTCTAACTATATGTCTATCAATTTGTCTATATGTATGTCTATCTAACTTTTTATCTATCTATATATCATCATCTATCTTTTTATCTATATATCATTATATCTATATATTTATATGTCTATTAATAAATCTAGCTATCTATTAATCAATCTATATATCTATCTATCTATATATATGTCTATCATTATTTCTATCTATATATATATCAATCAATCAAACTATCTATTTATCTATCAATTTGTCTATTAATCTATTTATAAATCTATCTATCAATATTTCTATAAATTTATCTATCTATCTATCTATCAACCAATCAATCTCTCTATCTATCTATTTGTCGAACAATATATCTATCTAGCTATCTATCTGTCTATCTAGCTTTCTATCTAGCTATCTATCTATCTATATGTCTGTCTATCTCTCTATATGTATGTCTATCTTAATCTATCTGTCTATCTATCTATCTTTCTATTTTTCTATCAATCTTTCAATTTATCAATTTGTCAATCTATATATCTATATATCTATCTATCTATCTAAAAGTCTATCTATCTATGTTTCTATCTATCATCTATCTATCTATCCATCTGTATATTTATCTGTATATCTATCAGTCTATCTTTCTATCTATATGTTTGTTTATTTATTTGACTATCTATCTATCTGCCTATTTATATGTTTATCTATATATCTTTAAATCTATTTATGTCTTTATCTATCTATCTTTCTATCTGTCTATCTTTCTGTCTATCAATCAATCTATATATATATATATATATATATATATATATCAATCTATCTATTTATCTATATATCTATCAATCTTTCTATCTATCAATCTATTAATCTATCTATAAATCTATCAATCTATCAAACTATCTATCTATCTATGTATTTGTTTTCTATCTATATGTCTATCTATTTGTTTGTTTGTTTGTCTGTCTATCTATTTGTGAATCTATTTGCCTGACTATCTACCTATATGTCTACCTACTAGTTAGTTTATATGTCTCTCTATCTATCTATTTTTCTTTCTACTTTTCTATTTATTTATCTAATTATATAGATATAAATCTATTTATCTAACTATCTATCTATATTTGTATCTTTCTTTCTATCAATATACCTTTCTATGCAACTAAATATCTATATGTCAATCAATTTGTATATCTATCTTACTATCTATTTGTCTATATATCTATCTATATAAAAATATGTCTATTTATATATCTATCTATTTGTCTATCTTTCTATCAATTTATTATTCAATCTATCTATAAATCAATCAACCTATCTATTTTCTATTTATCTGTCTATCTATCTACCTATCGATGTGTTTATTTATCTATTTATCTATCAATCTATTTATTTATATATCTATCTATCTATTTATCTATATATCTATGAATCTATATTTCTATCTATCTTTATTTCATTCTATCTCTCTATCTATTTGTCTATCTATCTCTCTATCTCTCTGTATATCTATATATATAACTTTATATCTCTCTATCAATTTGTCTATCAATCTATCTAACTATATATCTATTTATCTATCTATCTTTTAGACTATCTATATATCAATCTCTGTATATGTCGGTCTATCTATATATCAATCAATCTATCAATCTATCTTTTATCTATCTTTCGCTTAATCTAGCTATCTATTTATATATCTATCTATATATCTATCTATCTATCTATCTATCTATCTATGTTCTATCTATATGTCTAAATTTGTCTATCAATCTATATATTATTAAATTTATAAATCTATCTATCAATTAGTATATTAATCTATTTATCAAAATGTCGATCTATTTTTTCTTAAGTCGATCTATCTATATGTCTATATGTTTATTTATGTGTAACTATTTGTCTATCTATCTATCTATCCATCTATCTATGTATGTATCAGTCTTTCTATCTATCTATCTATCAAACTATCTATTTTATCTAATAATCTATGTATCTAAGTTTCTATTTATCTATGTATCTATCTTTCTATCTATCTATCTATCTCTCTGTCTATCTATCTATCTTTCTATCTATCTATCTATCTATCTATTTGGCTATCAATATTTCTATCTACTTAATTTTTTAGCTGTCTATCTATATGCCCATATCTCAATCAATCAATCATTCATTCATTCTTTCTATGTATATATCAAATTATTTATAAATCTATCGATCTATCTGTCTATCTATCTCTCTATTTATCAATATATCTATATTTCAATATATATGTCTATATTTCTATCTATCTACCTATCTATCTATATATCATTTCATCTATTAGTCTATCTATCTTTTTGTCTTTCTCTCTGTCTATCTATAAATCTATCTATCTAAATATCTGTCTATATATCTATTTTTTATCTATCTATCCATCTATCTATTTGTCTATCTATCTATATATCTAACTATCTCTTTGTATATCTATCTATCTATCTATTTATTTATTTATCTGTCTGTCTATCTTTCTATCTATCTATCTTTTAGTCTTTTTATCTATAAATCTCTCAATTTAATTATCTCACTACCTACCTACCTATCTATCTATCTTTATTTCTATATATATATATATATCTTTTATTGATCTATCTATCTCTAAATTATCTATTATCTATCTATCTATTTGTCTAACTTTATATTTATAAATCTATCTATAAATCAGGTTATAAATCTGTATATCAATCAATTTATCATTTTGACAATCAATTTGTTTATTAATCTGTGTATCTCTATATCATTATATCTGTATATCTTTCTATCTATCTATTTGTCTATCTATATGTCTATATATCTTTTTATCAATTTGTCTATCTATTTTTCAAGCAATCTATCTATCTATCTATTTATCTATTTATCTATTTATCTATCTATCTTTCTTTCTATCTATATGTCTATCTTTCTTTTTATTAATCAATCTATTTATATATATATTAATCTGTCTATCAATTTATTTATCAAACTGTCTATCAATATGTCTATCTATCTAAATATCTATTAGTCAGTATGTCTATCTATGTATCTGCTATATATTTGTCTATCTATTTCCATTTGTGCCTATTTATATATATGGCTATTTGTATGTATGCCTGACTATCAGTCTGTCTTACCTATGTGCCTGACTATGTGTCAACCTTACCATCTATTTGATATAAATATAGATACAATGTTTGATATATATATAGTTATAAATTTATTTAATTAGATAGATATACAGAAATATATATATATATATATAAGAATAGATTGACAATTTGAAAAATATATAGATAGAAACATAGACCATTTAGATAGATAAACATTTATACATATATAAATTTAGATAGATATACATTTAGATAAATAAAAAAATAGATAATTAAACAATTAAATAAATAAACAGATAGACATTTAGACAAATAGACATATAAATAGATAGAGATTAAGAATGATAGATTCATAGATATATAGATAAATAAAGATATAGACAGATAGACATATAGATTCTTAGATAAATAGATAGTTAGAAAGTTAGAAATATAGACATATAAATAGATAAAAAATAGTCAAATAGATAGTTAAATAGATTGAAAAATAGATAGTTAGAAAAATAGATAGTTAGACAAATAGATAGAGAGATAGATAAAAAGATAGATAAATAAATAGATTGACAGATTGAAAATAAAAAGATAAACAAATATATAAATAGATACATATACAAACAAATAGATAGATATACAGATAGATATATAAATAGTTAGATAAATAGACATATAGATAGATAAATTGATAGAAAGATAGACATATAGATAGATAGATGGATAGAGAGATAGATAGATAGATAGATCGATCAATAGACATATAGATAGATGGATGGATAAAGAAATAGACATATAGATAGATAAACTGCTAGACTTATAGATAGATAGCTAAATATACACATAAATAGATACATATATACACAAATAAATAGAATGATAGATACATAGATTTATAGATAGATGGAATGATAAATAGATATATAGATAGATAGATAGAAAAATAGATACATTGAAAGATATACTTATAGATAGATACATAGATGGATAAATAATAGATAGATGCAGAGAAAGTTAAATAGATATATAGATAAACTATAGATAAATTGACTATTTGACAAATAGACAGATAGATTGATTGATATACACATAGAAAGATAAACAAATAGACATATATAGATATAAAAAGATATACTGATAGACAAATAGAAAGATAAACAAATATTAGAAATAAATAGATAAATAGATAGATAGATATACATATAGATATATAAATAGTTAGCCAGAAAGATATATTGATAGATAGATAGACATATAGATTGATAGACATATAGATAGATAAATAAATAGATAGATAATTAAATAGATAAATAGTTAGATTGATAAATAGTAAAATTGATAGATCGATAGATAGATAGATATATATATATTAATAGATAGATAGATATACACATAGACACATAGACAGATATATAGATAGATAGATAGATAGATAGAAAGATAGATAGAAAGATAGGCAGATAGATAGATAGATAGATAAAAAGATAGACAGATTAATTTATTGATAGATATATAGATAGATTGATAGAATGATAGATAGATAGATAGACTGAATGATAGATAGATAGAATGATAGATATATAGTCAAAATGACAGTTAGAAAGACAGATAGTCACATTAACACAGCCAGATTGACAGATATATAGATATACATATAGATAAATAGATAAATAAATAGATAGATAGATAAATAAATAAGCAAAAAGATAGATAAATAGACATATAGATATAATTAGATAAGTATATTGGTAGATAGAGAGAAAGATAGAAAGATAGATATATAAATACATAGATCGACAAATAGATCGATAGACAACTAGATGGATAGATATATAGATAGATATATAAATAGATAGATTGAAATATAGGTAGACAAATAGGAAGATAGGAAGATATGTATATAGACAGATAGATAGATAGACAAATAGATAAATCAGATAGATAGATAAATAGATAGAAAGATTGATAGATGATCAGACAGATAGATAGATAGATCGACAAATAGATAGATACATAAATATATAGATAGATTGATAGATAGATAGAATGATACTCATAAACATTTAGATACCTAGGCACATTAATAGATAGATAGATAGATAGATAGAAACACTACTAGATAAATAAACAAATAGACAAATAGATAGATAGATAGACAGACAGATATATATATATATATATATATATATATATATATATATATATATATATATATATAGACATATAGATAGACATATAGATAGACATATAGATAGACATATAGATAGATATATAGATATATAGATAGAGACAAACATATAAATAGATAAAGAGATAGATATTGAAATAGACTAATAGTTTGATAGTTTGATAAATAGATAGTTATATAGTTGGATAGTTAGATAGTTAGACAATTATATATATAGACATATAGAAATATATATGGATAGAAAGATGCATAGATATATAGATAGATAGATAGATAGATAAATAGAGAACAAATAAACAGACAAATAGATGGATGGATAGAAAGATTGTCAGATAGACATATAGATAGACAAGCAGATATCAGATATATAGATAGATAGATAGTTAAATAGATAGACCTATAAAAAAAGAGAGATAGAGAGATAAATAGATAGCCATATACACACAAACATAAAAAGATATAAAAAGATAGACTGATAGACAAATACACACATAGGCTGATAGAAATGTAGATTGATAGACAAATATGCATATAGATAGATTGATAGATATATATAAAAATTGACTGATAAATAAATATAAAAATAGACAGACAGACAAACAAACAGATAGATAGATAGATATACACATAGAGAAAGATAAATAGATAGATAAAGATATAGAAAGATAGACTGATAGAGAAATAGTTAGATTAATAGATAAATAGATAACACTACAAGAAAATATTGATTTAGCTAGGAAAATTTAACATGATATAATATCCATAGCTAATCAGAGAGCCATTAGTTAGGGAATAACAAGAGATTTTAGATTTTAGATTAAAATAAAATTTTATGACGGATTAGTTATGGATTAGAGATGGAAATATTCGATTGAAAATATTCTATTGCTAATATTTTTAAAGATTTTCATGCATAGAAAAGTGGAGAATTTAGCAATGTATTTAGTGATGAATTAGCAACGGAAATATTTGGATAAAAAATTTCAATCGCTAATGTATTTTTATAAATTTCTCACAAATAAAAGGGTGGAATTTAGTGATGGATATAGCAATGGATTTTGCTACAGAATTTCTCTAACTAATTAAATCGAGACAAAATTCATCGCTAAATTTTTATCTAAAATATTTTTTTACTATTTTAGATTTTATTGCAAGTGATTATTCCTTAAATTTTTTTTTCACAAAATATATCCATTTAGCTAAGGAATTTCCATAGCTATTTGGGCTAGAAATAATTTTCATCACTAATCTTTAATGATTTAATTTTTTTTATATTATTTGTTTTAATATTTTATTTAATTTTGTATATTAATTGTACATATGTCATGGTCTATAGATGAGTGATTCTTGAAAGACACATTTTCCTGGTATAATTATAAAAATAGATTATTATAAATAAATAATATAAAAAATCTATTAATACAAAAAAAGTTAATATTAATAAAGACTATAATAACTATTAAAAAAGACTACAATAACATTAAATAATTAATTCTATAATTTTAAAAATTTTTAAAGATATTTTAAAAAATAAATTTATATACATTAAAATTTCTACTAATAAAAAGATTAAATAATTCATTATATAATAAAATATAATACATTTATAAAAATGTCATAATTAATGAAAAAACAAGTAAATATGAATATTATTTTAAGTATAACAAATAGTTTTCTGCCTAAATTAAATTTTTTAAAAAAGAATTACTAAAAAAGTGGAAATTTTTGAATTATAAAAAAATTTCTAATTTTTCACAATATTTAAATCAAAGTAAATTGATATTTAAAGAAAAAATACAAAGCTTTTAATATAATTGAGTTAAATTGAGTTAAATTTTTCTAATATTTAAAGAAAAATTTCTAATAGATGTTTGCCCCTATTAAAATTTATAAGAACTAAATAATTGAGTTAAATTTATACTAATAGCTTTTAATATTTCATTTTTATTAAATTTAATAAATCTAAATTTTTCTTCATATTCATCTCACTAAGTAATTTTAGAATTTTATAAATTATAAATTATATAAAATAATATTAAATTTTATGCCTTTAAAATAAATTCATATTATCTTGATAAAAATTAATATGAATACTTAAAAATTTATAAACTTAAAATATATATATTTATATAGTTTTTAACATAGAGTATCTATAGATTTTTAGGAAAGTGGCTTGAAGACCAATAATCTTTTCATATTTGCCTTGCTATATTAAGTTTACAAATTTTTTAGCCATTTAATTTGTTTTCCCATTTGGAAGGTCAAATATCTATTTTTTGAAATTATTTATATATTTATTGTTTAATTAATTTGATAATTAAAAATTAAAAGGTGTTTGGTTTTCATGCGTGTCTTGCTACACACATATTAACTTGTTGAAAATAATTTATTAAGTAAAAAAATATGTCTTTATGTTTTATATATATTTATTGTATGTTAAATGTTTTGATAATTTAAAATTAAAATATTAATAGAATTTTAAAACCTAATAAAACTTAATAAATGTAAGTGATTTTGTTCAACATGCACAAACATAAGTCGTGAATGTCCATAGAAACATATGGCTAGGGTTTGGGAAACATGAACACTACACGGCATCGACACATTGTCATAGTCATGGACTACCCATAAAAAATATCTGATCTTTAAGGACCGGAAGCAATTTGCATCATGCTAATTTTACTAAACTACGAGGATGACAGAGATAAATCAATGCTATCGTAATAGCCTTTGCTTGTATGACCCTTGCTGCGAGTGCAGATGCGAATCAAATTGTTCTGATGATTGTTCATTGCAAATGCATTATTTGATTAGCTCTTCGTCTTTCATTATTTATTTAACCTGGTATTTTGAATGTAGCATTTATGTATCATTATTGGTTGTTATGGCTTTTATGTTTATAACCAATTGAACTGATACTGCGTCATTATTTGTAGGGGTACAGATGATTATAATTGGCCTAGGTTTGGGAGACAAGAAGGATATCACGGTTAGAGGCTTTGAAGCAGTAAAGAAGTGTGAAAGAGTGAATATTTAACTTATACTTCTCTTCTATCCTTTGGTCTCTCATTCGATTGTAGTAATGGTGTAGGGCAAATTCACCATCCTTTGTCATTCTCCGCCATCATCGTCTGCCATTATTTTCCATCATCTTCACACAACAAGAAAATATCGATTTAGCTAGGAAATTTTAGCCAGGGTTCAATCCCTAGATAAATTGCGAGGGATTAGCTATAGAATAGCAAGGGATTTATGATTTTTCTTTAAAAAATAGTAATGGATTAGCGACAGAAAATTTTTCGTAAATTCCACTCAAGAAAAGCATGAGATTTAGCTACGCATTTAGTGAGGGATTAGCGACAGAAAATTTTCGTAAATTCCTCTCAAGAAAAGCGGGGATTTTAGCGACAGATTAGTGACGGAAAATTTTCGTTAATACTGCTCAAGAAAAGCGGGGAATTTAGCGACGGATTTAGCGACGGAATATCCAATGCTAATAAAAGCCTGAAATAGCAACAGATTTAGCAATAGATTTTACCTAGCTAATAAAATCCATGATTTAGCGACGGATTTAGTGAAGAAAATTCCCTAACTAATAAAATCCATAATTTAGTGATCGATTGAGCGACAGATTTTCCCTAGTTAATTACATACTGAATATAGTGACAGATATTAGTGACAGAACATACCTAGCTAATTATAACCTTAATATAGCGATGGATTTTAGCAACAGAAATTTTCTAGATAATTAAATCTGTTATATAATGATGGATTTAGCGATGAAACTTCCATAGATAATTAAATCCGGAATATAGTGATTAATTTAGTGATGGAACTTCCCTAGCAATGGATTTAGCTCTAAAATTCATCAACCTAATTTTACACTTGAAATAAAAAAAATAAAATCTCATTTTCCAATTTAAGAAATGGGGATTTAAATGCGTTATCTCCACAGAGACAAAATCTCATGCCAACATCTAGTTATAATTAATAAAAATAATAATAAGAATAAGATGAATAAAAAGAATAAGAAGAATAAAAATATTAAGAAGATAGAAAAACTAATAACTCTAAGAATTAGAGAGAGAAAGTTAGATTTTTAGAGAGAGAAATGTTCAAGTTGTGCAAGAATAAGGCTAATACTTAGCCAAAATGGGGAAAATGACTTCTTATTCAATAAGAAGTCTTTTGTGAGCTTATTTAAGGATCCCACGATATTGCATCTGAGGTTTGGAAATAAAAATGGCGTGGAACCGATATACATTCCCTCGGTAGATCTCGATAAACTTGCCGAGCCTTTCAATTACACCTTTTAAAAAAATTTTTATATGGAAAACCTCTCGCGAAGGAATTTCATGAGTTTATAGAAACCTCGATGCTTAAGGGTTCTATAAAAATTTTAGATTATGATGCAAAACATACCGTTCTTCAATGCCTCGAAGAGGGAGATTTTCAAAGGCTATGGATGAGGCGTCAATGCATAATTAAGGACTTTTCAAAGAGATTTCTAAATTGGATGATGGATTTCAACCAGAAAGAGAAGGCCCCGATAGCCCTGGTATGGTTTATTTTTCCTAATTTACTTCTCCATCTATACAGTAAGCAATCTCTCTTCATCTTGGCAAAATGTATGGGTATGCCAATAATGATTTATGAGGCCACTGCCTCAATGACTAAACCAAATTATCCAAGGATTTGCGTGGAGTTTAATTTCTTCTCACGGTCTCCACAGAAAATATGGATAGACATCAATAATGAATAGGGGTTTTGGTAGTTAATTGTGCCTGAACATATCCCCAAATATTGTTTAAAATGTAATTGAATGAGCCATGGGTAGGAGGAATGTATGAAGGGGATGGGCAGAAATGATACATTGGAATAATATTATGGTAGAGACAAGGGTAAAACTGCATGGGTTAAAAAAGATATAAACAAAGAACTAATGCTATGTCAGAATATACACTATTATAAGGAGGTAATGAAGGCGGGCAGTGAAGGGGAGAAGGAGAATAACACCATATTGGATAACAATAAAAAATAGGAGGAAAATATGGGCAAAGCATACACGTTTATTGAGGGATAGATGGGAGGAAAAAAGCAAGGTCTAGAGTGGGCAGTGGTGGTATACAGCAATAAGAATAAGGGGGAGATAGTTGAAAAAAAACAAAGAAATAACAAATAAAATTATAGATAACAAGGAAGAAAATAGTAACGTCTCTAATGCATTTTCTCATCTAAATGCTGAAAATAGAATATTAGTGCAAAACACACTAATAGCAGGCAGAAATAGGAGGGTCAACTAGTAATCATGTTCTTGGGTCTCTTGTTCTTTATGGGTCAACTGGACTCTATTGGTAGTGCTTTTAATGTTACTTCATGAAGCTGCATGTTCTAGGTGCGCAGTCTGGAGGGTTGTGGTGTGTACAGCGATGATGATAGATTGTTTAAGTGTAGTTCTATAGGGGAAGTGCTAATTCTGGGTATCTTGAAGCACTCTTTCTTTGTTGAATTTTATGTGCACCAAATATCATCTAAATAAATTGTTTCTGCTAATTGAAACCCCATTGGGTGCTCATTTCACTCTGTAATCTATATGGAATATGTTAGAGGAAGATATCTTCAGGAATTTTTTGCTCTCTCTCTCTCTCTCTCTCTCTCTCTCTCTCTTCCCTTCTTTTGTCTCTCCCCCACCCTCTCTCTCTCTCTCTAACCTCCATTTCACTCTCTCCCCCACATCTCTCTCTCTCTCTCTCTTTGCAATAGCAACGGCAACAAATGCGGTATATACGTATGTATATAGTCAGTATATACATACATATAATACAACAATATTTTATGTACATTATACTGAGTATATATATGTACTCAGTATATATGTACGCATAATACTACAGTTTATATGTACTTATACTACAGTAATATATGTACAAGTGAACTGTTAGTATATTTGTACATATTTACTACAGCAATATATATTTATCAAAACATAGTTTTTTTTATTTATTTTGATTTGATTTGGTGGTTTAAATTTCTTACAGATATGGTACAACATTGTTTCCCATATGAAGCTTGTATAAGTGAAGACATATTTAAACAAACATGATGCTCCATGACTCGAATAGCATTTTTGCAGCGGAAAGTTGGTGATCGGAGGAGTAGGGGGAAAGAAAGCAACGTCAATGCATTGATAGATTATACATTATGCACAGTCGGTAGATACATAGATTAATAAGATGTAATATAATTTTTTGTTATTTTTTTGTTTTAGTTATTTAAAATATTGTATTAAAATAAGGTATTAAATGAATTTTTTTGTTTAATTTAAAATTTTCATTTATAGCTTCTGTTTTTATTAAATTTTATTTAAAAATATTAAATTATTTAATTAAATTTTAGTTTAAGCTATATGACAATCAACTTTAATTTGTGTTTATTCATGTCTATAATAACTATTTTTATATACTTGTAAATATGTTTGCGTGTCTCTGAATTTTTTGGGTAGAGTTTTAGCCTATTATATGCATGTAAAAACCTATTATCAGTAGCAGTAGCAGTGAAAGTGGCGACAGTGATGGCAACGGTAGCAGCATAAGCAGCAGCAGCATTAAAAGCGGCAGTGGCACAGAGGCGGCCGTGGCAGTGGCGGCGGCGGGTGCTACAGCGGCGGTAGCAGTGGGGGCCACAACTGTGGCATTAGTAGTGAGAGCGATAGCGGCAGTAGTAACGAGAGCGGCAGCGACGGGAGCGGCGGCATAAGAGATAGCGGCAGCACATGTAGCAGCAGCTACACCGGAAGCAGTGGCGGTAGTAGCAGTAGAGGCGGCAACAGTAGTAGTGACAATGGAGGTTGTAGTGGCGGCAGCCACTACAGTGGCCATCAGCGTCAGCTGTAGCACCAGTGGTAGTAGTGGTGGTGATAGTAGCAGTGGTATTGGCACTGACAATAATAATAGTAGCAGTGGTAGGAGCGGTAGTGGGAGCAACAACAACAACACCTAATGAGGTATATACGTACGAATAAAGACAGTATATACATATGAATTAAGTTAGTATATACGTACATATAATACTGCAGTATTTTCTATACATATATATTGAGTATATTTGTACTCAATTTATATGTATACATAATACTACTATTTTTATGCACATATACAGCAGTAATATATGTACGAATGAAAGCTAGTATATATTTACATATATACTGCAGAATTATATACGTATCAAAACAAAACATTTTTTAATTTGAATGAGTGGTTTAAATTTCTTACAGATATGATATTGTATTATTCATCATACAAAGCTTTTATAAGTGATGAGATTTTTCACTAGACATTACGTGTCGTGACTCGGACAGCTTTGTCGCAGTAGAAAAATATTGATTGGATGAGCAGAGTGAGAGAAAGAAACGTTAATGAATGGATATATTATACTTTATGCACTGTTAGTAGATACATTGATGAATAAGACTAATTAAAATTTTGTTATTTTATTGTTTCAATTATGTAAAATATTGAATTAGAATTAGATATTAATTTATTATATTTTTGTTTATTATAAATTATTTATACTTTCAAATTTTTTTCAATTTAATATAAAAATATTATATTATTTAATCAAACAATTTAAAATAAATTAAATTCTTATATTATTTTTAAAATTAAAATAGCTAGGGAAAAATCCCTTGCTAAATTAGCAAGGGATAAATCCATTGCAAAATTAGCAAGAGATAAATCTATTGCTAATTTAGCTAGGAAATTTTCCCTATCTAATTTAGCTAGGGAAATCTTAAAAGTTGTGATAGATTTTCCGTCACTAAATTTATTTAGCTAGGGACTATTTCCCTCGCTAAAATTAATCGACCAGCACGTTAGCTTGGGATTTTTTTATGAGTTTGGGTTGAGACGACTGGAGAAACCAAAGTTTCGGCAGCCTCAGACCTCTGTGTAAGATCTTCATTTTCTAAATTTAAATATGTTTCATTAGTATTTGTCATTTTTTTGGATTTTTGTTAAACATTACACTTATTTAGAGACTAGATGATAGATTCTAGATTTAACTATTTTAGGACTAGAGAGAGAGAGACTAGAGAGAGAGAGAGAGAAAGTAAACAAAAATTTAAAATAAATTACCCGGTAAAGTAGTCAGGTCGATCACGTGCACGGTGCCCCACATTCTGGCTCAAAATTCAAAACCCAAGTTGAGATTCCCAATAAGCCAAGCCAAATGAAGAAATCTCGACTTCTCGAATCCCGAGAGAGATGAGCAAGAGTTTTGAGAGAGAGAAAATATGAGATTTGAGAGAATAAATATTTATGAAAAACATAAATGTTATAGAGAGGGGGCGAGGATTTTATAGATTAAACAAAATAATTTTTTTTTTTTAAAAGTCATTTTTTTGTTTTTTTTTATTTTGTTTTAATTTTTTAGGGGGCATAATCATGAGGGCGTTGGATTCTGCCGCCTATCTGTTGGAGGCGAGATCCAATGGCACTATTTTAAATTTTTTTTTTTTGCATGTTGTGGGGGAGGGCGGGGGGAGGAATCGGGTCGGGGGACCAAGGGTCAGGTTTGATTGGGCCCGACTCGCGGTCTTTTTTCCGGGAAGGGGAAGCCTGGCTTGGCTCGACTCCCATGTCCCGGGTCACAATGAACCCATTCGTGACCCGTGACCCGTGTATCATGAGGGTGCGGGAAGCCAGGTCTGTATGGTCAGTGGGTGTGGGACTACAAGTGTGGGACACTGGGGTTGGGTGTGAATGGTGACCCCGACCGTGCCTATCGGCCATGCCACGGGCCACTGAACTGTTCCAGGTCAGGTACTACACGAGGCCCGGTTGGCCTCGACATGACACGACAGGGGTACTGCCTTACTCGGTGACGGCAGGGGCCCGGGCACAGGATATTCCAGTGCTGGGCCGGCCCGGCCTGTATGACACCTCTAAGATAGATTGATAGATAAATAGTTATATAAATAGATAGCTAGATATATAGATAAGTAAATAGATATATAGATAGATAGATAAATAAATATATAGATAGATAGTCATATTTAGTGATAGATAGATAGATAGATTGATTGATTGATAGAAAGAAAGATATATAGATAGCTAAAAAGATATAAAAATAGATAGATAGACAGATAGATAGATAAATAGATAGATTGATAGATTGATTGATAGAAAGATAGGTAAATAGATAGATATATAGGCAAATAGTCTAATAGACAGATATATATATAGGCAAATAGTCTAATAGACAGATAGATATACATATATATATAGACACATAGATACATAAACATATACAAAGATATACAAATTAATAGATAGACATAAAGATAGATACATAGAAAAATAGATAAATAGTTGAACAGATAGACAAATTGACGGATAGACTAAAAGGCTATTAGATAGTTTTATAGATAGAAAGATAGATACATAGATTGAATCATATATAGACAATTAGAAAGTTAGACAATTAGATAGATAGATAGATAGAAATATAAATTGATTAATAGATAGATATATAGATAGAAAAAAAAATATATAGATAGAAATATATACAGATACAAAAATAAAAATATAGATAGATAGATTGATTGATTGATTGACAGATAGAAAGATGGAAAGATAGATTGACTCATAGACTTATAGAGTGATAGACAATTATAAAAATAGAGAAAGATAAATAGATAGATAGGCAGATTGATAGATTGAAAGATAGAGATATAGACAAATATATAGATAGATAAGTAGATAAATAGATTAAAAGACAAATATATAGATAGATAGATAGATAGATAAACATACAAATAGATAGATATATAGATAGATAAATAGACATATAGATAGAAAGACTAATAACTAGATAGATAAACAGGTAAATAGATGATAAATTGACAGAGAGATTATTAGATAGATGTATATAAATATATATATATATATTAATTGACTGATATACTAATAGATAGAAATAAAGTTAGATGACTAGATAGATACACATATAGAAAAATTTATAGTTAGATAATTACAGAGATTAATAGATAGACAAATAAATAGACAAATAGATAGAAATATAGATAAAAAGACAAAAAATATATATATAGATAGTCAAATAGATAGATAGATAGATAGGTAGATATACAAATAGATTGACATACATATAGATAGATAGATAATTAGTTAGATAAATAAACAAATAGATAGATAGATAAGTAGAAAGATAGACAAATATATAGATAGTTAGATAGTTGTATATTTATATTGTTAGATAGAGACAAATATATATATTTAGATAGATAGATAGACAAATAGAAAGGTTGAAAGATATATAGATAAATTGATACACAGATATAAAGATTGACATAAAGATAGATAAAAAGATAGATGAACTATTAGATAGATAGACAAATAGATAGATACATATACAGATAGATAGATAGATAAATAGACAATCAGATAGATAGATAAATAGATAGATAGAAACATAGCCACATAGATAGATAGTCTTATAGATAAATAGAATGATATAGATTGATAGTTACATAGATATATAAATAGATATACATATAGATAAAAACACAGATAGATAAATAGATAGATAGATAAATAGATGAATAAATAAATAGATAGATAGATATATCGATAGATAGATAGATAGATAGATAATTTGATAGTCATATAGATAGATTAGTTGATAGACAAATAGCTAGTTAGACAAATAGATAGATACATAGATAGAAAAATGGATATATAGATAGATAGATGGACAGACATATATATAGATTAATTAATAGGTAGAAAGATTGACATATAGATAGATAGACAGACATACAGATATATAGATACATAGATAGATAGATATAATCACAAATAGATTTATAGAAAGACAGACATATTGGCAGATATATAGATAGATATATAAATAGATAGATAAAAGTTAGATAAAAAAATTGAAAGACATTTAAAAAATTGATAGATAGATAGTTAGATAAACAGATAGACAGACAAATAAATAGATAGATAGATTGATAGAAAGACTGATAGACAAATAGAATAAAAGACTTATATATAGATAGATAGTTAGATATATAGATACATAGATAGATAGACAATTAGATAGTTAAACAAATGGATAGTTAGACACATAGATAGATAACTAAAGGATAAATTGATAGATAGATAGATAGAAAAATAGACCTATACACATATAGATAGATAGAAATATAGACATATAGATTGAAAAACACTTAGAAAGATAGTTAGATAGATAGATAGAAAGAAAAATATACATTAGAAAAATAGTTAAATACATATATAGATAGATAGATAGATATACAAATAGATAGATAGACAAATAGATTGATAGACAAATAGACTGATAAATTGATTGAAATATAAATATATAGATAGATGGATGGATATATATATATATATATATATACACACATAGAAAGTTTTATTGATTTAATGATAAATAGATAGATATATAGACTTATAGACACATAGACAAATAAATAGATAAACAAATAGATAGAAAGATAAATAAATAGTTAGATAGATAATTATAATTATATAGTTAGCAAATAGATAGTTAGACACAAACAAATAATAGATTGATAAATTAACAGATAGAAAGATAGACAAATAATCATATAAATATACACACATATAGATAGATATAAATATAGACTAACATATAGATAGACACTTAGAAAGTTAGTTAGATTGAGAGATAGACATATAGATAGATAGACAAATATACATTAGATAGATAGACAGATAGACCAACCAACATATAGATAGATAGATATATATATATATATATATATATATATATATATATATATATATATAAAGATAGATAGATAGATAGATAGACATAGAGACTTACAAATTGATTGACATATAGATAGATATATATATATATATATAGATTGATTGAATGATAAATAGTTAGATAGATAGACATATATACACATAGACATATAGACAATTAGACAAATATATAAACTGATTATTGATAGATAAAAAAATAAATAGTTAAATAGAAAGATAGATAGTTAGACAAATATATAGGTAAACAGATATGCATATAGAGAGATATATAGATAGATATAAAGAAAAATAAACATATTTTTAGGTAGATAGATAGATAGATAGATAGTTAGTTAGATAGGTAAAAAGATACATTGATAGACTGATACACAAATAGATAGATAGACAAATACATTGATAGATGAAAGGTAGATAGAAAGATAAAAAGAAAGAAATATAAAAAGAAAAATTGATATAAAGATAGATAGATATACAAATTTATAGATAAATAGATTAAAAGATAGACAAATTAAAAGATAAACTGACAAAAAATAGATAGTTAGATAAATAGTTAAATTGATAGACACATAGACATAGATATATAGATAGATAAGCAGATAGGTAGATAAACAGTATGATAGAAAGATAAATAAACTAATAGTCATATAGATAAATAGTTAGATAGATAAATTGATAGATAAATTATTGGCAGATAGACAGATATATAGATAGACAAAAGTATAGATAGATAGATAGATAAATAGATATACTTATATACTAATAGAGAGAAACATAGTTATGAAGTTAGAAAGATACACAAATAGACAGTTACGAAATTAGATAAATAGAAAGATTGATAGATAGAAAGATAAATAGATACATATCTTTATAGATCGATAGACAGATAAACAGATAGTCAAATTATCTAATAGACAGATAGACAGATAGATAAATCGATAGATTGATAGATAAGAATTAGATAGTTAAACACAAAGATAGAGTGATAAATAAATAGATTGACAGATAGATAGAAAGAAAAAAAGATAGATAGATATAAAGATATATAGATAGACATATAGACAGATATATATATATATATATATATATATATATATGCAAATAGAATAACAGAAAGATAGACAGTTAGACTAATAGGTAAACAAACTTATTTAATGAATGATAGTTATATAATTAGAAAATTAGACAGTTAGATAATTAGATTATTAAATATATTAAAAGATTGATAGGTAGACAGATAGACAAAGACTCAAATAGACATATACATATATTGATAGATTAACATATATATAAATAGACAGACAGACACATAGAAAGATAGACAAATAGATAGATAGAGAAATAGACATATAAATAGATAGAAAAATATACACACAGATAAATAGATAGATAGATAGATAAGGAGATAGATAGATAAACAAATATATAGATAGATAGATTTATAGACAGATAGACTAATATATTATTTGACATATAGATATATAGATAGATAGATTTATATATAGATTGATTGATTGATTGAACCATAAATAACAAGATCGATATGCTTATAGACACGGACAAAAATAGAGATAGACAAATAGATAGACTGATATAATAAAAGACAGATAGACAATTAGATAGATAAATAGTTGATAAATAGATAGATAAATAAATAATCAAAAAGATAGTTAAAAAGTTATATAGATAGATATATATAAAGATAGACAGATAGACAATTAGACAAATAGAAAGATACACAGATAATTAGATTGACAGAAAAAATGATTGATAGATAGATAAATAGACCATTCGATTGATAGATGATAAACAAGTAGAAAGTTAGAAAGATAGGCATAAAGATCGATATATAGATAGATATTTAGACAGACATATAGATAAATAGATAGATAGATAGATAGATTTAAAGATAAATAGATATAAAATAGATAGATAGATTGATTGATTGATAGACCTTTAGACACACAGAGAGATAGGTAGATAAATATATAGATAAAGAGACAAATATACTGAGGAAATATAAAAAATAGCACGATAGATAGTTAGATAGATAAATAGATTGGTAGATAGATATATACACAAACAAATAGATAGATAGATAAAAAGATAGACTAGTAGACTGATAGACAAAAATATTGTTATATAGTTATACAATTAGATAATTTGATCGTTAGATAATTATATAGATAGATAAATAGATAAATAGATAGATATATTAATTTATAGATTGATTGATTAATTGATACATATATAGATAGATAGACAAATAGACAAATAAACAAATATACAAATATACAGATTGATAGTTAGATAACTATATAGATAGAAAGGTAGAGAGATAGATAGATATACATAAATATAGATCAATAGATAAACATACAAATAGACAAATAGATAGAAAAATATATAGATATATATATATATAGGTAAATTGATAAACAGATAGACAGATTGATAGATAAATAGTTTGACAAATAGATAGATAAAGAGATAAAGATATAGACAGATATTCATAAAGGCAGAAAGATAGATAAATAGACAGACGAATAGACAAATAGCAAGATTGATAGATAAATAGATATATATATATTTATATAGCATATAGATAGCCAAATAAATAAGTAGATAGATAGACATATAGAGATATAGATAGATATATAGACTGATAGAAAGATAGATAGACAGATAGGGAGTTAAATAGATTAAAAATTAGATAGATTGATTGATAGTTAAACATATAAAAATATGGATACATCGATATATAAAGAAATAGATAAATAAACATATAAAGAGATATATAAATAGACAAATTGACTGATAAACATATAATCATTTGATAGATATAAATATATATAGATTGACAGATAGATATATAGATAGATAGAGAGATAGAGAGATATAGAGATACAAATAAATAGATATACAAATAGATAAAAAGATATATAGATAGATAAATAGATAGACATTGATATATAGGTAGATATACAAATAGATAGATAAACTATTAGACATATTAATAGAATGATAAATAAATAGATCACCAGAGAGACAAATACAAAAATAGTTTATAGAAAAATACATATATAAATTAGTGAAAACATACACATATAGTCAGATAGATAGTTATACATATTGATATAAAAACTGGGTAATATATAGATAGATGGTTAGATAGGAAGATAGACTACTATACGGATAGATCGATACACATTTAAATAAATAAATAAATATATAGATATATATATACACACACACATATTGCCTTATAGATTAATGATAGAAATATAGTTACATAGTTAGACAAATAGATAGATCGATAGATATAATATAAAGATAGATAGATTGATTGATTAATAGATAAAAAGACATATTGAAAGATGGATAAACTTATAGATAGATATTTAGAGACATATAAATAGAAAGGTATATTTATGTTTATATGACTATTTTTTGTATCAATCGATCTATTTTTTTATATATCTATTTGTCAATATGAAAATCTATCAAATATGTCTATCTGTCTTATATAAATAAATATATAGACTGATTGACATATAGATAAAAACATATTTATATTGTTAGAAAAATAGATAGATAGAAAGTTAATTAGTTAGATAGATAGATAGATAGATAGATAGACAAATATATAGATAGATAGATACATACATAGAAAAATATATAGAAAAATATATTATTAGAAAAATATATCTATTTTTTATATATCTATATATAGATATAGATAGACTGATTGACAGATAGATAAAAACATATATATATTGTTAGAAAAATAGATAGATAGAAAGTTAATTAGTTAGATAGCTAGATAGAAAAATAAATATATAGATAGATAGATAGATACATATATAGACAGATAGAAAAATATAGAAATAGTTAGATAGATAGATATATTGATTGATTGACAAATAAATAAATAATAGATAGTTAATAGATAGATAATAGATAGATAGATATATAGATAAAAAGATAGATAGATAGATAGATAGACAGAGAGATAAATAGACAAATAGATAGACAAATAGATGAAGAGAAAAATAGATATAAAGATAGTTAGGTAGACAAATAGACAAATAGCCACAAAGAAAGATAGAGAGATAAATAGATAGATCAATAGACATATAGATAGATAGACATATAGGCAAATAGATAGATAGACAGATAGAGAGATAGACAGACAGATATATATATATATATATATATATATATATATATATATATATATATAGAAAGATAGATTGATATATAGACAGATAGATAGAATTTTAAACATATAGATAGATAGATTTATATAATGATAGATAGTTATACAAATAGACATAGATATATAGAGATTTCAATAGACAGATAGACATACTGATAAAGATTTTGTAATATAGATAGATAGAAAGATATAAAGATTGACAGTTAGACATATAGACATATATAGATATAGAAACACATAGAAATAACCAAATATATTGATAGATAGAAAGGAATATATATAGATAGACAAATAGTGAAATAGACAGATAGATAGATTCACAAATTGACAGATAGATAAATAGGTAGATAAACAAAAAAGACTAATAAAAAGATATATAGATAGACAAATAGATAAATTTCATAGATATATAGATAGTCAGATATATATATAGACAAATAGACATATTTGATAGATTTATATATTGACAAATAGATATATAAAAAAATAGATTGTTAATCTATAGTAAGAAAGATATATAGATATATTGAATGATATAGTGATAAATAAATAGACAAGTAGAAAGATACACATATACATAGAAAGATAGATAGACAAATAAATAAATAGACAGATATACAGATAGATAATTAGATAGATAGATAGATAGATATATAAATAAATAAATAAATAAATAAATAAATATATATATATATATATATATATATATAGACAAACACATAGATAGATAGATAGATAGATATATATAGATAGTTAATTAGATAGACAAATAAGTAGATAAGCAAATAAGCATATAGATAGAGAGACTGATAGTCAGATTGATAGATAGACAGATATATAAATTGGTATATATATAAATAAATAGATAAACAAAAAGACAAATAGATTGGTAATTAGATAGTCATATAGACATATATGTAGAAAAAAATATCGGTTGATATATAGATATAAAAATATACAAATAGATAGATATATAAAATGATAGAAATATATACGGATAGATAGATAAAAACATAAAAGACATATAGACAGACAGATAGATGATAGATATAAAGATAATCTTATAGATAGATATACATATAGAGAGAACGAAATAAAGATAGATTGAAAGTTATAAAGATAGATAGATAAATAGATAATATATAGATAGATAAATAGTTAGATAGATAGATAGTTAGAAACATTGACACATAAAGACATTGACACATAGATATATAGATGGATAGATAGATAGTTAGTTAGATAGATAGAATGAAAGATATATAGATATATAAATAGATAGATTGATAGAAAGACAAATGGATTGATAGAAAAATAGATTTATAGATAGATCGATAAAAAGAAAGATATATAGATACATAAATAGATAGACTAAAATACTTGAACATAGATTGACATATAGATAGACAAATAGATAAATAAATAAATAGATAGATAGACAGATATACATATATATAGATAGATAGATAGATATGTAAATAAATTAATAGATATATAGATAGACAAATATGCATATAGGAAAATAGGCATATAGACATATAGATAGATATGTAGATAGATAGACTAATAGACATATAGATAGATAGACAGATAGACAAATACACAAATAGTTAAATAAAAAGATTGATAGATAGGAAGATAATTAGATAGTCAATTAGATAAATAAAAAGATAGACATAAGATAGATAGATAGACCGATAAGCAAATAGGCAGATGACAAATAGAGATATAGATAGATAGTTAGATAGATTAATAGATAGATAGGCAAATACCATGTAGATTATTAGTAGATAGATAGATAGATAGAAAGAAAGATAGATAGATATATAGACATTCATATAGACTATTTGATAGTTACATAGATAGATATATAGAAAGATAGACACATATATTATTAATTAGATATATCGATAGATAGATAGATTGATAGATAGAAAGATTAACATATAGATTGATAGACAAATATATAGATATAGAGATAGACATATAGTAAAATATATATATAGATAGATAGCTAAATAGATAAATAGATAGAGATATAGACAGATATATTGAAACTT
Source organism: Sapria himalayana (assembly GCA_029783825.1). Taxonomy (NCBI): domain Eukaryota; kingdom Viridiplantae; phylum Streptophyta; class Magnoliopsida; order Malpighiales; family Rafflesiaceae; genus Sapria; species Sapria himalayana. Next base: position 77,708 of record JAREIK010003410.1, on the reverse strand, counting down.
GATATACAAATAGATAGATAGATAGACAGATAGTAAAAAACACAAATATATATATAGATACATAGATATATAAATTGACTAATGGACTGAAAGATAGTTAAATAGTTAGAAAAAAAAGATAGATAAAACATAGATATACTAGATAGTTAAATAAACAGATATAAAGATTTAAAGACATTTAAACAAAGTGAGAGATAGATATATCGACATTTAAAAAATAGTCAAATAGATATATACATGTAGATAGATAGATAGATAGATAGAGTGACATATACACAAATACAAAGATAGATACATAGACAGATAGATAGAGAGGTAGTTAGATAGATAGATAGATATATATATATATTGAGAGATAGATAGATAGAAAGGCATATAGACAAATAGCCAAATAAACATATAAATAGATTAACATATAGACAAATATATATATGCACATAAAGACAGATTCGAAGATAGGTAAATAGAAAGATAGATAGTTATCAAGTATATAGAAAAATAGATGGATAGAAAGTTGGATAGATAGATAGATACATAGATAGACAAATAGGCTGATTGACATATAAAGATATAGATATATAAACATATATATAGATATATATATATATATATATATATATATATGCTAAAAGATAGATATGTAGATAGATAAACAGATAAATAGTTAGATAATTAGATAGTTATATAGTTAGACAAATAGCGAGATAGTCATATAGATAGATTTACTCATAAACAAATTGGAAGATAGATAGTTTAATAAATAGATAAATAAATAGTAAAGAAAATATAAATATAAATAAATAGATAGATAGCCAGATAGATAGATAGGAAGATATATAGATAAATTGTAAGTAAGATAAATCGATATAATGATAGAAAGATTGATAGACAGATAGATAGATAGATACAAAGTTAAATAGATAAACATATTATTATATGACCAAATAGACATATAGATAGATATACAGATAGATGGATAAAAAAATAGATAGACAATTAGATAAATATACATATAGTAATATAGATATATTTATAGAAAAATAAATAGACACATAGATATATACATAACGAGATAGATATTAAGATAAATAAATAGAAAGATAAATTGATATACAGAAAGACTAATAGACAGATCAAAAGATAGACATATAAACATATGAATAAATTGACATAAAAATAGATAGGCATATAGGTATATAGATTGCTAGTTAGATAAAGAGAGAGTGAGAAATATAAATAATCAGAGATATAGATACACAAATTGTTACGTAAGAAAATAGAAGAAAGTTACATAGACAAATTGACAATTTTTAAATTGTTACATAAGCAAATAGAAGAAAGTTAGATAGAAGAAAGTTAGATAGGCATATAGATTGATAAATGGATATATAGATAAACAATTTATAGATAAATAGATAGATAGACAGACAAATAGATAGATAAATTGATTGATAGTCAAATTTAAAAATTGACTTATAGATAGAGAGATAGATAGCAGTATAAGTAGATAAGTAGATAGTTAGATAGATAAATAGAATTATAGATAAAACAATAAAAAATAGATAGATTGATTAATAGATAGATAAATAAATAAATAAATAAATAAATAAATATATATATATATAAAGATAGATAGATATATAGATAGCTAGATAGATAGATTCATAGATAGGTATATATTTAGATAAATAGATAGTTAGATAGATAGATAGATAGTCTTATAAAGATAAATATAGACACACACACACACACACACACACACACACACACACATATATATATATATGCACAATCAGACAAATAAATAGATATACAGATAGACAAATAGAAAGATAGATAGATAGAAAAATAGATAGATATACATATATTACGATAGATAGATATATAGAAAGATAGAATGGCTGGTAGATAGATAAATAGTGTGATAGCGAGATAGATACAAAGATAGTTAGATAGATCGACAAATAGATCATCAAATATATAAATAAACATATAGATTTATAGATAGATAGATAGTTAGACAAATAGACATATAGGTAGATCGGCAGATAGAGAGATGGTTAGATAAATAGATAAGCATATATATAGGTAGTTTGACAAATATATAGATAAATAGATAGATTATAAAATTGATACATAGATAGATATATAGATAGGCTAATAGACATGTATATAGAAAAAGAGATGGATAGACAGACAGACAAATAGATAGACAGATATATATATATATATATATATATATAGAAAGTTAGATAGTTAGAAGGTAAAATAGATAGATAGATTGACATATAGACTTTTAGAAACAAAACATATAAAATACAAATATAAAGATAGATTCATAAATAGATAGATAGATAGATTGATTGATTGATATATAGATAGAAACATAAAAAGACAAATAGATAACTAGACAGATAGACAAATAGATAGATAGATAGATAAAAAGATAAGTAGAAATATATATAGTCAGATAGACATAAACATAGATAAGCAAATAAATAAAGAGACAAATTGATAGATATACAGAAAAATAGATATAATGATAGATAGATAGATAGACAAATAGCTAGATAGTTAGATAGATAGATTGACACATTGATAGATAGATAGATATAAAATAGATAGATAGTTAGACAGATACATAGATACATAATTAGAGATATAGAACTATATGTAGATATATAGATAGGTAAATAGATTTATAAAAATATAGATAGATTGATAGATAGATAGACAAATAGAAAGATAGACAAAGAGATAGATAGAGAGACTCTTATATTGATAGACATATAAATCGATAGATAGATAGATAGATATAAAGATAGACATATCTATAGATATGTAGAAATATAAATAGACAAATAGAAAGATAGAAACATATAAAGATAGGCATATAGGCAAATAGATATATAGATAGATAAATAGATAGATTGATAGATTTACATATAGATAGATAAATATTCAGATACGTAGGTAGGTAGGTAGATAGATAGATAGATAAAAAAATAGATAGATAGACAAATAGATAAATAGTCAGAAAGATAGATAGACAAATAGAAAGACAGATAAATGGATAGATATATAGATAGACAGAAAAACAGATTGATTATTAGAATGATAAATAAATTAATTGATAGGTAGATAGACAGATAGATATATTGATAGATAGGAAAATAATGAGATAGGCACATAAAAATATAGATAAATAGTTTGTTATAGATATATATGATAGACAAATACATAAATATATATGATAGACAAATACATAGATTTATAGTTTGATAGATTAATAAATAAAAAAAAGTTTGATAAATAGATATGCATATACACAAATAGACAAATTTATTGAAAGATAGATAAATAAATAGATAACTAGTTAGACAATGAAATAGATAGATAGACATATAAATAGATTGATTGATTGATAGAAACAAAAATAGACATATACACAAATATATTGACAGATAGATACACATACCGATAGCCAGATTATTAAATAGATAAATAAACAGATAGAGATGAAAACATTTGATAGATTGATAGATTGAAAGTTAGACATTTAGATATATAGATAGATAGACAAATAGGCAGGTAGGCATATAGATAGATAAATAGATAGTCAAATGTATAGATAGACAAAGATAAAAAAAGATATATAGATAGACAAAGATAAAAAAAGATATATAGATAGACAAAGATAAAAAAAGATATATAGATAGACATATATAAAGATAAATAGAAATATAGACAAACAAATAGATAAATAGATAGATAGATAGAGAGCTACATAGACAGATAGATAGATAGATACATTCATAATACATAGATAGACATATATAAATTTATACAAATAGACAAATAGACAAATTGAAAGATATACAGATAGATAGAAATCCAAATAGAAAGAAAGATTAATAGACAGATAGATAGATACAAAGATAACTATATAAAATATAGATAGTTTGAAAGAAAGAAAGAAAGATAGATAGACATATAGAAAGATATATAGATAAACAAAAGATATATATATATATATATAGATAAAAAGATAAAAAGATAGATATATTGACTGATATAAGTATAGTCATATAGATATATAAAGATACACACACACACACACACACACACACACACACACACACACACACACATATATATATATATATACAAAGAGACATATCGAGAGATTGATAGATATATCAAAAGATAGATTTATAGATAGATAAATACATAGATAAACATATATATAGATAGACACATAGATAGATAGATAGATAAGTAGGTAGTTAGTTAGTCATTTAGCATATAGATAAAAAGATAGATAGATAGATAGACAAAAAGACAAAAAGACATATAAGCAGATAGGTAGATAATATGAAATATAAATATATAGTCTTATACATAGATAGAAAGATAGGCAGATAGATAGATAGAGGTACAAATAGACAAATAGTAAAATAACTAGATATAGCGATAGATACACAAATAGATAGAAAGATAGATAGTCGAATAGAATAATAGATAGAGAGATTGTTAGACTGATAGACGGACAAATAAGTAGATAGATAGATATATAGACTAATATACATATCAATAAATTGACAAATAGACATAGAGATAGACAATCATAGCAAAAATATAAAGATATAGATATGTAAAAAGATATACATATATATATATATATATATATATATATATATATATAGAAACTTAGTTAGATAGCCAGATGGACAATTAGATAGATAGAAATTTAGATAGATATATAGATAGATAGATAAATAAATAAAAAGATAGATAGATAGTTGACAAATATATTGACTAATAGATTGGTAAATAAATAGATAGATTGATTGATAGACATAGAGACACATAGATAGACACTAAGATACACAAATAGATAGTCTAATTGGCACATAAATAGATAGTTAGATAGAATGATAGAAAGATTGATAGACCAATATATTGTAGTTGATAAACATATAAAAAGGTAGATAGATAGATAGATAGAAAACATATAAATAAATAAACATATAGATAGATAAATAGATTGATAGATAGCTAGGTTGAAAGATAAAATGACAGAAAAAAGATAAATAGAAAGAAAGAAAGATAGTTAAATACTTAGACAGATAGACAGATATATTAATACATAGTTAAATTGTTAGACAGATAAACAGATAGAAAGATAGACAGACAGATAGATGGATAGATAGATAGATAGATAAATACATTGATATATATATTGATAGATTGATAGAAATACATATAGATAGATGGACAAATAGACTGATAGAAAAATATATAGATAGGCATATAGTTATATACATATATAGATAGACAGATATTGATATATATAGATAGACAGATAGACATATCGATAAATAAATAGTCAAATCATTACATAGATAGATTGATAGATAGATAGACAGATTGCTAGATAAATATATATATATATATATAGTCTGAGAGATAGATAGAGGGATATATAGATAGATAGATACAAAAATAGACATATAAATAGGTAGATAGATAGAGAAATATATATATATATATAGATAGAAAGATTGATTGATTGATAAACTTATAGACAAATAGATAGATAGACAAAGAGACAGATAGATAGATATAGAAAAACACTGATAGATAGAAAGATAGATAGATTGATTGATTGATTGACATACATATTGAGAGATAGTCAGATTGATAGATAAACCAATAGACATATAGTCATATAGATAGATAAAAAGTTATATATAATGATAGATAAACATATAGATAGATAAAATGATAGACATATAGACTAGTTTTTAGATTGACACATAGATAGATAGATAGATATATAGATAGATAGAGACACAAATAGATAGATAGATTGATTGATAGACAGATTGACATATACACATAAAAATAGATAGATAGATAGATAGACATATAGACAAATAGATAGATTGATAGATATACAAATAGATAAATAGATAGATAGTCAGATCGAAAGATAGACACATAAACACAAAGACACATTGATAGAAAGATAAAGCGATAGATAGACACATACAAAAATAGTTATATAGACATATAAATTGATTGAAAAATAAATATATATACTTATAGATAGATAGGATGAAATACATATAGATTGATAGATTGAATGATAGACTAAAAATAGATAGACAGATAGACACATAGACAAATAGATATATAGATAGATAGATAGTTAGTTAGTTAGTTAGTTAGATATATAGTAAGATAGTTAGACACATTGACTTATATAATAATAAATAGTAAGATATTTATACATTAAGATAATTGATAGATTGATGTCTTGTTTAATATTTTAATTTCAAAGAAGAGCAAGATACCATGCATTCTAAAAGCACACTGTCCATGCATGATAACTTATTTCGTGTATACATTTATAATAAGTAATTATTTCATCATTATTTAATGGTCACATGAGTAATATGATAGATAATTTGATTAGTAATGCAGTAAGTCATTCTGTTTTTTAAAAAATGTGCATAAATTATATATATCCAAAGTAGTAGATGTGTGGTGTGTGTGAATTTGCTTATTTGGTGCAGTCTATGTTTGCTTTACATGTACATTTTTTTTGTTTATAATGAATCATGTGTACTAATATACTTTTGTACACAAAAAACTTGCCAATTTATTTTTCACACATACAAAAAATTAGAAATTGGCAAGAGTAGCATGAGGGTATAGTTGAACAATTTTTAGTTTAAATGTTGATGAAACCAAAAATAAGAGAGGCTAGCACAAATGCACCAACTAATTATGAGGATGATTTTGTTTTAAATGTTGATGAAACTATGTTATATTTTTGTTTAAACCATGTAATTTTTGTATCAAAATTATTTTCGAACTATTTTTGGTTTTTGTTAATTATTTCTTAACTTTTTGATTTCTGGCTTCCTGTTCAACTTTCAGGTGCTCTCATAAAATATAGTGGTATAGGTAAAGATACATTATTTCGTTATGATGTTGTAAAGAATATGTGAGACTTTATAAAAAAAATAATCTACATCTATGCCAACATTCATCATCTTCACCTTCCCCCGATGAGAATCTATGGTGCTATTCTTCAATTTCAATTATTCATTAAAGGATCCATCAGATAGGTGGAGAATAACATGCGATGATAAGTTGAAAGAGCTACTCCAACACAAGTCTTTCACTAGATTTGTATTCTTTCTTCTCACTTCTTGAAGAATGAATAGTGAGCAACTTGTGGGCACATGATTTTTGCCTATTTGTAGCTAACAGGAGGAGATTTTTTTGGTGCATCATCGTTCTTAATTCTAGTTTTGTTATTTGTTTGGTTGACTAACCTAACCATGATTTTTTATAGGACATCTGATGTGCAAACATGGCATCAATTTTCGAAGATGACAACTTCAAGTATCACATGTTCATATAGGTTTTGGTTTTTGATTTTGATTTTATTTTTGATTTTGATTTTGATTTTGTTTTTGTTTATGTTTTTTGAAATGTTTCTACTGTGAAATGAAAGATTTTGTATTTTTGTTAATACTATTTGAGCATTAAAATTGATGTAGTTTGAGCCTGCACTATGAAGAGGAGAGCCAAATGTGACTAGAAGAAAGCTAGATTACATCCTTTAGTGCGAGCCAACACAAATTGATGCAGCTAAAAAATCTATCAACCAAAATATAACCCACACACTAAATCATTTATTATTATTATTATTTTTTAATTTTTCAGCACTATATTTATTTTGCACACTACCATAACACATTGCATGCATTCACTGCCAACACTACTTCACAAAGCATGCCACACAACATTCATATAACTACCCACTACCTTTCAACACACGCATCCATTATGCACACTGTCACATGGCACATGGCACATTGCCACCTTATTTGTGTCACACTACATATACATTGATACTACTGCACACATGCACATGGTGCATTCCAGACTACCACAAGCACATAGCAGACTTCCAAGTAGTGCACGCCATACTGCCACATGATGTGTCACCCTATTATCGCCTGCTAGACTACCATATGATGTGCCACTCTATTATTGCATGCCAGATTGCCACATGATGTGTCACCCTATTATTTCATGCTAGACAACCACTTGATGTGTCACCCTATTATTGCATGCCAGATGGGTTGTGTTGTGATGCAATTATTAGTGTCTAGTTTTCTTGATTATTTGTGTCTAGTTTTCTTACAGATGGATATCATTGGGTTGTGTTGTGATGCGATCTGAATTACACTTTCAGGGACGAAAAAAAATTTCAAATATTTAGCAAGCTAGATGTTTGTAAATTTTTTCTTAATATTTATGATGAGGGAAATACTCTAACCATTGTAACTGGTTCCTCTGCTCATTGTACACATGTTGCTGCTATTGCTGCTGCTTTCCATCCATAGGTATCACACTTGTCTACTGCTGTTGGTTTATTCCATCATGGTGGTTTTATATATTCATTTCTCTCTTCAAAGCTATTGCTCAATTGAGTTGCACCTGGGGCACAAATAGTATCATGCAAGATTGGAGATTCATGCTTGGGGTCAATGGAAATAAGGATAAGCTTGAAACGGGCCCTGATAGCTACAATGGAGTTCGAGTAAATTTTATTAGTCATTCATATCTACTCTAGAAAATGACATTCACATGGTGAAAAAACTTACTTTTATGTAGTGTAAATGTGATTTCATGAATATGAGCTTTGGCGAGCCCACTTTACATATAGATTATTGTTGTTTTATTAATCTTATTAATGAATTATTAGGAGTAGGTATTAACAATTGATTCACATGCTGTCTACATTCTGTGTATCTAAACCTATTTTTGTTTGCCATGAATTATGAGTATGTGGTGAGCAAGCACCATGTATCCCCTGCCATGGCTACTAGTGCACATTGTGTTATTGAGCCACGTTCTAAAGGATTGGAATATACTTGCTAGATTAATTTTTATCGATATTAAACCATGATGAAAGTTCCACATTTTTCTTGTGTTAATTTTCTTGCTTTTAAAAAATTACAATGAGTAATTGGAGAACTTTGTTTTGGGTGTGTACAGTTATGGCCCATCATCCCTTGTTTTCTTTTGCAGCATTCTTGTTCTTTCTCTTCATCATTTGGGTTTTCCTAGGGCACATGAATACTTGCAAGTTTCATGGAGCTAACCATCACTTTTGTATGAAATAAAGATAAACCAATGTGGGAAATCAAGTTAGTGCCATCATTTACTTGTTAATTACTATGTGAAAGTGATCTATTTATGTGAAAAAGGAGATTGAAAACAACTTTTAATCTACATAAACCAATTCCTTCTTATTTGCAATATGCTCACCATTATCATATACCATGGAACAAAAAAATTGGTGATGATTTGTGATCAAGTAAATATGATTAGGGTAGGTATGACCAACTTTAATAATAGAAATGGTTAAATATTTTGTACTACTATCCTTGTGTTTGTTTTTGGTCAAATGGGCTGGGCAACATATAATGCAATTTTTAGCCACTACCTTCAACTGCAATAGTCTAGGTAGCTGTCATATGTTCCGCATGGATTGGGTTAGAACCAGTTGAAGGAAGCAGATCAACTGAATCATCATCTTGCCCAAGTGCTGCCACATAACCAGATTGTAAAATCTTGTAAAATTGCACTAGTTTTTAGTAGCTTTCAAATTTACTTGTATTGAATGTTGTGTAAATTATAATGCAGTTTCGAATAACTAGTAGAAATATCTAGAGGATTCATGATAGATATTTAGATTGATAGGTAGATAGATATAAAGACAAACAAACAGACAAAAAGATAGATAGCTAAACAAACAGATAAATATATATATTGATAGATAGATTGATAGACAGATGGATAGATAGATAGATATAAAGATAGACAGAAAGATAGACAGATAGATATATAGATAGATATACAGATAGACAGATTGATAGATAGATTGATAGACATATAGATAAATAGATAGATAAACAGATAGATAGAAATATAGACATATAGATAGAGAGAGAGAAACAAATAGATAGATAGTTAGACAAATAGATAGATAGATATATAGACAAATAGATATATATACAGATAGATAGACAAATAGATAAACAGATAGATAAATAGTAAGATAGTTTGATATATAGATAGATAAATAGAGATATAGAGAGATAGATAGATAGATAGATATATAAATAGATAGATAGATATACAGATAGATAGATATACAGATAGATAGATAGATAGCTAAACATATAGATAGCTAGTTAGATAGATAGACTGACATATAGACAGACAGATAGATAGACAAACACATAGATTGATTGATTGAAAATCAAAAAGATAACTAATAAATAGATAGATATATAGAAAGATTATTAGATAGATTGAAAGATAGATAGAAATGTAGAGAGATAAAATAATTGAATGATAGATAGATTGATAGACAAATTGATAGATAGATTGATAGACAAATTGATAGATAGATTGATATGTAGATTGATAGAAAGATTGATAGAAAAATTGATAGATAGAGAGATATAAAGATAGTTAAATATATAGATCGACAAATAGAAAAACATAAAGAAAGAAAGAAAGATATATAGATAAATAAAGAGATAGAAAGATAGATAGACATAAATAAATACAGATAGATACATAGATTGATAGACACATTGTTTGACAGATATATAGCCAGACAGATAGATAGATGGATGGATGATAGATAGATAGATAAAAAGTTAGATAGATAGATAGATGGATAGATAGATAAATAGTTAGATAAATAGATAGATAGACACATGGATAGATTGATAGACAAAATGATAGATAGATTGATAGATAGATAAATAGACAAATAGATAAATAGATAGGTAGACAGATTCATAGATAGATAGATAGATAGACTTAGAGAAAGATAGATAGAGATATATATATATATATAGTTAGATAGAAAGATAGATAGATATATATAGAGAAATTGATAAATAGACATAAAGATAAATAGATAGATAAATAGACAAATAGATAGAAAGATAAATAGATAGATAAAGACACATGGATAGATAGATTGTAATATAGATAGATAGACAGATAGATAGGCAGACAGATAGAAAGAAAGATAAATAGATAGAAACATTGATAGAAAGATAAATAGATTTATTGATAGATAGATATACAAATAGACAGATAGACAGATAGACAGGCAGACAAACATATAGATAAAATGATTGATTGATAGAAAGATAAATAAATCGATAGATAGATATATTAATAGACAAATTGAAAGACAGACAGACAAACAAACAGATTGATAGATAGATAGATAAAATGATTGATAGATTGATAGATTGATAGACAAATTCATAGACAAATTCATAGATATGTTGATAGACAGATTTATAGACAAAAATATAAATTTATTGATAAACTGATAAAAATATATATAGATAGATAGATAGATAAATAGATAAATAGACATATTAATAAATAGATAGATGAATAGATTGATAGACAAATAGATCGAGAGATTATATGACAAGAGATAATTAGATCTAAAAATAGATAGACATATAGACAGATAGATAGACAGGTATATAAACTAGTAGATAGATAGAGAAAGAAATATTTAGATAGATAGACATATAGATAGTTAGACAGATTGATTGATTGATTAATAGATTGATAGACAAATTCATTGACAAATTCATAGACAGATTGATAGTAAGATATATAGACAAAAATATAGATAGATTAATAAACATTTAGATACACATATGGATAGATAGATAACTATATAGATTGATAAATAGATAGATTGATTGATAAACAACTAGATAGTAAAATAGATCCAAAGATTATAAGACAAGAGATAGATAGAGAGACATATAGATAGATATATAGATAGACTAATAAATAGACACGTAGATAGATTGATAGGTAGACAAATAGATAAATTAATTGAGAAATAAATATACAAAAAGTTAGAGAGATAGAATGAAAGAAGGAAAGATGATAGAGAGATAGATAGATTGATAGATAACTATACAGATAGATAAATAGATAGATAGACAGATAGATAAACACATAGATAGATTAATTGATAAACTAATGATAGATAGATTGATAGACATATAGATAAATGATTTATAGACATTTATATAGACTTATAGATATACAAATAGATAGATAGATAGATAGACATAATGATTGATAGATAGATAGATAAATAAATATAAAAAAAAACAAATAGATAGACAGAAAGATAACTGATAGATCGACAAATAGATAGATAGACAAATAGGTAGAATGATAATTAGTTAGACAGTTAGATAGAAGAAAGATAGATACACACATAAATAAATAGATAGATAGATAGATAGATTGATAAATTAAATAAAAGATAGATACATAGAAAGATAGATATATAGATAGATAAACAGATTGTTAGACAGATAGATAGTTAGATACATTGATAGATAGATATATAGGTAGAATTATAGAAAAAGATATAGTTAGATAGAGAGATTAATAGACAAAAAGATAATTAGATAGATAGTCAGATAGATTGATAAAAAAATAGATTGATAGACTTATAGAAAGAAAGATAGAGAGAGAGATAGAAATATATATATATATATATATATATATATATATATATAATGATTGCTTAATTGACAAATTGATAGACAAATTGATTGACAAATTCATAGACAAATTCATCGACAGATTGATAGAAAGATAGATAGATTAATAAACATATGGATATACATATAGATAGATATATAGATAGATATTCTGATTGATAAATAGATAGATAGATAGATTGATAGACAACTAGATAGTCAAATAGATCAAAAGATTATAAGACAAGAGATAGATAGATAGATAGATAGATAGACTAATAGATAGACACGTAGATAGACGAATAGATAGATAGATAAATATAAAAAAAGGCAGAGAGATAGAAAGAAAGAAGTAAAGATAATAGATAGATAGATAGATAGACAAATAGACATATAAACAAATAGATAGACAGATAGTAGTTAGGAAAATATATACACAATTTGATTGAAGATTAATAGAAAGATTGATATATATACAAAGATAGATATATAGATAGACAGATTAATAGATAGATAAATAGATAGATATATAGACTGATAGATATATATATATAGATAGATATACTTATAGATATAGATATAGATAAATATATAGATAGATTGATAGATAGATTAATAAAATGATAAATAGATAGATTAATAGATAGATTAATAGAGAGAAAGACACACAAAAAGACATATAGATAGATAGATAGAATGATTGATTTATAGACAAAATGATAGAAATATTGATAGACAAATTTATAGATTAGTTGATAGCAGATTGATAGATATAAAACACAGATAGATAGGCATATAGATAGATGAATTGATAGTCATATTGAAAGAAAAATATATAGACAAAAAGATCGAAAGATTATTATATAGATATATAGATGGATAGATAGACAGATATATAAATAGACAAATAGATAGACTGATAGATACATATATATATATATAATTGTTATATATATAGACAAAAAAATATATAGATTGATAGATAGTAAAATAGATAGATAAACAAATAGATAAATAGATATAAAGAGACAGAAAAATTGATTATTTTATAGATAGAATTATAGAAAGATTGATAGATAGATAGATAGATGATATTTAGACATTTAGATAGACTTATAGATAGATAGATTGATTGATTGACAGATTGAAGGTCATATTGATAGAAAAATATATAGATATATAAATAAATAGATAATTAGAATGATAGATAAATATACAGATATATAGATAGATATATAGAAAGATAAATAGACATATAGATAGATAGGCAGATAGAAAGATAGATAATTAAATAAATAGATAGTCAAATAGATAGACAAACAAACAGACAAATAGAAATAAATGCATACAGGCAAATATACAGACAAACAAATATATAGATAGATAGTATATAGGCAAATATATAGATAGTTTGATAGATATATTTCAAGACAGATTCATATATTGATTTATAGATAGATTTATAGATAAACTGATAGATAGACAACAAATAAATAGATAGACAGACACATAGATAGATAGATAGATAGACAGATATAAAGATAGATAGATAAAATGATTCATTGATTGACAGATAGATATAGTTATATATACATAGAATGATAGACACTTAAATAGAGAGATAAAATGGTAGATTGATAGACAGATTGATTGATAGAATGTTAAACATATAGACTGATAGATAGCTAGATAGATAATTAAATAGTTAGACATATAAATATATAGGTAGATAGATAAATAAATAGATAGATCTATAGATTATTAGATAGATAGACATATAGATAGATAGATAGATAAATATAAAGATAGATAAATTGACAGAAAGATAGATTGATGGAAAGATAGATTGACATATTAATACACATATAGATAGTTAAATAGATAGACAAATAGATAGATAGACAGACATACAGATAGATAGATAAAAAGATAGGAAAATATGCAGATAGTTAGATGGATAGATAGAAAATTGGATAGTCATATTGATAGATAAATCAATAGGCAAATAGTTTGACAAATAGATAGATAGATTTGTTGATAGATAGGTAGATAAATAGATAGATAGACAAGTAGATAGACAGGCAGACAAATAGATACATAAATAGATAGATAGACATATAGATAGAAAAATAGAAAGACAAAAAGTTTGATAGATAATTTGATATACAAGTTGTTAGATAGATAGATAGACAGATAGTTAGACATATAGATAGATAGATAGACATATTGATAGACACATTGATAGACAAATATATAGATAGATTGATAGATAAACAGAAAGATATATTGATAGATATATAGATGGATAGGGAGATATATAGATAGATAGACAAATAGATAGACAGATAGATATATATATATATATATATATATATATATATAGATATATAGTAAAATTGATAGAAATAAAGATAGATAGATAGACAGATATATATAATACTACATATTTATTGTAGTATACACACACATATATACTGAGTATATATGTACTTATATACTAAAGTATATACATACGTATATACTATAGTTTTGGCACTCTCTGCCTATAAAAATCAGGTAATGTTACATTTTTCATTCTGATTGAATATAGTTTTGTGTAATCTAATAAAATTACAAGACACTACACGAGCAGCATCATCATCATCCTTCTAAGACCTTATACAATTAGAACCAATGATTGCAAAACCTACAGCAAGAAAACTTATTTCCTCATACATATGCATTGTACTATGTTAAAATTACATATGTACACAATTACTAAGAGATTTAAGACCAACCTCTGTCTGCCTGGCTAGCCTGGACCAGAAATATCTTCTTGCCACAACTTTGGGGTAGATCTAATACCCATGACATTTATGACCTACATTGGTAAGTAATGCACAATGATGACCAAACTAGCCCAAGCAATTATATATATCAAACGTGTGTGTGAGTGTGTGTGTTTGTATGTAAATGGGTGTGTATGCGTGACAATATATACATGTCAACAAAAATATTAGCACCCACTTATGTATATACTTGATATATACATACATATATACTTGGTATATACATACGAATATACTGCAGTATATATGTATGTATATACTCAATATATACATACATATATTTTGTAGTATATATGTACATTTATACTATAGTATTATATGTACGTATATATAATCACATATCCTCAGATAACACATACACATGTACTTTCATGCAAATACACATACTATCAAAGACAATAGAAGAAAATAATCTAAGGCTTAAAAAACTCACATATAGGTCTCTCAGGCATGGTCAGCATCTTCTAGTTCTTTGTCATCGGAGCATAACATAATAAATTTACAAACCAATAAAGATCACAACACTATGCCACTGATAAATAAATATACTAGAGTATGCAATACCAAATACCATTTGGTAGAAATTTGACGAGATAATCATGTGCTTATTTTGAAATTACTGTATCATGAATGCTCCAAGATTTCCAATGAATTACACATCAAAATATTCTTCTATGTTGCCCAGCTTCATGCATCAATCCATGGTTAATTATAAAAAAGTTAGAAAGTGCTAAAAAAGGAAAATGGAAGTTGAAATGACAACAGGCTGCATGGTATTGAATTTTTCCACACCTGTAGGTTCATTTAGGAATTGTAATGGCTATTAACATTTCAACAGTTTAAATCCACTGATGAACGATAAAAAGCAGTCGTAGACCAGAATAGAGACAACACATATCTGCACAAAATAAGAGTGTCAAGAACAAACCAGCATTTGCTTGGGACTAGAATTTTTTTGTTCATCTCATAGTAGCCAGATATACAAATAGATAGATAGATAGAAAAATAGGTAGGTAAGAAGATATATAGATAGACAGATAGGTAAGTAAAAAGATAGATAGAGAGACCGAAAGCTAGATAGATAGATATACATATAGCTAGACATATAGATAGACAGATAGATAGACAAATAGAAAGAAAGATAGATAAAATGATATATAGATAGATAAATAGACAGACAAAAAAATAGACAAATTGACCAACATATAGATAGTTGGATGGAAAGATATATAGACAACAAATAGATAGATAGATTAACAAACATATACTTAGATAAATAGATAAACAAATAGACAAAAAGATAGACAGACAGATTAAAATTTATATATATATAGATAGAAAGATAGACAAACAAATGGATATATAAATAGACTCATACACAGACAGAAAGAGAGTCAGATATACATATAGATAGACATAGATATATAGATAAATAGACAGACAGATAGATAGATAGATAGATAGACAGATAGATAGATATAGACACGGATAGATATACAGAAAGATAGACAGATAGATAAACACATCATCAGATAGATATAAAGTCAAATAGACAAACAAATAAAGAGACACATAGAAAGATTGTGAGAAATTCATAGATAAATGGATATATATATATATATATATATATATATATATATATATGGATAGAGAAATTGATAGATAGATGGATAGATAGACAGATAGATGTATGGATAAAAGGTTGGATAAATTAGTGGATAAATAGAAGGAAAAGTAGATGGATAGATAAATGGTTAGAGAGATGGATAAATATAGATAGATAGATATATAGATAGACAGATAGATAGATTAGTTGGTAGATAGATAGATAGATATATTGAAAATTAAATAGACAAATAGATATATAGATAGATAAATAGGTAGATAGATAGATAGATAAACATATAGATTGATAGATAGTTATATATACAAATAGATAGAGAGATAATTAGAGAAATTGAGAGATAGATAGATAGATAGATAGACATATAGACAGATAGATAAACAAATAGACAGACAGATAGTTACTTAGATAGATAGATAGTTAGAGAGATAGATAAATAGATAAATAGATACATAGATAAATAGATATATAGATAAATAGATAGATAGAATGATATATAGATGAAAGACAGATAGATAGATATATAGTTAGATAGAAAGATTTTAATTTAAAGAGGCACATAGATAGACATATAGTTAGACTAATATTTATACAGATAGATAGATATATAGATAGATAGATAGATAGACACATAGACAGACACATAGATAGACACATATGCAAAAAGATAGACCAAAAGATAGGCAGATAGCTCGATTGAAACATTCATAGATTGACAGATAAATATATAGCTAGACAGGTAGATTGAGAAACATATACCCATACAAACAAATAGATAAATATAGGGATAGACACATATATAGATAGATAGACAAAAATAAATAGACAGATAGATAGAGATATAGATTGATAGGCATATAGATAAATTGGTAGACAGACAAATAGATAGATAGATAGATACACAAATAGATAAGCAGACATACAGACAGATAGATAAATAGACATAATGATATATAGATAGATAGATAGATATATAGATAGATAGACAAACATACAGATTGATCGATAGATTGATATATAGATAGATAGACCGATAGTTAGACAAATAGATAGATAGATAGGCAAACAGATAGATAGATAGATAGACAAATAGACAAACCAATAGATGGATAGTTAGATACATTAAAAGATAGATATATAGGTAGATATATAGTTAGATTGATAGATAGGTATATCAATAAATAGAAAAATGCACAAAGAAATAGATAAACAAATAGATAGACATATAGAAAGATATATAGAAAGATATATAGAAAGACAGGCAGATAGATAGATATATATATATATAGACAAACAGATAGATAGAATGATTAATATATAAATAGATATACACACTAATAGATAGTTAGAATGATAGATAGATAGATAGCCAGATAAATAGAAAGATAGGGAGATAGACTAATAGATAGACATATTTAGATAGTCATATAGACAGACCGATAGAGAGACAAATAGAAACACATATAGAATGATAGTTAAATAAATAGATAGACATACAAATATATAGACAGATAGAACCACATATAGAATGATAGGTAAATAAATCGACAGACATACAAATATATAGACAGATAGAAACACTATTAGAAAGACATAAAGATAGACAAATAGATAGAAAGATAAATGAATATATAGAGGGATAAAAAGATAGATAGAAAGACCAATAGAAAGATAGAAAGATATATGAAAAGATAGTTGGATAGATAGATGGATAGATAGAAAGAAGATAAATGGATACTATTGTTGGATAGATTGACCTAAGAGATGATAGATGGATTGATAGATAGAGTATAGATAGATGATAGATAGAAGGATAAATAGATGGGATATATAGTATGGTATAGAAAAATGGATAGAGAGAGAAATATTGATAGATAGATAGATAGAAGACAAATAATATAAATTGAGATAGATAGACTGATAGATAGAAGGATCGATAGAAAAATCGATAGAAATATAGGTGGATATAAAGATGGAAAAAGATTTTTGAATAGGTTAAATGGGAAAATAAATGGATAGAAAACTTTTAGAAAGATGTATGAGATAAAATAAAAATATAGAGGGATAGAAAGATGGAGAGTTAGAAAGAAAGGCAAGAACGAAAAGAAAGAAAAGATATATAGATACATAGATAGAAAAGAAAGAAAGAAGATAAATAAATAAAAAGATAGACGATGATAGATATATAGATAGATAGATATATAGACAAATAAATAGATAGATAGATATATATATAGATAGATATAAATATTGATTGATAGATTGATTGAGAAATTGATAGAAGATAGATTGACAGATAGAAAGACAGACAGATAGATTGAATGATATATAGATAGATAGATTATATATATATATATATATATATATAATATTATATATATATATAATTAGATTGATAATTTAATAGATAGATACATAGATATATATATAT
>JAREIK010003410.1:32500-53681 GCA_029783825.1 Sapria himalayana | reverse complement strand
TTTAACAATTTGTGTAACTATGTGTCTATCAATCTGTCTATCTATTTGTCTGTATATCTATCTATCTTTCTATCTATCTATCTATCTATCTCTCTATCTTTCTGTCTATCTATATATCTGTCTCTCTATCTGTCTTTCTTTTTATTTACTTATCTATCTACTTATCTATCAATCTATCTGTCTATCTCTTTGTCTGTATATCTATCTATCTATTTATTTGTTTATCTATCTTTCTATTTACTTATCTATCTATCTATTTGCCAATATATATATATATATATATATATATATACATACATATATATATATATATGTATGTATGTATATATATATATCTATGTATCTATCTATTAAATTATCAATCTAATTATTTGTCTATATATATATATATATATATATCTATCTATCTATATATCACTCAAACTATCTATCTATCTTTCTATCTGTCTATCTATCTTCTATCAATTTCTCAATCTATATATCTATCAATATTTATATTTATCTATATATATCTATCTATCTATCTATTTGTCTATATATCTAACTATCTATATATCTATATTTATGACTATCAGTCTATCTTTATATATATATCTATCTTTCTTTCTTTCTTTCTAACTATTTGTGTAACTATGTGTCTATCAATCTATCTATCTATTTATCTGTATGTCTATCTATTTGTCTATCTATCTATCTATTTATTTGTTTGTCTATCTTTCTATTTACTTATCTATCTACTTATCTATCAATCTATTCGTCTATGTATTTGTTTGTATGTCTATCTATTTGTCTATCTATCTATCTATCTATCTATTTATTTGTTTGTCTATCTTTCTATCTACTTATCTATTTATTTATTTATCTATCTATCTATTTTCCAATATATATATATATATCTATGTATCTATCTATTAAATTATCAATCTAATTATTATATATATATATATATATATATATATATATATATATATATCTATCTATCTATCTATATATCATTCAATCTATCTGTTTGTCTTTCTATCTGTCAGTCTATCTTCTATCAATTTCTCAATCAATCTATCAATCAATATTTATATCTATCTATATATATCTATCTATCTATTTATTTGTCTATATATCTATCTATCTATATATCTATCAGTCTATCTTTTTATTTATTTATCTTTCTTTCTTTCTTTCTATCTATGTATCTATATATCTATCTATCTTTCTTTCTTTCGTTCTTTCTTTCTTTCTAACTCTCCATCTTTCTATCCCTCTATATTTTTATTTATCTATACATCTTTCTAAAAGTTTTTCTATCCATTTATTTTCCATTTAACTATTCAAAAATCTTTTCATCTTTATATCCACCTTTATTTCTATCGATTTTTCTATCTATCCTTCTATCTATCAGTCTATCTATCTATTTATTAATTTTTCTATCTATCTATCTATCAATATATTCTCTCTCTATCCATTTTTCTATACATCTATATATCCATCTATTTATCCTTCTATATATCCATCTATCTATACTTCTATCTATCAATCCATCTATCTATTAGTCAATCTATCCAACAATGTATCCATTTATCTTTCTTTCTATCTATCCATCTATCTATCCAACTATCTTTTCATATATCTTTCTATCTTTCTATTGGTCTTTCTATCTATCTTTTTATCCCTCTATATATTCATTTATCTTTCTATCTATTTGTCTATCTTTATGTCTTTCTAATAGTGTTTCTATCTGTCTATATATTTGTATGTCTGTCGATTTATTTACCTATCATTCTATATGTGGTTCTATCTGTCTATATATTTGTATGTCTATCTATTTATTTAACTATCATTCTATATGTGTTTCTATCTGTCTCTCTATCGGTCTGTCTATATGACTATCTAAATATGTCTATCTATTAGTCTATCTCCTTATCTTTCTATTTATCTGGCTATCTATCTATCTATCTATCATTCTAACTATCTATTAGTGTGTATATCTATTTATATATTAATCATTCTATCTATCTGTTTGTCTATATATATATATATCTATCTATCTGCCTGTCTTTCTATATATCTGTCTATATATCTTTCTATATTTCTATCTATTTGTTTATCTATTTCTTTGTGCATTTTTCTATCTATTGATATACCTATCTATCAATCTAACTATATATCTACCTATATATCTATCTTTTAATGTATCTAACTATCCATCTATTGGTTTGTCTATTTGTCTATCTATCTGTTTGCCTATCTATCTATCTATTTGTCTAACTATCGGTCTATCTATCTATATATCAATCTATCGATCAATCTGTATGTTTGTCTATCTATCTATATATCTATCTATCTATCTATATATCATTATGTCTATTAATCTATCTGTCTGTATGTCTGCTTATCTATTTGTGTATCTATCTATCTATCTATTTGTCTGTCTACCAATTTATCTATATGCCTAACAATCTATATCTCTATCTATCTGTCTATTTATTTTTGTCTATCTATCTATATATGTGTCTATCCCTATATTTATCTATTTGTTTGTATGGGTATATGTTTCTCAATCTACCTGTCTAGCTATATATTTATCTGTCAATCTATGAATGTTTCAATCGAGCTATCTGCCTATCTTTTGGTCTATCTTTTTGCATATGTGTCTATCTATGTGTCTGTCTATGTGTCTATCTATCTATCTATCTATCTATCTATCGATCTATATATCTATCTATCTGTATAAATATTAGTCTAACTATATGTCTATCTATGTGCCTCTTTAAATTAAAATCTTTCTATCTAACTATATATCTATCTATCTGTCTTTCATCTATATATCATTCTATCTATCTATTTATCTATATATCTATTTATCTATGTATCTATTTATCTATTTATCTATCTCTCTAACTATCTATCTATCTAAGTAACTATCTATCTGTCTGTCTATTTGTTTATCTATCTGTCTATATGTCTATCTATCTATCTATCTATCTATCTCTCAATTTCTCTAATTATCTCTCTATCTATTTGTATATATAACTATCTATCAATCTATATGTTTATCTATCTATCTACCTATTTATCTATCTATATATCTATTTGTCTATTTAATTTTCAATATATCTATCTATCTATCTACCAACTAATCTATCTATCTGTCTATCTATATATCTATCTATCTATATTTATCCATCTCTCTAACCATTTATCTATCCATCTACTTTTCCTTCTATTTATCCACTAATTTATCCAACCTTTTATCCATACATCTATCTGTCTATCTATCCATCTATCTATCAATTTCTCTATCCATATATATATATATATATATATATATATCCATTTATCTATGAATTTCTCACAATCTTTCTATGTGTCTCTTTATTTGTTTGTCTATTTGACTTTATATCTATCTGATGATGTGTTTATCTATCTGTCTATCTTTCTGTATATCTATCCGTGTCTATATCTATCTATCTGTCTATCTATCTTTCTATCTATCTATATGTCTGTCTATCTATCTATATATCTATGTCTATCTATATGTATATCTGACTCTCTTTCTGTCTGTGTATGAGTCTATTTATCTATCCATTTGTTTGTCTATCTTTCTATCTATATATATATAAATTTTAATCTGTCTGTCTATCTTTTTGTCTATTTGTTTATCTATTTATCTAAGTATATGTTTGTTAATCTATCTATCTATTTGTTGTCTATATATCTTTCCATCCAACAATCTATATGTTGGTCTATCTGTCTATTTTTTTGTCTGTCTATTTATCTATCTATATATCATTTTATCTATCTTTCTTTCTATTTGTCTATCTATCTGTCTATCTATATGTCTAGCTATATGTATATCTATCTATCTAGCTTTCGGTCTCTCTATCTATCTTTTTACTTACCTATCTGTCTATCTATATGTCTAGCTATATGTATATCTATCTATCTATCTATATATTTGTATATCTGGCTACTATGAGATGAACAAAAAAATTCTAGTCCCATGCAAATGCTGGTTTGTTCTTGACACTCTTATTTTGTGCAGATATGTGTTGTCTCTATTCTGGTCTACGACTGCTTTTTATCGTTCATCAGTGGATTTAAACTGTTGAAATGTTAATAGCCATTACAATTCCTAAATGAACCTACAGGTGTGGAAAAATTCAATACCATGCAGCCTGTTGTCATTTCAACTTCCATTTTCCTTTTTTAGCACTTTCTAACTTTTTTATAATTAACCATGGATTGATGCATGAAGCTGGGCAACATAGAAGAATATTTTGATGTGTAATTCATTGGAAATCTTGGAGTATTCATGATTCAGTAATTTCAAAATAAGCACATGATTATCTCGTCAAATTTCTACCAAATGGTAATTGGTATTGCATACTCTAGTATATTTATTTATCAGTGGCATAGTGTTGTGATCTTTATTGGTTTGTAAATTTATTATGTTATGCTCCGATGACAAAGAACTAGAAGATGCTGACCATGCCTGAGAGACCTATATGTGAGTTTTTTAAGCCATAGATTATTTTCTTCTATTGTCTTTGATAGTATGTGTATTTGCATGAAAGTACATGTGTATGTGTTATCTGAGGATATGTGATTATATATACGTACATATAATACTATAGTATAAATGTACATATATACTACAAAATATATGTATGTATATATTGAGTATATACATACATATATACTGCAGTATATTCGTATGTATATACCAAGTATATATGTATGTATATATCAAGTATATACATAAGTGGGTGCTAATATTTTTGTTGACATGTATATATTGTCACGCATACACACCCATTTACATACAAACACACACACTCACACACACGTTTGATATATATAATTGCTTGGGCTAGTTTGGTCATCATTGTGCATTGCTTACCAATGTAGGTCATAAATGTCATGGGTATTAGATCTACCCCAAAGTTGTGGCAAGAAGATATTTCTGGTCCAGGCTAGCCAGGCAGACAGAGGTTGGTCTTAAATCTCTTAGTAATTGTGTAGATATGTAATTTTAACATAGTACAATGCATATGTATGAGGAAATAAGTTTTCTTGCTGTAGGTTTTGCAATCATTGGTTCTAATTGTATAAGGTCTTAGAAGGATGATGATGATGCTGCTCGTGTAGTGTCTTGTAATTTTATTAGATTACACAAAACTATATTCAATCAGAATGAAAAATGTAACATTACCTGATTTTTATAGGCAGAGAGTGCCAAAACTATAGTATATACGTATGTATATACTTTAGTATATAAGTACATATATACTCAGTATATATGTGTGTGTATACTACAATAAATATGTAGTATTATATATATCTGTCTATCTATCTATCTTTATTTCTATCAATTTTACTATATATCTATATATATATATATATATATATATATATATCTATCTATCTATCTATCTATTTGTCTATCTATCTATATATCTCCCTATCCATCTATATATCTATCAATATATCTTTCTGTTTATCTATCAATCTATCTATATATTTTTCTATCTATGTGTCTATCAATATGTCTATCTATCTATCTATATGTCTAACTATCTGTCTATCTATCTATCTAACTACCTGTATATCAAATTATCTATCAAACTTTTTGTCTTTCTATTTTTCTATCTATATGTCTATCTATCTATTTATGTATCTATTTGTCTGCCTGTCTATCTACTTGTCTATCTATCTATTTATCTACCTATCTATCAACAAATCTATCTATCTATTTGTCAAACTATTTGCCTATTGATTTATCTATCAATATGACTATCCAATTTTCTATCTATCCGTCTAACTATCTGCATATTTTCCTATCTTTTTATCTATCTATCAGTATGTCTGTCTATCTATCTATTTGTCTATCTATTTAACTATCTATATGTGTATTAATATGTCAATCTATCTTTCCATCAATCTATCTTTCTGTCAATTTATCTATCTTTCTATTTATCTATCTATCTATATGTCTATCTATCTAATAATCTATAGATCTATCTATTTATTTATCTATCTACCTATATATTTATATGTCTAACTATTTAATTATCTATCTAGCTATCTATCAGTCTATATGTTTAACATTCTATCAATCAATCTGTCTACCAATCTACCATTTTATCTCTCTATTTAAGTGTCTATCATTCTATGTATCTATAACTATATCTATCTGTCAATCAATCAATCATTTTATCTATCTATCTTTATATCTGTCTATCTATCTATCTATCTATCTATGTGTCTGTCTATCTATTTATTTATTGTCTATCTATCAGTTTATCTATAAATCTATCTATAAATCAATATATGAATCTGTCTTGAAATATATCTATTTAACTATCTATATATTTGCCTATATACTATCTATCTATATATTTGTTTGTCTGTATATTTGCCTGTATGCATTTATTTCTATTTGTCTGTTTGTTTGTCTATCTATTTGACTATCTATCTATTTAACTATCTATCTTTCTATCTGCCTATCTATCTATATGTCTACTTATCTTTCTATATATCTATCTATATATCTGTATATTTATCTATCATTCTAATTATCTATTTATTTATATATCTATATATTTTTCTATCAATATGACCTTCAATCTGTCAATCAATCTATCTATCTATCTATAAGTCTATCTAAATGTCTAAATATCATCTATCTATCTATCTATCTATCAATCTTTCTATAATTCTATCTATAAAATAATCAATTTTTCTGTCTCTTTATATCTATTTATCTATTTGTTTATCTATCTATTTTACTATCTATCAATCTATATATTTTTTTGTCTATATATATAACAATTATATATATATATATATATGTATCTATCAGTCTATCTATTTGTCTATTTATATATCTGTCTATCTATCCATCTATATATCTATCTAATAATCTTTCGATCTTTTTGTCTATATATTTTTCTTTCAATATGACTATCAATTCGTCTATCTATATGCCTATCTATCTGTGTTTTATATCTATCAATCTGCTATCAACTAATCTATAAATTTGTCTATCAATATTTCTATCATTTTGTCTATAAATCAATCATTCTATCTATCTATATGTCTTTTTGTGTCTTTCTCTCTATTAATCTATCTATTAATCTATCTATTTATCATTTTATTAATCTATCTATCTATTTATCTATATCTATATCTATAAGTATATCTATCTATATATATATATCTATCAGTCTATATATCTATCTATTTATCTATCTATTAATCTGTCTATCTATATATCTATCTTTGTATATATATCAATCTTTCTATTAATCTTCAATCAAATTGTGTATATATTTTCCTAACTACTATCTGTCTATCTATTTGTTTATATGTCTATTTGTCTATCTATCTATCTATCTATCTATTATCTTTACTTCTTTCTTTCTATCTCTCTGCCTTTTTTTATATTTATCTATCTATCTATTCGTCTATCTACGTGTCTATCTATTAGTCTATCTATCTATCTATCTATCTCTTGTCTTATAATCTTTTGATCTATTTGACTATCTAGTTGTCTATCAATCTATCTATCTATCTATTATCAATCAGAATATCTATCTATATATCTATCTATATGTATATCCATATGTTTATTAATCTATCTATCTTTCTATCAATCTGTCGATGAATTTGTCTATGAATTTGTCAATCAATTTGTCTATCAATTTGTCAATTAAGCAATCATTATATATATATATATATATATATATATATATATTTCTATCTCTCTCTCTATCTTTCTTTCTATAAGTCTATCAATCTATTTTTTTATCAATCTATCTGACTATCTATCTAATTATCTTTTTGTCTATTAATCTCTCTATCTATCTATATCTTTTTCTATAATTCTACCTATATATCTATCTATCAATGTATCTAACTATCTATCTGTCTAACAATCTGTTTATCTATCTATATATCTATCTTTCTATGTATCTATCTTTTATTTAATTTATCAATCTATCTATGTATCTATCTATCTATTTATTTATGTGTGTATCTATCTTTCTTCTATCTAACTATCTAACTAATTATCATTCTACCTATTTGTCTATCTATCTATTTGTCGATCTATCAGTTATCTTTCTGTCTATCTATTTGTTTTTTTTATATTTATTTATCTATCTATCAATCATTATGTCTATCTATCTATCTATCTATTTGTATATCTATAAGTCTATATAAATGTCTATAAATCATTTATCTATATGTCTATCAATCTATCTATCATTCTGTTTATCAATTAATCTATCTATGTGTCTATCTATCTGTCTATCTATCTATTTATCTATCTGTATAGTTATCTATCAATCTATCTATCTCTCTATCATCTTTCCTTCTTTCATTCTATCTCTCTAACTTTTTGTATATTTATTTCTCAATTAATTTATCTATTTGTCTATCTATCAATCTATCTACGTGTCTATTTATTAGTCTATCTATATATCTATCTATATGTCTCTCTATCTATCTCTTGTCTTATAATCTTTGGATCTATTTTACTATCTA
Organism: Sapria himalayana; assembly: GCA_029783825.1. Taxonomy (NCBI): domain Eukaryota; kingdom Viridiplantae; phylum Streptophyta; class Magnoliopsida; order Malpighiales; family Rafflesiaceae; genus Sapria; species Sapria himalayana. Next base: position 45,137 of record JAREIK010003410.1, on the reverse strand, counting down.
GTTGTTTATCAATCAATCTATCTATTTATCAATCTATATAGTTATCTATCTATCCATATGTGTATCTAAATGTTTATTAATCTATCTATATTTTTGTCTATAAATATTACTATCAATCTGTCTATGAATTTGTCAATGAATTTGTCTATCAATCTATTAATCAATCAATCTGTCTAACTATCTCTATGTCTATCTATCTAAATATTTCTTTCTCTATCTATCTACTAGTTTATATACCTGTCTATCTATCTGTCTATATGTCTATCTATTTTTAGATCTAATTATCTCTTGTCATATAATCTCTCGATCTATTTGTCTATCAATCTATTCATCTATCTATTTATTAATATGTCTATTTATCTATTTATCTATCTATCTATCTATATATATTTTTATCAGTTTATCAATAAATTTATATTTTTGTCTATAAATCTGTCTATCAACCTATCTATGAATTTGTCTATGAATTTGTCTATCAATCTATCAATCTATCAATCATTTTATCTATCTATCTATCTGTTTGTCTGTCTGTCTTTCTTTCAATTTGTCTATTAATATATCTATCTATCGATTTATTTATCTTTCTATCAATCAATCATTTTATCTATATGTTTGTCTGCCTGTCTATCTGTCTATCTATCTATTTGTCTATCTATCTATCAATAAATCTATTTATCTTTCTATCAATGTTTCTATCTATTTATCTTTCTTTCTATCTGTCTGCCTATCTATCTGTCTATCTATCTATATTACAATCTATCTATCCATGTGTCTTTATCTATCTATTTATCTTTCTATCTATTTGTCTATCTATCTATCTATTTATCTTTATGTCTATTTATCAATTTCTCTATATATCTATCTATCTTTCTATCTAACTATATATATATATATCTCTATCTATCTTTCTCTAAGTCTATCTATCTATCTATCTATGAATCTGTCTACCTATCTATTTATCTATTTGTCTATTTATCTATCTATCAATCTATCTATCATTTTGTCTATCAATCTATCCATGTGTCTATCTATCTATTTATCTAACTCTTTATCTATCTATCCATCTATCTTTCTATCTATCTATCTATCTAACTTTTTATCTATCTATCTATCTATCATCCATCCATCTATCTATCTGTCTGGCTATATATCTGTCAAACAATGTGTCTACCAATCTATGTATCTATCTGTATTTATTTATGTCTATCTATCTTTCTATCTCTTTATTTATCTATATATCTTTCTTTCTTTCTTTATGTTTTTCTATTTGTCGATCTATATATTTAACTATCTTTATATCTATCTATCTATCAATTTGTCTATCAATCTGTCTATTAATCTTTCTATCAATCTACATATCAATTTATCTATCAATTTGTCTATCAATCTATCTATCAATTTGTCTATCAATCTATCTATCATTCAATTATTTTATCTCTCTACATTTCTATCTATCTTTCAATCTATCTAATAATCTTTCTATATATCTATCTATTTATTAGTTATCTTTTTGATTTTCAATCAATCAATCTATGTGTTTGTCTATCTATCTGTCTGTCTATATGTCAGTCTATCTATCTAACTAGCTATCTATATGTATAGCTATCTATCTATCTATCTGTATATCTATCTATCTGTATATCTATCTATCTGTATATCTATCTATCTATTTATATATCTATCTATCTATCTATCTATCTCTCTATATCTCTATTTATCTATCTATATATCAAACTATCTTACTATTTATCTATCTGTTTATCTATTTGTCTATCTATCTGTCTATATATCTATTTGTCTATATATCTATCTATCTATTTGTCTAACTATCTATCTATTTTTTTCTCTCTCTCTATCTATATGTCTATATATCTATCTATCTGTTTATCTATCTATTTATCTATATGTCTATCAATCTATCTATCTATCTGTCTATCTATATATCTATCTATATATCTATCTGTCTATCTTTCTGTCTATCTTTATATCTATCTGTCTATCCATCTGTCTATCAATCTATCTATCAATATATATATTTATCTGTTTGTTTAGCTATCTAACTTTTTGTCTGTTTGTTTGTCTTTATATCTATCTACCTATCAATCTAAATATCTATCATGAATCCTCTAGATATTTCTACTAGTTATTCGAAACTGCATTATAATTTACACAACATTCAATACAAGTAAATTTGAAAGCTACTAAAAACTAGTGCAATTTTACAAGATTTTACAATCTGGTTATGTGGCAGCACTTGGGCAAGATGATGATTCAGTTGATCTGCTTCCTTCAACTGGTTCTAACCCAATCCATGCGGAACATATGACAGCTACCTAGACTATTGCAGTTGAAGGTAGTGGCTAAAAATTGCATTATATGTTGCCCAGCACATTTGACCAAAAACAAACACAAGGATAGTAGTACAAAATATTTAACCATTTCTATTATTAAAGTTGGTCATACCTACCCTAATCATATTTACTTGATCACAAATCATCACCAATTTTTTTGTTCCATGGTATATGATAATGGTGAGCATATTGCAAATAAGAAGGAATTGGTTTATGTAGATTAAAAGTTGTTTTCAATCTCCTTTTTCACATAAATAGATCACTTTCACATAGTAATTAACAAGTAAATGATGGCACTAACTTGATTTCCCACATTGGTTTATCTTTATTTCATACAAAAGTGATGGTTAGCTCCATGAAACTTGCAAGTATTCATGTGCCCTAGGAAAACCCAAATGATGAAGAGAAAGAACAAGAATGCTGCAAAAGAAAACAAGGGATGATGGGCCATAACTGTACACACCCAAAACAAAGTTCTCCAATTACTCATTGTAATTTTTTAAAAGCAAGAAAATTAACACAAGAAAAATGTGGAACTTTCATCATGGTTTAATATCGATAAAAATTAATCTAGCAAGTATATTCCAATCCTTTAGAACGTGGCTCAATAACACAATGTGCACTAGTAGCCATGGCAGGGGATACATGGTGCTTGCTCACCACATACTCATAATTCATGGCAAACAAAAATAGGTTTAGATACACATAATGTAGACAGCATGTGAATCAATTGTTAATACCTACTCCTAATAATTCATTAATAAGATTAATAAAACAACAATAATCTAGATGTAAAGTGGGCTCGCCAAAGCTCATATTCATGAAATCACATTTACACTACATAAAAGTAAGTTTTTTCACCATGTGAATGTCATTTTCTAGAGTAGATATGAATGACTAATAAAATTTACTCGAACTCCATTGTAGCTATCAGGGCCCGTTTCAAGCTTATCCTTATTTCCATTGACCCCAAGCATGAGTCTCCAATCTTGCATGATACTATTTGTGCCCCAGGTGCAACTCAATTGAGCAATAGCTTTGAAGAGAGAAATGAATATATAAAACCACCATGATGGAATAAACCAACATCAGTAGACAAGTGTGATACCTATGGATGGAAAGCAGCAGCAATAGCAGCAACATGTGTACAATGAGCAGAGGAACCAGTTACAATGCTTAGAGTATTTCCCTCATCATAAATATTAAGAAAAAATTTACAAACATCTAGCTTGCTAAATATTTGAAATTTTTTTTCGTCCCTGAAAGTGTAATTCAGATCGCATCACAACACAACTCAATGATATTCATCTGTAAGAAAACTAGACACAAATAATCAAGAAAACTAGACACTAATAATTGCATCACAACACAACCCATCTGGCATGCAATAATAGGGTGACACATCAAGTGGTTGTCTAGCATGAAATAATAGGGTGACACATCATGTGGCAATCTGGCATGCAATAATAGAGTGACACATCATATGGTAGTCTAGCAGGAGATAATAGGGTGACACATCACGTGGCAGTATGGCGTGCACTACTTGGAAGTCTGCTATGTGCTTGTGGTAGTCTGGAATGCACCATGTGCGTGTGTGCAGTAGTATCAATGTATATGTAGTGTGACACAAATAAGGTGGCAATGTGCCATGTGCCATGTGACAGTGTGCATAATGGATGCGTGTGTTGAAAGGTAGTGGGTAGTTATATGAATGTTGTGTGGCATGCTTTGTGAAGTAGTGTTGGCAGTGAATGCATGCAATGTGTTATGGTAGTGTGCAAAATAAATATAGTGCTGAAAAATTAAAAAAAAATAATAATAATAAATGATTTAGTGTGTGGGTTATATTTTGGTTGATAGATTTTTTGGCTGCATCAATTTGTGTTGGCTCGCACTAAAGGATGTAATCTAGCTTTCTTCTAGTCACATTTGGCTCTCCTCTTCATAGTGTAGGCTCAAACTACATCAATTTTAATGCTCAAATAGTATTAACAAAAATACAAAATCTTTCATTTCACAGTAGAAACATTTCGAAAAACAAAAACAAAATCAAAATCAAAATCAAAATCAAAAATAAAATCAAAATCAAAAACCAAAACCTATATGAACATGTGATACTTGAAGTTGTCATCTTCGAAAATTGATGCCATGTTTGCACATCAGATGTCCTATAAAAAATCATGGTTTGGTTAGTCAACCAAACAAATAACAAAACTAGAATTAAGAACAATGATGCACCAAAAAAATCTCCTCCTGTTAGCTACAAATAGGCAAAAATCATGTGCCCACAAGTTGCTCACTATTCATTCTTCAAGAAGTGAGAAGAAAGAATACAAATCTAGTGAAAGACTTGTGTTGGAGTAGCTCTTTCAACTTATCATCGCATGTTATTCTCCACCTATCTAATGGATCCTTTAATGAATAATTGAAATTGAAGAATAGCACCATAGATTCTCATCGGGGGAAGGTGAAGATGATGAATGTTGGCATAGATGTAGATTATTTTTTTTATAAAGTCTCACATATTCTTTACAACATCATAACGAAATAATGTATCTTTACCTATACCACTATATTTTATGAGAGCACCTGAAAGTTGAACAGGAAGCTAGAAATCAAAAAGTTAAGAAATAATTAACAAAAACCAAAAATAGTTCGAAAATAATTTTGATACAAAAATTACATGGTTTAAACAAAAATATAACATAGTTTCATCAACATTTAAAACAAAATCATCCTCATAATTAGTTGGTGCATTTGTGCTAGCCTCTCTTATTTTTGGTTTCATCAACATTTAAACTAAAAATTGTTCAACTATACCCTCATGCTACTCTTGCCAATTTCTAATTTTTTGTATGTGTGAAAAATAAATTGGCAAGTTTTTTGTGTACAAAAGTATATTAGTACACATGATTCATTATAAACAAAAAAAATGTACATGTAAAGCAAACATAGACTGCACCAAATAAGCAAATTCACACACACCACACATCTACTACTTTGGATATATATAATTTATGCACATTTTTTTAAAAACAGAATGACTTACTGCATTACTAATCAAATTATCTATCATATTACTCATGTGACCATTAAATAATGATGAAATAATTACTTATTATAAATGTATACACGAAATAAGTTATCATGCATGGACAGTGTGCTTTTAGAATGCATGGTATCTTGCTCTTCTTTGAAATTAAAATATTAAACAAGACATCAATCTATCTATTATCTTAATGTATAAATATCTTACTATTTATTATTATATAAGTCAATGTGTCTAACTATCTTACTATATATCTAACTAACTAACTAACTAACTAACTATCTATCTATATATATATCTATTTGTCTATGTGTCTATCTGTCTATCTATTTTTAGTCTATCATTCAATCTATCAATCTATATGTATTTCAACCTATCTATCTATAAGTATATATATTTATTTTTCAATCAATTTATATGTCTATATAACTATTTTTGTATGTGTCTATCTATTGCTTTATCTTTCTATCAATGTGTCTTTGTGTTTATGTGTCTATCTTTCGATCTGACTATCTATCTATCTATCTATTTGTATATCTATCAATCTATCTATTTGTCTATATGTCTATCTATCTATCTATTTTTATGTGTATATGTCAATCTGTCTATCAATCTATCTATCTATCTATTTGTGTCTCTATCTATCTATATATCTATCTATCTATCTATGTGTCAATCTAAAAACTAGTCTATATGTCTATCATTTTATCTATCTATATGTTTATCTATCATTATATATAACTTTTTATCTATCTATATGACTATATGTCTATTTGTTTATCTATCAATCTGACTATCTCTCAATATGTCTGTCAATCAATCAATCTATCTATCTTTCTATCTATCAGTGTTTTTCTATATCTATCTATCTGTCTCTTTGTCTATCTATCTATTTGTCTATAAGTTTATCAATCAATCAATCTTTCTATCTATATATATATATATATTTCTCTATCTATCTACCTATTTATATGTCTATTTTTGTATCTATTTATCTATCTATCCCTCTATCTATCTCTCAGACTATATATATATTTATCTAGCAATCTGTCTATCTATCTATCAATCTATCTATGTAATGATTTGACTATTTATTTATCGATATGTCTATCTGTCTATCTATATATATCAATATCTGTCTATCTATATATGTATATAACTATATGCCTATCTATATATTTTTCTATCAGTCTATTTGTCTATTTGTCTATCTATCTATATGTATTTCTATCAATCTATCAATATATATATCAATGTATTTATCTATCTATCTATCCATCTATCTGTCTGTCTATCTTTCTATCTGTTTATCTGTCTAACAATTTAACTATGTATTAATATATCTATCTATCTGTCTAAGTATTTAACTATCTTTCTTTCTTTCTATTTATCTTTTTTCTGTCATTTTATCTTTCAACCTAGCTATCTATCAATCTATTTATCTATCTATATGTTTATTTATTTATATGTTTTCTATCTATCTATCTATCTACCTTTTTATATGTTTATCAACTACAATATATTGGTCTATCAATCTTTCTATCATTCTATCTAACTATCTATTTATGTGCCAATTAGACTATCTATTTGTGTATCTTAGTGTCTATCTATGTGTCTCTATGTCTATCAATCAATCAATCTATTTATTTACCAATCTATTAGTCAATATATTTGTCAACTATCTATCTATCTTTTTATTTATTTATCTATCTATCTATATATCTATCTAAATTTCTATCTATCTAATTGTCCATCTGGCTATCTAACTAAGTTTCTATATATATATATATATATGTATATCTTTTTACATATCTATATCTTTATATTTTTGCTATGATTGTCTGTCTCTATGTCTATTTGTCAATTTATTGATATGTATATTAGTCTATATATCTATCTATCTACTTATCTGTCCGTCTATCAGTCTAACAATCTCTCTATCTATTATTCTATTCGACTATCTATCTTTCTATCTATTTGTGTATCTATCGCTATATCTAGTTATTTTACTATTTGTCTATTTGTACCTCTATCTATCTATCTGCCTATCTTTCTATCTATGTATAAGACTATATATTTATATTTCATATTATCTACCTATCTGCTTATATGTCTTTTTGTCTATCTATCTATCGCTCTATCTATCTATCTTTTTATCTATATGCTAAATGACTAACTAACTACCTACTTATCTATCTATCTATCTATCTATGTGTCTATCTATATATATGTTTATCTATGTATTTATCTATCTTTAAATCTATCTTTTGATATATCTATCAATCTCTCGATATGTCTCTTTGTATATATATATATGTGTGTGTGTGTGTGTGTGTGTATCTTTATATATCTATATGACTATACTTATATCAGTCAATATATCTATCTTTTTATCTTTTTATCTATATATATATATATCTTTTGTTTATCTATATATCTTTCTATATGTCTATCTATCTTTCTTTCTTTCTTTCAAACTATCTATATTTTATATAGTTATCTTTGTATCTATCTATCTGTCTATTAATCTTTCTTTCTATTTGGATTTCTATCTATCTGTATATCTTTCAATTTGTCTATTTGTCTATTTGTATAAATTTATATATGTCTATCTATGTATTATGAATGTATCTATCTATCAGTCTGTCTATGTAGCTCTCTATCTATCTATCTATTTATCTATTTGTTTGTCTATATTTCTATTTATCTTTATATATGTCTATCTATATATCTTTTTTTATCTTTGTCTATCTATATATCTTTTTTTATCTTTGTCTATCTATATATCTTTTTTTATCTTTGTCTATCTATACATTTGACTATCTATTTATCTATCTATATGCCTACCTGCCTATTTGTCTATCTATCTATATATCTAAATGTCTAACTTTCAATCTATCAATCTATCAAATGTTTTCATCTCTATCTGTTTATTTATCTATTTAATAATCTGGCTATCGGTATGTGTATCTATCTGTCAATATATTTGTGTATATGTCTATTTTTGTTTCTATCAATCAATCAATCTATTTATATGTCTATCTATCTATTTCATTGTCTAACTAGTTATCTATTTATTTATCTATCTTTCAATAAATTTGTCTATTTGTGTATATGCATATCTATTTATCAAACTTTTTTTTATTTATTAATCTATCAAACTATAAATCTATGTATTTGTCTATCATATATATTTATGTATTTGTCTATCATATATATCTATAACAAACTATTTATCTATATTTTTATGTGCCTATCTCATTATTTTCCTATCTATCAATATATCTATCTGTCTATCTACCTATCAATTAATTTATTTATCATTCTAATAATCAATCTGTTTTTATGTCTATCTATATATCTATCCATTTATCTGTCTTTCTATTTGTCTATCTATCATTCTGACTATCTATCTATTTGTCTATCTATCTATTTTTTTATCTATCTATCTATCTACCTACCTACCTACGTATCTGAATATTTATCTATCTATATGTAAATCTATCAATCTATCTATTTATCTATCTATATATCTATTTGCCTATATGCCTATCTTTATATGTTTCTATCTTTCTATTTGTCTATTTATATTTCTACATATCTATAGATATGTCTATCTTTATATCTATCTATCTATCTATCGATTTATATGTCTATCAATATAAGAGTCTCTCTATCTATCTCTTTGTCTATCTTTCTATTTGTCTATCTATCTATCAATCTATCTATATTTTTATAAATCTATTTACCTATCTATATATCTCCATATAGTTCTATATCTCTAATTATGTATCTATGTATATGTCTATCTATCTATCTATTTTATATCTATCTATATATCAATGTGTCAATCAATCTATCTAACTATCTAGCTATTTGTCTATCTATCTATCTATCATTATATCTATTTTTCTGTATATCTATCAATTTGTCTCTTTATTTATTTGCTTATCTATGTTTATGTCTATCTGACTATATATATTTCTACTTATCTTTTTATCTATCTATCTATCTATTTGTCTATCTGTCTAGTTATCTATTTGTCTTTTTATGTTTCTATCTATATATCAATCAATCTATCTATCTATCTATCTATTTATGAATCTATCTTTATATTTGTATTTTATATGTTTTGTTTCTAAAAGTCTATATGTCAATCTATCTATCTATTTTACCTTCTAACTATCTAACTTTATATATATATCTGTCTATCTATTTGTCTGTCTATCCATCTCTTTTTCTATATACATGTCTATTAGCCTATCTATATATCTATCTATCTATCAATTTTATAATCTATCTATTTATCTATATATTTGTCAAACTACCTATATATATGCTTATCTATTTATCTAACCATCTCTCTATCTGCCGATCTACCTATATGTCTATTTGTCTAACTATCTATCTATCTATAAATCTATATGTTTATTTATATATTTGATGATCTATTTGTCGATCTATCTAACTATCTTTGTATCTATCTCGCTATCACACTATTTATCTATCTACCAGCCATTCTATCTTTCTATATATCTATCTATCGTAATATATGTATATCTATCTATTTTTCTATCTATTTATCTTTCTATTTGTCTATCTGTATATCTATTTATTTGTCTGATTGTGCATATATATATATATATATATATATATATATGTGTGTGTGTGTGTGTGTGTGTGTGTGTGTGTGTGTGTGTGTGTGTGTGTGTGTGTGTGTGTCTATATTTATCTTTATAAGACTATCTGTCTATCTATCTATCTAACTATCTATTTATCTAAATATATACCTATCTATGAATCTATCTATCTAGCTATCTATATATCTATCTATCTTTATATATATATATATATATATTTATTTATTTATTTATCTATCTATTAATCAATCTATCTATTTTTTATTGTTTTATCTATAATTCTATTTATCTATCTAACTATCTACTTATCTACTTATACTGCTATCTGTCTCTCTATCTATAAGTCAATTTTTAAATTTGACTATCAATCAATTTATCTATCTATTTGTCTGTCTATCTATCTATTTATCTATAAATTGTTTATCTATATATCCATTTATCAATCTATATGCCTATCTAACTTTCTTCTATCTAACTTTCTTCTATTTGCTTATGTAACAATTTAAAAATTGTCAATTTGTCTATCTAACTTTCTTCTATTTTCTTACGTAACAATTTGTGTATCTATATCTCTGATTATTTATATTTCTCACTCTCTCTTTATCTAACTAGCAATCTATATACCTATATGCCTATCTATTTTTATGTCAATTTATTTATATGTTTATATGTCTATCTTTTGATCTGTCTATTAGTCTTTTTGTATATCAATTTATCTTTCTATTTATTTATCTTAATATCTATCTCGTTATGTATATATCTATGTGTCTATTTATTTTTCTATAAATATATCTATATTACTATATGTATATTTATCTAATTGTCTATCTATTTTTTTATCCATCTATCTGTATATCTATCTATATGTCTATTTGGTCATATAATAATATGTTTATCTATTTAACTTTGTATCTATCTATCTATCTGTCTATCAATCTTTCTATCATTATATCGATTTATCTTACTTACAATTTATCTATATATCTTCTTATCTATCTATCTGGCTATCTATCTATTTATTTATATTTATATTTTCTTTACTATTTATTTATCTATTTATTAAACTATCTATCTTCCAATCTGTTTATGAGTAAATCTATCTATATGACTATCTCGCTATTTGTCTAACTATATAACTATCTAATTATCTAACTATTTATCTGTCTATCTATCTACATATCTATCTTTTAGCATATATATATATATATATATATATCTATATATATATGTTTATATATCTATATCTTTATATGTCAATCAGCCTATTTGTCTATCTATGTATCTATCTATCTATCCAACTTTCTATCCATCTATTTTTCTATATACTTGATAACTATCTATCTTTCTATTTACCTATCTTCGAATCTGTCTTTATGTGCATATATATATTTGTCTATATGTTAATCTATTTATATGTTTATTTGGCTATTTGTCTATATGCCTTTCTATCTATCTATCTCTCCATATATATATCTATCTATCTATCTAACTACCTCTCTATCTATCTGTCTATGTATCTATCTTTGTATTTGTGTATATGTCACTCTATCTATCTATCTATCTACATGTATATATCTATTTGACTATTTTTTAAATGTCGATATATCTATCTCTCACTTTGTTTAAATGTCTTTAAATCTTTATATCTGTTTATTTAACTATCTAGTATATCTATGTTTTATTTATCTTTTTTTTCTAACTATTTAACTATCTTTCAGTCCATTAGTCAATTTATATATCTATGTATCTATATATATATTTGTGTTTTTTACTATCTGTCTATCTATCTATTTGTATATCAATGTTTCAATATATCTGTCTATATCTCTATCTATTTATCTATTTAGCTATCTATCTATATATATATTTAACTATATGTCTATCTCTATATCTATATATTTGTCTATCAATCTATATGTTAATCTTTCTATCTATCAATCTATCTATCTATCGATATATCTAATTAATAATATATGTGTCTATCTTTCTATATATCTATCTATGTAACTATCAAATAGTCTATATGAATGTCTATATATCTATCTATCTTTCTTTCTATCTATCTATCTATCTACTAATAATCTACATGGTATTTGCCTATCTATCTATTTATCTATCTAACTATCTATCTATATCTCTATTTGTCATCTGCCTATTTTCTTATCGGTCTATCTATCTATCTTATGTCTATCTTTTTATTTATCTAATTGACTATCTAATTATCTTCCTATCTATCTATCTTTTTATTTAACTATTTGTGTATTTGTCTATCTGTCTATCTATCTATATGTCTATTAGTCTATCTATCTACATATCTATCTATATGTCTATATGCCTATTTGCCTATATGCATATTTGTCTATCTATATATCTATTAATTTATTTACATATCTATCTATCTATCTATATATATGTATATCTGTCTATCTATCTATTTATTTATTTATCTATTTGTCTATCTATATGTCAATCTATGTTCAAGTATTTTAGTCTATCTATTTATGTATCTATATATCTTTCTTTTTATCGATTTATCTATAAATCTATTTTTCTATCAATCCATTTGTCTTTCTATCAATCTATCTATTTATATATCT
>JAREIK010003410.1:0-30000 GCA_029783825.1 Sapria himalayana | reverse complement strand
CAGTTTTTATATCAATATGTATAACTATCTATCTGACTATATGTGTATGTTTTCAGTAATTTATATATGTATTTTTCTATAAACTATTTTTGTATTTGTCTCTCTGGTGATCTATTTATTTATCATTCTATTAATATGTCTAATAGTTTATCTATCTATTTGTATATCTACCTATATATCAATGTCTATCTGTTTATCTATCTATATATCTTTTTATCTATATGTATATCTATTTATTTGTATCTCAATATCTCTCTATCTCTCAATCTATCTATATATCTATCTGTCAATCTATATATATTTATATCTATCAAATGATTATATGTTTATCAGTCAATTTGTCTATTTATATATCTCTTTATATGTTTATTTATCTATTTCTTTATATATCTATGTATCTATATTTTTATATGTTTAACTATCAATCAATCTATCTAATTTTTAATCTATTTAACTCCCTATCTGTCTATCTATCTTTCTATCAGTCTATATATCTATCTATATCTCTATATGTCTATCTATCTACTTATTTATCTGGCTATCTATATGCTATATATATATATATATATCTATTTATCTATCAATCTAGCTATTTGTCTATTCGTCTGTCTATTTATCTATCTTTCTGCCTTTATGAATATCTGTCTATATCTTTATCTCTTTATCTATCTATTTGTCAAACTATTTATCTATCAATCTGTCTATCTGTTTATCAATTTACCTATATATATATATATATATATCTATATATTTTTCTATCTATTTGTCTATTTGTATGTTTATCTATTGATCTATATTTATGTATATCTATCTATCTCTCTACCTTTCTATCTATATAGTTATCTAACTATCAATCTGTATATTTGTATATTTGTTTATTTGTCGATTTGTCTATCTATCTATATATGTATCAATTAATCAATCAATCTATAAATTAATATATCTATCTATTTATCTATCTATATAATTATCTAACGATCAAATTATCTAATTGTATAACTATATAACAATATTTTTGTCTATCAGTCTACTAGTCTATCTTTTTATCTATCTATCTATCTATCTATTTGTTTGTGTATATATCTATCTACCAATCTATTTATCTATCTAACTATCTATCGTGCTATTTTTTATATTTCCTCAGTATATTTGTCTCTTTATCTATATATTTATCTACCTATCTCTCTGTGTGTCTAAAGGTCTATCAATCAATCAATCTATCTATCTATTTTATATCTATTTATCTTTAAATCTATCTATCTATCTATCTATCTATTTATCTATATGTCTGTCTAAATATCTATCTATATATCTATCTTTATGCCTATCTTTCTAACTTTCTACTTGTTTATCATCTATCAATCGAATGGTCTATTTATCTATCTATCAATCATTTTTTCTGTCAATCTAATTATCTGTGTATCTTTCTATTTGTCTAATTGTCTATCTGTCTATCTTTATATATATCTATCTATATAACTTTTTAACTATCTTTTTGATTATTTATTTATCTATCTATTTATCAACTATTTATCTATCTAATTGTCTATCTGTCTTTTATTATATCAGTCTATCTATTTGTCTATCTCTATTTTTGTCCGTGTCTATAAGCATATCGATCTTGTTATTTATGGTTCAATCAATCAATCAATCTATATATAAATCTATCTATCTATATATCTATATGTCAAATAATATATTAGTCTATCTGTCTATAAATCTATCTATCTATATATTTGTTTATCTATCTATCTCCTTATCTATCTATCTATCTATTTATCTGTGTGTATATTTTTCTATCTATTTATATGTCTATTTCTCTATCTATCTATTTGTCTATCTTTCTATGTGTCTGTCTGTCTATTTATATATATGTTAATCTATCAATATATGTATATGTCTATTTGAGTCTTTGTCTATCTGTCTACCTATCAATCTTTCAATATATTTATTAATCTAATTATCTAACTGTCTAATTTTCTAATTATATAACTATCATTCATTAAATAAGTTTGTTTACCTATTAGTCTAACTGTCTATCTTTCTGTTATTCTATTTGCATATATATATATATATATATATATATCTGTCTATATGTCTATCTATATATCTTTATATCTATCTATCTTTTTTTCTTTCTATCTATCTGTCAATCTATTTATTTATCACTCTATCTTTGTGTTTAACTATCTAATTCTTATCTATCAATCTATCGATTTATCTATCTGTCTATCTGTCTATTAGATAATTTGACTATCTGTTTATCTGTCTATCGATCTATAAAGATATGTATCTATTTATCTTTCTATCTATCAATCTTTCTATTTATCTAATTTCGTAACTGTCTATTTGTGTATCTTTCTAACTTCATAACTATGTTTCTCTCTATTAGTATATAAGTATATCTATTTATCTATCTATCTATCTATACTTTTGTCTATCTATATATCTGTCTATCTGCCAATAATTTATCTATCAAATTATCTATCTAACTATTTATCTATATGACTATTAGTTTATTTATCTTTCTATCATACTGTTTATCTACCTATCTGCTTATCTATCTATATATCTATGTCTATGTGTCTATCAATTTAACTATTTATCTAACTATCTATTTTTTGTCAGTTTATCTTTTAATTTGTCTATCTTTTAATCTATTTATCTATAAATTTGTATATCTATCTATCTTTATATCAATTTTTCTTTTTATATTTCTTTCTTTTTATCTTTCTATCTACCTTTCATCTATCAATGTATTTGTCTATCTATCTATTTGTGTATCAGTCTATCAATGTATCTTTTTACCTATCTAACTAACTAACTATCTATCTATCTATCTTTCTATCTACCTAAAAATATGTTTATTTTTCTTTATATCTATCTATATATCTCTCTATATGCATATCTGTTTACCTATATATTTGTCTAACTATCTATCTTTCTATTTAACTATTTATTTTTTTATCTATCAATAATCAGTTTATATATTTGTCTAATTGTCTATATGTCTATGTGTATATATGTCTATCTATCTAACTATTTATCATTCAATCAATCTATATATATATATATATATCTATCTATATGTCAATCAATTTGTAAGTCTCTCTGTCTATCTATCTATCTATCTATCTTTATATATATATATATATATATATATATATATATATATATATATATATATATATATATATATATCAATCTATCTATATGTCGGTTGGTCTATCTGTCTATCTATCTAATGTATATTTGTCTATCTATCTATATGTCTATCTCTCAATCTAACTAACTTTCTAAGTGTCTATCTATATGTTAGTCTATATTTATATCTATCTATATGTGTGTATATTTATATGATTATTTGTCTATCTTTCTATCTGTTAATTTATCAATCTATTATTTGTTTGTGTCTAACTATCTATTTGCTAACTATATAATTATAATTATCTATCTAACTATTTATTTATCTTTCTATCTATTTGTTTATCTATTTATTTGTCTATGTGTCTATAAGTCTATATATCTATCTATTTATCATTAAATCAATAAAACTTTCTATGTGTGTATATATATATATATATATCCATCCATCTATCTATATATTTATATTTCAATCAATTTATCAGTCTATTTGTCTATCAATCTATTTGTCTATCTATCTATTTGTCTATCTATCTATCTATCTATATATGTATTTAACTATTTTTCTAATGTATATTTTTCTTTATATCTATCTATCTAACTATCTTTCTAAGTGTTTGTCAATCTATATGTCTATATTTCTATCTATCTATATGTGTATAGGTCTATTTTTCTATCTATCTATCTATCAATTTATCCTTTAGTTATCTATCTATGTGTCTAACTATCCATTTGTTTAACTATCTAATTGTCTATCTATCTATCTATATATCTAACTATCTATCTATATATAAGTCTTTTATTCTATTTGTCTATCAGTCTTTCTATCAATCTATCTATCTATTTATTTGTCTGTCTATCTGTTTATCTAACTATCTATCTATCAATTTTTTAAATGTCTTTCAATTTTTTTATCTAACTTTTATCTATCTATTTATATATCTATCTATATATCTGCCAATATGTCTGTCTTTCTATAAATCTATTTGTGAATATATCTATCTATCTATGTATCTATATATCTGTATGTCTGTCTATCTATCTATATGTCAATCTTTCTACCTATTAATTAATCTATATATCTGTCTGTCCATCTATCTATCTATATATCCATTTTTCTATCTATGTATCTATCTATTTGTCTAACTATCTATTTGTCTATCAACTAATCTATCTATATGACTATCAAATTATCTATCTATCTATCTATCTATCTATCTATCGATATATCTATCTATCTATTTATTTATCCATCTATTTATTTATCTATCTATTTATCTATCTGTGTTTTTATCTATATGTATATCTATTTATATATCTATGTAACTATCAATCTATATCATTCTATTTATCTATAAGACTATCTATCTATGTGGCTATGTTTCTATCTATCTATTTATCTATCTATCTGATTGTCTATTTATCTATCTATCTATCTGTATATGTATCTATCTATTTGTCTATCTATCTAATAGTTCATCTATCTTTTTATCTATCTTTATGTCAATCTTTATATCTGTGTATCAATTTATCTATATATCTTTAAACCTTTCTATTTGTCTATCTATCTATCTAAATATATATATTTGTCTCTATCTAACAATATAAATATACAACTATCTAACTATTTATATATTTGTCTATCTTTCTACTTATCTATCTATCTATTTGTTTATTTATCTAACTAACTATCTATCTATCTATATGTATGTCAATCTATTTGTATATCTACCTATCTATCTATCTATCTATCTATTTGACTATCTATATATATATTTTTTGTCTTTTTATCTATATTTCTATCTATTTGTCTATTTATTTGTCTATCTATTAATCTCTGTAATTATCTAACTATATATTTTTCTATATGTGTATCTATCTAGTCATCTAACTTTATTTCTATCTATTAGTATATCAGTCAATTAATATATATATATATATATTTATATCCATCTATCTAATAATCTCTCTGTCAATTTATCATCTATTTACCTATTTATCTATCTAGTTATTAGTCTTTCTATCTATATGTCTATTTATCTATCTATATATCTATCTATTTGTATGTTTATCTATCTATCTATCTATATATTTGTCTTTTAATCTATTTATCTACTTATCTATCTATATATTTGTCTATATCTCTATCTTTCAATCTATCAATCTGCCTATCTATCTATTTATCTTTCTCTATTTTTATAATTGTCTATCACTCTATAAGTCTATGAGTCAATCTATCTTTCCATCTTTCTATCTGTCAATCAATCAATCAATCAATCTATCTATATTTTTATTTTTGTATCTGTATATATTTCTATCTATATATATTTTTTTCTATCTATATATCTATCTATTAATCAATTTATATTTCTATCTATCTATCTAATTGTCTAACTTTCTAATTGTCTATATATGATTCAATCTATGTATCTATCTTTCTATCTATAAAACTATCTAATTGCCTTTTAGTCTATCCGTCAATTTGTCTATCTGTTCAACTATTTATCTATTTTTCTATGTATCTATCTTTATGTCTATCTATTAATTTGTATATCTTTGTATATGTTTATGTATCTATGTGTCTATATATATATGTATATCTATCTGTCTATTAGACTATTTGCCTATATATCTATCTGTCTATTAGACTATTTGCCTATATATCTATCTATTTACCTATCTTTCTATCAATCAATCTATCAATCTATCTATTTATCTATCTATCTGTCTATCTATCTATTTTTATATCTTTTTAGCTATCTATATATCTTTCTTTCTATCAATCAATCTATCTATCTATCTATCTATCACTAAATATGACTATCTATCTATATATTTATTTATCTATCTATCTATATATCTATTTACTTATCTATATATCTAGCTATCTATTTATATAACTATTTATCTGTCAATCTATCTTAGAGGTGTCATACAGGCCGGGCCGGCTCGGCCCTGCACCAGGCACGGCATGGTTTGGCCTTGCCCGGGCCGGCCTAGCACTGGAATATCCTGTGCCCGGGCCCCTGCCGTCACCGAGTAAGGCAGTACCCCTGTCGTGTCATGTCGAGGCCAACCGGGCCTCGTGTAGTACCTGACCTAGAACAGTTCAGTGGCCCGTGGCACGGCCGATAGGCACGGTCGGGGTCACCATTCACACCCAACCCCAGTGTCCCACACTTGTAGTCCCACACCCACTGACCATACAGACCTGGCTTCCCGCACCCTCATGATACACGGGTCACGGGTCACGAATGGGTTCATTGTGACCCGGGACATGGGAGTCGAGCCAAGCCAAGCTTCCCCTTCGCGGAAAAAAGACCGCGAGTCGGGCCCAATCAAACCTGACCCTTGGTCCCCCCGACCCGATTCCTCCCCCCGCCCTCCCCCACATCATGCAAAAAAAAAAAATTTAAAATAGTGCCATTGGATCTCGCCTCCAACAGATAGGCAGCAGAATCCAACGCCCTCATGATTATGCCCCCTAAAAAATTAAAACAAAATAAAAAAAAAACAAAAAAATGACTTTTTAAAAAAAAAAATTATTTTGTTTAATCTATAAAATCCTCGCCCCCTCTCTATAACATTTATGTTTTTCATAAATATTTATTCTCTCAAATCTCATATTTTCTCTCTCTCAAAACTCTTGCTCATCTCTCTCGGGATTCGAGAAGTCGAGATTTCTTCATTTGGCTTGGCTTATTGGGAATCTCAACTTGGGTTTTGAATTTTGAGCCAGAATGTGGGGCACCGTGCACGTGATCGACCTGACTACTTTACCGGGTAATTTATTTTAAGTTTTTGTTTACTTTCTCTCTCTCTCTCTCTAGTCTCTCTCTCTCTCTAGTCCTAAAATAGTTAAATCTAGAATCTATCATCTAGTCTCTAAATAAGTGTAATGTTTAACAAAAATCCAAAAAATGACAAATACTAATGAAACATATTTAAATTTAGAAAATGAAAATCTTACACAGAGGTCTGAGGCTGCCGAAACTTTGGTTTCTCCAGTCGTCTCAACCCAAACTCATAAAAAAAAATCCCAAGCTAACGTGCTGGTCGATTAATTTTAGCGAGGGAAATAGTCCCTAGCTAAATAAATTTAGTGACGGAAAATCTATCACTACTTTTAAGATTTCCCTAGCTAAATTAGATAGGAAAAATTTCCTAGCTAAATTAGCAATAGATTTATCTCTTGCTAATTTTGCAATGGATTTATCCCTTGCTAATTTAGCAAGGGATTTTTCCCTAGCTATTTTAATTTTAAAAATAATATAAGAATTTAATTTATTTTAAATTGTTTAATTAAATAATATAATATTTTTATATTAAATTGAAAAAAATTTGAAAGTATAAATAATTTATAATAAACAAAAATATAATAAATTAATATCTTATTCTAATTCAATATTTTACATAATTGAAACAATAAAATAACAAAATTTTAATTAGTCTTATTCATCAATGTATCTACCAACAGTGCATAAAGTATAATATATCCATTCATTGACGTTTCTTTCTCTCACTCTGCTCATCCAATCAATATTTTTCTACTGCGACAAAGCTGTCCGAGTCACGACACGTAATGTCTAGTGAAAAATCTCATCACTTATAAAAGCTTTGTATGATGAATAATACAATATCATATCTGTAAGAAATTTAAACCACTCATTCAAATTAAAAAATGTTTTGTTTTGATACGTATATAATTCTGCAGTATATATGTAAATATATACTAGCTTTCATTCGTACATATATTACTGCTATATATGTGCATAAAAATAGTAGTATTATGTATACATATAAATTGAGTACAAATATACTCAATATATATGTATAGAAAATACTGCAGTATTATATGTACGTATATACTAACCTAATTCATATGTATATACTGTCTTTATTCGTACGTATATACCTCATTTGGTGTTGTTGTTGTTGCTCCCACTACCGCTCCTACCACTGCTACTATTATTATTGTCAGTGCCAATACCACTGCTACTATCACCACCACTACTACCACTAGTGCTACAGCTGACGCTGATGGCCACTGTAGTGGCTGCCGCCACTACAGCCTCCATTGTCACTACTACTGTTGCCGCCTCTACTGCTACTACCGCCACTGCTTCCGGTGTAGCTACTGCTACATGTGCTGCCGCTATCTCTTATGCCGCTGCTCCCGTCGCTGCCGCTCTCGTTACTACTGCCGCTATCGCTCTCACTACTAATGCCACCGTTGTGGCACCCACCACTACCGCCGCTGTAGCACCCGCCGCCGCCACTGCCACGGCCGCCTCTGTGCCACTGCCGCTTTTAATGCTGCTGCCGCTTATGCTGCTACCGTTGCCATCACTGTCGCCACTTTCACTGCTACTGCTACTGATAATAGGTTTTTACATGCATATAATAGGCTAAAACTCTACCCAAAAAATTCAGAGACACGCAAACATATTTACAAGTATATAAAAATAGTTATTATAGACATGAATAAACACAAATTAAAGTTGATTGTCATATAGCTTAAACTAAAATTTAATTAAATAATTTAATATTTTTAAATAAAATTTAATAAAAACAGAAGCTATAAATGAAAATTTTAAATTAAACAAAAAAATTCATTTAATACCTTATTTTAATACAATATTTTAAATAACTAAAACAAAAAAATAACAAAAAATTATATTACATCTTATTAATCTATGTATCTACCGACTGTGCATAATGTATAATCTATCAATGCATTGACGTTGCTTTCTTTCCCCCTACTCCTCCGATCACCAACTTTCCGCTGCAAAAATACTATTCGAGTCATGGAGCATCATGTTTGTTTAAATATGTCTTCACTTATACAAGCTTCATATGGGAAACAATGTTGTACCATATCTGTAAGAAATTTAAACCACCATATCAAATCAAAATAAATAAAAAAAACTATGTTTTGATAAATATATATTGCTGTAGTAAATATGTACAAATATACTAACAGTTCACTTGTACATATATTACTGTAGTATAAGTACATATAAACTGTAGTATTATGCGTACATATATACTGAGTACATATATATACTCAGTATAATGTACATAAAATATTGTTGTATTATATGTATGTATATACTGACTATATACATACGTATATACCGCATTTGTTGCCGTTGCTATTACAAAGAGAGAGAGAGAGATGTGGGGGAGAGAGTGAAATAGAGGTTAGAGAGAGAGAGAGAGAGAGGGTGGGGGAGAGACAAAAGAAGGGAAGAGAGAGAGAGAGAGAGAGAGAGAGAGCAAAAAATTCCTGAAGATATCTTCCTCTAACATATTCCATATAGATTACAGAGTGAAATGAGCACCCAATGGGGTTTCAATTAGCAGAAAAAATTTATTTAGATGATATTTGGTGCACATAAAATTCAACAAAGAAAGAGTGCTTCAAGATACCCAGAATTAGCACTTCCCCTATAGAACTACACTTAAACAATCTATCATCATCGCTGTACACACCACAACACTCCAGACTGCGCACCTAGAACATGCAGCTTCATGAAGTAACATTAAAAGCACTACCAATAGAGTCCAGTTGACCCATAAAGAACAAGAGACCCAAGAACATGATTACTAGTTGACCCTCCTATTTCTGCCTGCTATTAGTGTGTTTTGCACTAATATTCTATTTTCAGCATTTAGATGAGAAAATGCATTAGAGACGTTACTATTTTCTTCCTTGTTATCTATAATTTTATTTGTTATTTCTTTGTTTTTTTTCAACTATCTCCCCCTTATTCTTATTGCTGTATACCACCATTGCCCACTCTAGACCTTGCTTTTTTCCTCCCATCTATCCCTCAATAAACGTGTATGCTTTGCCCATATTTTCCTCCTATTTTTTATTGTTATCCAATAGGGTGTTATTCTCCTTCTCCCCTTCACTGCCCGCCTTCATTACCTCCTTATAATAGTGTATATTCTGACATAGCATTAGTTCTTTGTTTATATCTTTTTTAACCCATGCAGTTTTACCCTTGTCTCTACCATAATATTATTCCAATGTATCATTTCTGCCCATCCCCTTCATACATTCCTCCTACCCATGGCTCATTCAATTACATTTTAAACAATATTTGGGGATATGTTCAGGCACAATTAACTACCAAAACCCCTATTCATTATTGATGTCTATCCATATTTTCTGTGGAGACCGTGAGAAGAAATTAAACTCCACGCAAATCCTTGGATAATTTGGTTTAGTCATTGAGGCAGTGGCCTCATAAATCATTATTGGCATACCCATACATTTTGCCAAGATGAAGAGAGATTGCTTACGGTATAGATGGAGAAGTAAATTAGGAAAAATAAACCATACCGGGGCTATCGGGGCCTTCTCTTTCTGGTTGAAATCCATCATCCAATTTAGAAATCTCTTTGAAAAGTCCTTAATTATGCATTGACGCCTCATCCATAGCCTTTGAAAATCTCCCTCTTCGAGGCATTGAAGAACGGTATGTTTTGCATCATAATCTACAATTTTTATAGAACCCTTAAGCATCGAGGTTTCTATAAACTCATGAAATTCCTTCACGAGAGGTTTTCCATATAAAAATTTTTTTAAAAGGTGTAATTGAAAGGCTCGGCAAGTTTATCGAGATCTACCGAGGGAATGTATATCGGTTCCACGCCATTTTTATTTCCAAACCTCAGATGCAATATCGTGGGATCCTTAAATAAGCTCACAAAAGACTTCTTATTGAATAAGAAGTCATTTTCCCCATTTTGGCTAAGTATTAGCCTTATTCTTGCACAACTTGAACATTTCTCTCTCTAAAAATCTAACTTTCTCTCTCTAATTCTTAGAGCTATTAGTTTTTCTATCTTCTTAATATTTTTATTCTTCTTATTCTTTTTATTCATCTTATTCTTATTATTATTTTTATTAATTATAACTAGATGTTGGCATGAGATTTTGTCTCTGTGGAGATAACGCATTTAAATCCCCATTTCTTAAATTGGAAAATGAGATTTTATTTTTTTTATTTCAAGTGTAAAATTAGGTTGATGAATTTTAGAGCTAAATCCATTGCTAGGGAAGTTACATCACTAAATTAATCACTATATTCCGGATTTAATTATCTATGGAAGTTTCATCGCTAAATCCATCATTATATAACAGATTTAATTATCTAGAAAATTTCTGTTGCTAAAATCCATCGCTATATTAAGGTTATAATTAGCTAGGTATGTTCTGTCACTAATATCTGTCACTATATTCAGTATGTAATTAACTAGGGAAAATCTGTCGCTCAATCCATCACTAAATTATGGATTTTATTAGTTAGGGAATTTTCTTCACTAAATCCGTCGCTAAATCATGGATTTTATTAGCAGATAAAATCTATTGCTAAATTTGTTGCTATTTCAGGCTTTTATTAGCATTGGATATTCCGTCGCTAAATTCCCCGCTTTTCTTGAGCAGTATTAACGAAAATTTTCTGTCACTAATCTGTCGCTAAAATCCCCGCTTTTCTTGAGAGGAATTTACGAAAATTTTCTGTCGCTAATCCCTCACTAAATGCGTAGCTAAATCTCATGCTTTTCTTGAGTGGAATTTACGAAAAATTTTCTGTCGCTAATCCATTACTATTTTTTAAAGAAAAATCATAAATCCCTTGCTATTCTATAGCTAATCCCTCGCAATTTATCTAGGGATTGAACCCTGGCTAAAATTTCCTAGCTAAATCGATATTTTCTTGTTGTGTGAAGATGATGGAAAATAATGGCAGACGATGATGGCGGAGAATGACAAAGGATGGTGAATTTGCCCTACACCATTACTACAATCGAATGAGAGACCAAAGGATAGAAGAGAAGTATAAGTTAAATATTCACTCTTTCACACTTCTTTACTGCTTCAAAGCCTCTAACCGTGATATCCTTCTTGTCTCCCAAACCTAGGCCAATTATAATCATCTGTACCCCTACAAATAATGACGCAGTATCAGTTCAATTGGTTATAAACATAAAAGCCATAACAACCAATAATGATACATAAATGCTACATTCAAAATACCAGGTTAAATAAATAATGAAAGACGAAGAGCTAATCAAATAATGCATTTGCAATGAACAATCATCAGAACAATTTGATTCGCATCTACACTCGCAGCAAGGGTCATACAAGCAAAGGCTATTACGATAGCATTGATTTATCTCTGTCATCCTCATAGTTTAGTAAAATTAGTATGATGCAAATTGCTTCCGGTCCTTAAAGATCAGATATTTTTTATGGGTAGTCCATGACTATGACAATGTGTCGATGCCGTGTAGTGTTCATGTTTCCCAAACCCTAGCCATATGTTTCTATGGACATTCACGACTTATGTTTGTGCATGTTGAACAAAATCACTTACATTTATTAAGTTTTATTAGGTTTTAAAATTCCATTAATATTTTAATTTTAAATTATCAAAACATTTAACATACAATAAATATATATAAAACATAAAGACATATTTTTTTACATAATAAATTATTTTCAACAAGTTAATATGTGTGTAGCAAGACACGCATGAAAACCAAACACCTTTTAATTTTTAATTATCAAATTAATTAAACAATAAATATATAAATAATTTCAAAAAATAGATATTTGACCTTCCAAATGGGAAAACAAATTAAATGGCTAAAAAATTTGTAAACTTAATATAGCAAGGCAAATATGAAAAGATTATTGGTCTTCAAGCCACTTTCCTAAAAATCTATAGATACTCTATGTTAAAAACTATATAAATATATATATTTTAAGTTTATAAATTTTTAAGTATTCATATTAATTTTTATCAAGATAATATGAATTTATTTTAAAGGCATAAAATTTAATATTATTTTATATAATTTATAATTTATAAAATTCTAAAATTACTTAGTGAGATGAATATGAAGAAAAATTTAGATTTATTAAATTTAATAAAAATGAAATATTAAAAGCTATTAGTATAATTTTAACTCAATTATTTAGTTCTTATAAATTTTAATAGGGGCAAACATCTATTAGAAATTTTTCTTTAAATATTAGAAAAATTTAACTCAATTTAACTCAATTATATTAAAAGCTTTGTATTTTTTCTTTAAATATCAATTTATTTTGATTTTAATATTGTGAAAAATTAGAAATTTTTTTATAATTCAAAAATTTCCACTTTTTTAGTAATTCTTTTTTAAAAAATTTAATTTTGGCAGAAAACTATTCGTTATACTTAAAATAATATTTATATTTACTTGTTTTTTCATTAATTATGACATTTTTATAAATGTATTATATTTTATTATATAATGAATTATTTAATCTTTTTATTAGTAGAAATTTTAATGTATATAAATTTATTTTTTAAAATATCTTTAAAAATTTTTAAAATTATAGAATTAATTATTTAATGTTATTGTAGTCTTTTTTAATAGTTATTATAGTCTTTATTAATATTAACTTTTTTTGTATTAATAGATTTTTTATATTATTTATTTATAATAATCTATTTTTATAATTATACGAGGAAAATGTGTCTTTCAAGAATCACTCATCTATAGACCATGACATATGTACAATTAATATACAAATTTAAATAAAATATTAAAACAAATAATATAAAAAAAATTAAATCATTAAAGATTAGTGATGAAAATTATTTCTAGCCCAAATAGCTATGGAAATTCCTTAGCTAAATGGATATATTTTGTGAAAAAAAAAATTTAAGGAATAATCACTTGCAATAAAATCTAAAATAGTAAAAAAGTATTTTAGATAATAATTTAGCGATGAATTTTGTCTCGATTTAATTAGTTAGAGAAATTCTGTAGCAAAATCCATTGCTATATCCATCACTAAATTCCACCCTTTTATTTGTGAGAAATTTATAAAAATACATTAGCGATTGAAATTTTTTATCCAAATATTTCCGTTGCTAATTCATCACTAAATACATTGCTAAATTCTCCACTTTTCTATGCATGAAAATCTTTAAAAATATTAGCAATAGAATATTTTCAATCGAATATTTCCATCTCTAATCCATAACTAATCCGTCATAAAATTTTATTTTAATCTAAAATCTAAAATCTCTTGTTATTCCCTAACTAATGGCTCTCTGATTAGCTATGGATATTATATCATGTTAAATTTTCCTAGCTAAATCAATATTTTCTTGTAGTGTTATCTATTTATCTATTAATCTGACTATTTCTCTATCAGTCTATCTTTCTAAATCTTTATCTATCTATTTATCTTTCTCTATGTGTATATCTATCTATCTATCTGTTTGTTTGTCTGTCTGTCTATTTTTATATTTATTTATCAGTCAATTTTTATATATATCTATCAATCTATCTATATGCATATTTGTCTATCAATCTACATTTCTATCAGCCTATGTGTGTATTTGTCTATCAGTCTATCTTTTTATATCTTTTTATGTTTGTGTGTATATGGCTATCTATTTATCTCTCTATCTCTCTTTTTTTATAGGTCTATCTATTTAACTATCTATCTATCTATATATCTGATATCTGCTTGTCTATCTATATGTCTATCTGACAATCTTTCTATCCATCCATCTATTTGTCTGTCTATTTGTTCTCTATTTATCTATCTATCTATCTATATATCTATGCATCTTTCTATCCATATATATTTCTATATGTCTATATATATAATTGTCTAACTATCTAACTATCCAACTATATAACTATCTATTTATCAAACTATTAGTCTATTTCAATATCTATCTCTTTATCTATTTATATGTTTGTCTCTATCTATATATCTATATATCTATCTATATGTCTATCTATATGTCTATATATATATATATATATATATATATATATATATATATATATCTGTCTGTCTATCTATCTATTTGTCTATTTGTTTATCTATCTAGTAGTGCTTCTATCTATCTATCTATCTATCTATTAATGTGCCTAGGTATCTAAATGTTTATGAGTATCATTCTATCTATCTATCAATCTATCTATATATTTATGTATCTATCTATTTGTCTATCTATCTATCTATCTGTCTGATCATCTATCAATCTTTCTATCTATTTATCTATCTATCTGATTTATCTATTTGTCTATCTATCTATCTGTCTATATACATATCTTCCTATCTTCCTATTTGTCTACCTATATTTCAATCTATCTATTTATATATCTATCTATATATCTATCCATCTAGTTGTCTATCGATCTATTTGTCGATCTAAGTATTTATATATCTATCTTTCTATCTTTCTCTCTATCTACCAATATACTTATCTAATTATATCTATATGTCTATTTATCTATCTTTTTGCTTATTTATTTATCTATCTATCTATTTATTTATCTATTTATCTATATGTATATCTATATATCTGTCAATCTGGCTGTGTTAATGTGACTATCTGTCTTTCTAACTGTCATTTTGACTATATATCTATCATTCTATCTATCTATCATTCAGTCTATCTATCTATCTATCATTCTATCAATCTATCTATATATCTATCAATAAATTAATCTGTCTATCTTTTTATCTATCTATCTATCTATCTGCCTATCTTTCTATCTATCTTTCTATCTATCTATCTATCTATCTATATATCTGTCTATGTGTCTATGTGTATATCTATCTATCTATTTATATATATATATATATATATATATCTATCTATCTATCGATCTATCAATTTTACTATTTATCAATCTAACTATTTATCTATTTAATTATCTATCTATCTATTTATTTATCTATCTATATGTCTATCAATCTATATGTCTATCTATCTATCAATATATCTTTCTGGCTAACTATTTATATATCTATATGTATATCTATCTATCTATTTATCTATTTATTTCTAATATTTGTTTCTCTTTCTATTTGTCTATCAGTATATCTTTTTATATCTATATATGTCTATTTGTTTATCTTTCTATGTGTATATCAATCAATCTATCTGTCTATTTGTCAAATAGTCAATTTATCTATAGTTTATCTATATATCTATTTAACTTTCTCTGCATCTATCTATTATTTATCCATCTATGTATCTATCTATAAGTATATCTTTCTATGTATCTATTTTTCTATCTATCTATCTATATATCTATTTATCATTCCATCTATCTATAAATCTATGTATCTATCATTCTATTTATTTGTGTATATATGTATCTATTTATGTGTATATTTAGCTATCTATCTATAAGTCTAGCAGTTTATCTATCTATATGTCTATTTCTTTATCCATCCATCTATCTATATGTCTATTGATCGATCGATCTATCTATCTATCTCTCTATCTATCTATCTATCTATATGTCTATCTTTCTATCAATTTATCTATCTATATGTCTATTTATCTAACTATTTATATATCTATCTGTATATCTATCTATTTGTTTGTATATGTATCTATTTATATATTTGTTTATCTTTTTATTTTCAATCTGTCAATCTATTTATTTATCTATCTTTTTATCTATCTCTCTATCTATTTGTCTAACTATCTATTTTTCTAACTATCTATTTTTCAATCTATTTAACTATCTATTTGACTATTTTTTATCTATTTATATGTCTATATTTCTAACTTTCTAACTATCTATTTATCTAAGAATCTATATGTCTATCTGTCTATATCTTTATTTATCTATATATCTATGAATCTATCATTCTTAATCTCTATCTATTTATATGTCTATTTGTCTAAATGTCTATCTGTTTATTTATTTAATTGTTTAATTATCTATTTTTTTATTTATCTAAATGTATATCTATCTAAATTTATACATGTATAAATGTTTATCTATCTAAATGGTCTATGTTTCTATCTATATATTTTTCAAATTGTCAATCTATTCTTATATATATATATATATATATATTTCTGTATATCTATCTAATTAAATAAATTTATAACTATATATATATCAAACATTGTATCTATATTTATATCAAATAGATGGTAAGGTTGACACATAGTCAGGCACATAGGTAAGACAGACTGATAGTCAGGCATACATACAAATAGCCATATATATAAATAGGCACAAATGGAAATAGATAGACAAATATATAGCAGATACATAGATAGACATACTGACTAATAGATATTTAGATAGATAGACATATTGATAGACAGTTTGATAAATAAATTGATAGACAGATTAATATATATATATATAAATAGATTGATTAATAAAAAGAAAGATAGACATATAGATAGAAAGAAAGATAGATAGATAATTAGATAAATAGATAAATAGATAGATAGATAGATTGCTTGAAAAATAGATAGACAAATTGATAAAAAGATATATAGACATATAGATAGACAAATAGATAGATAGAAAGATATACAGATATAATGATATAGAGATACACAGATTAATAAACAAATTGATTGTCAAAATGATAAATTGATTGATATACAGATTTATAACCTGATTTATAGATAGATTTATAAATATAAAGTTAGACAAATAGATAGATAGATAATAGATAATTTAGAGATAGATAGATCAATAAAAGATATATATATATATATATATATAGAAATAAAGATAGATAGGTAGGTAGGTAGTGAGATAATTAAATTGAGAGATTTATAGATAAAAAGACTAAAAGATAGATAGATAGAAAGATAGACAGACAGATAAATAAATAAATAGATAGATAGATAGATATACAAAGAGATAGTTAGATATATAGATAGATAGACAAATAGATAGATGGATAGATAGATAAAAAATAGATATATAGACAGATATTTAGATAGATAGATTTATAGATAGACAGAGAGAAAGACAAAAAGATAGATAGACTAATAGATGAAATGATATATAGATAGATAGGTAGATAGATAGAAATATAGACATATATATTGAAATATAGATATATTGATAAATAGAGAGATAGATAGACAGATAGATCGATAGATTTATAAATAATTTGATATATACATAGAAAGAATGAATGAATGATTGATTGATTGAGATATGGGCATATAGATAGACAGCTAAAAAATTAAGTAGATAGAAATATTGATAGCCAAATAGATAGATAGATAGATAGATAGATAGAAAGATAGATAGATAGACAGAGAGATAGATAGATAGATAGACAGATAGATACATAGATAAATAGAAACTTAGATACATAGATTATTAGATAAAATAGATAGTTTGATAGATAGATAGATAGAAAGACTGATACATACATAGATAGATGGATAGATAGATAGATAGACAAATAGTTACACATAAATAAACATATAGACATATAGATAGATCGACTTAAGAAAAAATAGATCGACATTTTGATAAATAGATTAATATACTAATTGATAGATAGATTTATAAATTTAATAATATATAGATTGATAGACAAATTTAGACATATAGATAGAACATAGATAGATAGATAGATATATAGATAGATATATAGATAGATAGCTAGATTAAGCGAAAGATAGATAAAAGATAGATTGATAGATTGATTGATATATAGATAGACCGACATATACAGAGATTGATATATAGATAGTCTAAAAGATAGATAGATAAATAGATATATAGTTAGATAGATTGATAGACAAATTGATAGAGAGATATAAAGTTATATATATAGATATACAGAGAGATAGAGAGATAGATAGACAAATAGATAGAGAGATAGAATGAAATAAAGATAGATAGAAATATAGATTCATAGATATATAGATAAATAGATAGATAGATATATAAATAAATAGATTGATAGATAAATAGATAAATAAACACATCGATAGGTAGATAGATAGACAGATAAATAGAAAATAGATAGGTTGATTGATTTATAGATAGATTGAATAATAAATTGATAGAAAGATAGACAAATAGATAGATATATAGATAGACATATTTTTAGATAGATAGATATATAGACAAATAGATAGTAAGATAGATATACAAATTGATTGACATATAGATATTTAGTTGCATAGAAAGGTATATTGATAGAAAGAAAGATAAAAATATAGATAGATAGTTAGATAAATAGATTTATATCTATATAATTAGATAAATAAATAGAAAAGTAGATAGAAAAATAGATAGATAGATAGACATATAAACTAACTAGTAGGTAGACATATAGGTAGATAGTCAGGCAAATAGATTCACAAATAGATAGACAGACAAACAAACAAACAAATAGATAGACATATAGATAGAAAACAAATACATAGATAGATAGATAGTTTGATAGATTGATAGATTTATAGATAGATTAATAGATTGATAGATAGAAAGATTGATAGATATATAGATAGATAGATATATATAGATTGATTGATTGATAGACAGAAAGATAGACAGATAGAAAGATAGATAGATAAAGACATAAATACATTTAAAGATATATAGATAAACATATAAATAGGCAGATAGATAGATAGTCAAATAAATAAACAAACATATAGATAGAAAGATAGACTGATAGATATACAGATAAATATACAGATGGATAGATAGATAGATGATAGATAGAAACATAGATAGATAGACTTTTAGATAGATAGATAGATATATAGATATATAGATTGACAAATTGATAAATTGAAAGATTGATAGAAAAATAGAAAGATAGATAGATAGACAGATATATTAAGATAGACATACATATAGAGAGATAGACAGACATATAGATAGATAGATAGCTAGATAGAAAGCTAGATAGACAGATAGATAGCTAGATAGATATATTGTTCGACAAATAGATAGATAGAGAGATTGTTTGGTTGATAGATAGATAGATAGATAAATTTATAGAAATATTGATAGATAGATTTATAAATAGATTAATAGACAAATTGATAGATAAATAGATAGTTTGATTGATTGATATATATATAGATAGAAATAATGATAGACATATATATAGATAGATAGATATATAGATTGATTAATAGATAGCTAGATTTATTAATAGACATATAAATATATAGATATAATGATATATAGATAAAAAGATAGATGATGATATATAGATAGATAAAAAGTTAGATAGACATACATATAGACAAATTGATAGACATATAGTTAGACAAATATATAGACACATAGATTGACACATAGATTGATAGATAGATAGATAGACTAAAATATAGAAAGAAAGACTAATAGATCGATAGATTGATTGAATGATTGATAGATATACAAATAGATATAAAGATAGTTAGACAGATAGATAGATACCTAGATAAATAGATAAAGACTGATAAATTCACAGATAGTTAAAATGATTTATGATAGATTGATAAATAGAAAGATCAAAAAATAGATAGACAGATAGATAATCAAGGAGATAGTTAATCATGTAGATAAAAAGTCAGGTTGATAGATAGTAAGGCAAATAAACTTTCAAGCAGACTAATAGATAAATAGCCATACTGATAGATAGATAGATAAATGGACTAACATATACACATATATATAGACAAACAAACTGATAGATAGACAAATAGATAGATAGATAGACAGACAAATAGAAAAATAAATAAATTGTCAAGCAAATAGATAATAACATAGACATATAGTCAATTAGACAGACAAATAGATTGCTAGACTAATAGATAGAAAGATCTACAAATATATAGACAAATAGATTGATTGATCAATAGACATATAGTCCTATAGATACATCAAAGGATTGATAGATACTTTGATAGACAGATTGATAGATAGATAGAATTATTAATTTATAAATAGATATATAGACATATAAATAGATAGATAGATAGATAGACATATATATATATATATATATATATATATATATATATATATATGTATGTATGTATGTGTATATATATATATATAGATAAATTAGAAAGATAGATAGATATATAGATAGACAGATTGATTGATTGTAAGATACACAGATTGATAAACAAATTGATTTATAGATTGATATATAGATTGATAGTAAGATTGGTTGATAGATTGATAGATATATAGATAGATTAATAGATATTTAGATAAATAAATAGATAGCCAGATTAATAGATAAATAGATAGATAGATAGATAGATACATAGATACATAGACATTTTGATAGATTATTATACATATAGATAGACAAATAGATAGGGAGATAGATGCTAGATAGGTAGAAAAATAGATAGAGACTTAGATAGATAGATAGATATATAGATAGATATATAGATAGAATGACGGAGAGAAAGAGAGAAAGATAGATCGAAAGAAAGAGATAAATAAATAGATAGATAGATAAATAGGTTTATAGATAGATTGACAAATAGATAGATAGCTAGAAAGATTGATATATAGTTAGAACGAATAGAAAGATCAATAGATAGATGTATAGATAGAAAGATTGATTGATTGATTGAAAGATAGGTAGATATACATACTGATATACAAAATAGATAGACAAGTAGTTAAATACATATATAGACACATATATAGACATATTTATAAACAGATTCATAGATAGATAGGTTGATAGACAAATAGATAAAGAGATATATAGAAAGAATGATATGCAGATAAAAAGGTAGACAAATAAATAGATAGGTTGATAGAAAGGTAGAAAGAAAGATATAATGATAGATAGTCAAATAGATATATAGATAGATAGATATATGGATAGATAAATAGTTAGATTATTATATAGATAGATTGATTGATAAAAAGAAATATAGATAGACAAATAGATAAATAGACAAATAGATAGGTAGTTAGAATGATAGATAGACAGATAGATCGACAGATAGATAGATGGATGGATAGATAGATAAATTGACAGGTAATAGATTGAAAGACAGATAGATAGAAAGATACATAAAAAGATAGAAAGAAAAATAAATATATAGATAGATAGAAAGATCGATATATAAATATATATATATATATAATGATTGATAGATAAATAAATAAATAAATAGATAGATATATAGATAGACAAATTATTAGATAGATAGATAGATGATAGATAAATTGATAAATTGATAAATAGATGGAAAGATTGATAGATAGACACACAAATATATTGATTGGTAGATAGACATATAGATAGATAAATAGATACACAAATAGATTGAAAGATAGATAGATAGAGATATATATAGGAAGATAGATAGAAAGATACATAGAGAGACTGATAGATAGATAGAGAGATAGTCAGAGAGATTGATATATTTATAGATAGACAAATAAATAGATAGATAGATAGAAATATAGGTAGATAGATAGATATACGGTTAGATAGATAAAAAGATAAATAGATAGATTGATATATAGATAGATAGATTGATTGATATACACATAGATAGACAAATAGATTGATTGATTGAAAGATAGATTGAGAGACAAAATGATAGAGAGATTTATAGATAGATTCAAAGATATCTTGATAGACATATTGATAGACAAATTGATATATAAATTGATAGATAGATTGATTGATATATAGATAGATAGATAGATTAATCATTAGAAAGATAAATAAACCGATAGATAGATAAATAGACAGATAGGCAGATAGATAGATAGATAGATAAACAATTAGTAAGCATACAAAATGTCAGGTATAGAGAGAATTAGGTAGATAGATATACTGATAGTTAGATAGATAGATATATTGATAAACATATTGTAAATATATAGATAGAAAGATAGATAGACAGATAGATAAATAGATAGATAGACAATTTGATTTGATAGTTTGATAGACAGATTGATTGACATATTGATATACAGATCGATATATAGATTAATACACATATAATTATACAGATAGAAAGGTAAATAGTTAGATAGAAAGATAGATATATATATAATTATATATATATATAGTTAGAAAGTTATATAGATGATTGATAGATAGATAAATAGATGACAAATTATTAGAAAGAAAGGAAGATAGATAGATTGATAGATAGATATAAAAAAAGAAATATATATTGATAGATAGTAGATAGTCAGATAGATAAATAGATAAATAAATATATAGTTAGATAGATACATAGACAGATATATCATAAAATAGATTGAAAAATAGATAGATATATTATTAGATAGATAGATAAATTGACAAATATATAGACAGAAAGATAGCCAGATAGATAGATCATTAGATAGTTATAAAGATATACATATAGTTAGATAGACAAAGAGGTAAAGTGTCTTGCATACAGATAATATGAAGACAAAAAGTTAGGTAGACAAACAATTAGGTAGGTAGAAAGACAGCCAGAAAATAGATAGAAAGATAGGCAAACAAATAGATAGACAACTAATCAGATAGATAAATAGACATATTGATAAATAGATAGATAGATATAAAGATAGATAGATTGATAGACACATTGTTTGATTGATTGATACATGGATTGATAGAAAGATAGATAATCAAATACAAATAGAGATAGATAGATAGACATAGAGATAGAGAGTTAGATAAATAGATAGATATACAAATTGATAAAAATTAGATAGATAGTAAAAGAGATATACAGTTAGATATACATTACATAGATAGATAGATAGATATAAATATTGATAGATGGATAGAAAGACTAGATAGACACATAGACTGATAGATAGATAATTAGATAGACATAAATATTAAAAGATAGATTGACAAATAGATAGAATTATTGATAGATAGATATATAGACATATAGATAGATAGATTGATAGTAAGATTGATAGACATATTGATAAACATATATCTAAGTAGATTGATAGGCATATTGATATACAAATTAATAGCAAATAGATAGACAGATTGATAGACAAATAAATAAACAAATAGATAAATAAATAGATTGACATATAGATAAATAGATAATTATATATATATATATATATAACAATAGACAGATAGATAAATATATAGAGAGATACATAGATAGATAGATATACAGATAGATACATATATACAAATACTAATAGATAGATAGATAGATAGATAAACAAATAGAGAGAGATTGATTGTTTGATAGAGAGATAAATATATTTATAGAACGATTGATTGAGAGATTGAAAGACATGTTGATTAATAGATTTATAGATAAATTAATATAGAGATTGATAAACAAATTAATAGACAGATTGATATACAAATTAATAGATATTTGATATACAGATTGATATACAAATTGATAGTCATATAGATTGATAGATAGTTAGATGTACAGATAGATAGATATAATATATATATATATATATATATATATATATAAGATAGATAAATAGATATATTGATAGAC
This sequence comes from Sapria himalayana, assembly GCA_029783825.1. Taxonomy (NCBI): domain Eukaryota; kingdom Viridiplantae; phylum Streptophyta; class Magnoliopsida; order Malpighiales; family Rafflesiaceae; genus Sapria; species Sapria himalayana. The sequence goes on along the minus strand of JAREIK010003410.1, from coordinate 5,551 downwards.
AAATATATAGATAAATAGATAGACAAAAAGATAGACAAATATATAAATAAATAGATAGATATATAGATAGAATGGTATATAGATAGATACATAGATAGATAGATTGTTTGATTAATAGAGAGATAAACAAATTGAAAGATAGATAGAAAGATAAATAGATAGATAGATAAGTAAATAGATATATAGATAGAAAGATAGGTAGATTTATAGATAGAAGAAAGATAGATAATAGACAAATAAAAAATAAGATAGATAGACAGATAATTAGATAGATAGATGAATAGATAGATAGATAGTTAGTTAGTTAGAAACATAAATAGATAGATATAATGATAAATAGCTTGATACAAAGAATAATAGATAAATTAATAATCAATGTTATAGATAGATTGATAAATAAATTTATAGTCAGATAGATAAACATATTAATAGATAGTTAGATAGATAGAGAGAATGATAGAATGGTATATAGATAGACATACAGATAGATAGATAGATAGTTAGTTATATTGACAAATAGATAGACAAATTAGTAAACAAACAAATAGATAGAAAGATAGATAAATAGATAAACACATAGATAGATTGATATATAGACAAATAAATTGACAGAGAGATAGAAAGAAAGAAAGCCAGACAGATAGACAAATATTCATGTTGGCAGATAGTTAAGTAAACACAAAGTGAGATACACTATTATATAGACAAATAGATAGACAGATAGATTGATAGAGAGATTGATAAATAAATCACATAAAAATATATAGATCGATAGATAGTTAATTAAATAGATATATAGATAGATAGATAGATAAAAAGATAGATATATAGATAAATTGATAGATGGATTGATAAATAGATTGATAGATAGATAGATATTTAGATAGATTGATAGATAAATTTATAGATAGATAGATTTATTGATTGATAAATAGATAGATAGATAGACATATAGATAGTTGGATAGATAGACAGAAAAATAATAGAAAGATAGAGAGAGAGAGAGAGAGATAAACAAATAGATAGATAGACATATTAATAGATCGATAGATAGATAAAGATAGATGGGTTGATTGATTAATATACATAGTGATAAATAGATATATATATATATATATATAGACATAATGACAGACAAATTAATAGATAGAGAGATAGACAGATAGATAGATATATAAATAGATAGATTGATTAATAGATAGACAGATAGATAGATAGATTATTAGACAGGTAGATAGACATATAGAATGATAGATAGATAGACAGATAGATAGTTAGAATGACACATAGATTCATAGACAGATTGATAGAAACATTAAAAGACAAATAGATAGAAAGATAGATTGATAGATTTATAGAAAAATAGATATATATATTGATAGATAGTTAGATAAAAAAGAAATACAAATAGATAGACAGATAGATAGATATATAGATAAATAGATAGATAGAAAGATATTGATATATATAAATAGATAGAAAGATAGATTGATTGATAGATCTACAAATAAATAGATAGATAGATAGTCATATTATTATATAGACAGATAGATAGATAGTCATATAAATAGATAGATAAATAAATAGATTAATATACAAATAGATAGACAGATAGATATACATATAGATATACAAATAAATAGATAGATAGATAGATATATTGATTGACAAATAGACAGATAGCCATGTAGGTAGATAGTCATGCAGACAAACAAACAAACACATGGTTAAATAGATAGATAGATAGAAAATCAAACAGACAAATTGATAGATAGTTAGATAGATAGATATTTTGATTGATAGACATATTGATAAATAGATTGATAGATAGATTGCTATACAGATTCAAAAACAAATATTTAGATTGATAGATAGACATAAAGATAGATACATAGATAGAAAGACAAATAGATTGATAAATAAATAGATTGGTAGATAGACAGACAGACACACACACACACACATAGATAAGTAGGTAGATTATTACACAAATATATAGATAGATATATAGATATACACCTAGATAGATAGAAAGATTTACAGACAGATAGAATGATAGATAGCCAGATTAATAGACATATAGTTAGACATATAGTTCTAAAGAAAGATAGGTTAATAGACTGATAGATAGTTAGATAGACAAATATATTAATGGAAATATCGACACATGGAAATGCATATAGAAAGGCAGATGGATTATCAGATAGATAGATAGATAGATATTAAGATAGTTAGATAGATAGATAGATTTATTGATAGATTGATTGAAAGATTGATACACAAATAAATAGATAGATAGACAGACAGATTAACAAATAGATAGACATATAAATAGATCGATAGATATAGATAGATAGATAGAGAGTCAAAAATATAGATAGACAGACATACAGATATATAGATAGATAGATAGACAAAAATATAGAGAGATATAAAGACTAATAGACAGACAGATTGATATATTGACCAAAAGATAGATAGGTTGGTAGATAGACAGAGAGACAGAAAGGTAGATAAATAGAAAGACATAAGATAGAAAGATTGATTGTCTAATTTATTAATATATAGATTGGTAGATTTATAGACAGATAGAAAGGCATATATATAGATAGTTTAATTGATAGATATATATATATATATATATAGATATATAGAGAGATTGACAAATATACTGATAGATAGATAGATATTTACATAGATAGACAAATAGAAAGGAAGATAGATAGACACAAAGATAGACATATAGATAGTAAGATAGATAGACACAGATAGACAGACAGATAAATAGACAGACAGACATGTAGATAGATAGAAAGATAGATAGATAAACAGATCTATTGTTAGAAAGAAAGATAGATAGTTAAATAGATAGATAATTAGGTAGACATAAAGATAGACATAGACAGATAGATTGAATGATAGATATACACATAGATAGACATTAAGATACACAGATAGATAGATAGATAGAGATATATATATATACATATAAAAAGTTACATAGATAGATAAATAGAAATATAGATAGACAGATAGATTGACATATATATAAAAATATAATATAGATATAAAGAAAAACAGATATACAGGCAAATATATATAAAGATAGAAATAGATAAATTGATAGATAGATTGATAGATAGATATGAAGAATGATAGGTAGATAGATCAACTTATTATTAGATAGATATTTGGATAGATAGATAGATAAAAAGTTGGATAAAGAGATATAAATACATTTAGAAAGATCGAAAGATATACAGATAGATAGATAGATATGAAAATAATTAGACAAATAGTTAGATAGAAAGATAGATAGATAGATAGATAAACAGATAAATAAATAGTTAGGTAGACATATAGATATATATATATATATATATATATATATATATATATATACAGATTGATTGACAGTGATATAGATAGATAGACAGATAGATAAATAAATAAAGAGATAGATAAATAAATAAAGAGATAGATAAATAAATAGATATATAGATAGATAGATAGACAAATAGATAGAAAGATAGATAGATAAATAGTCAAATAGATAGATTGATAGATAGACACATAAATATAGAGATATATAGATAGCCAGATAGACAAATAGATAGACATATATAAAGATAGATAGATAGATAAACATATAGATAGACAAATAGTTAGATAAGTAGTTAGAAAGTTATATAGATAAAGATATAGAAAGATAGATAGATAGTCAGATAAATAAACATATAGAAAGATAGATAAATAGATAGACAATTAGATAGATACAAATATAAATAGATAGATAGATAAATAGATAGACAAATATATAGATAGATAGACAGACAGACAGGCAAAATATAGATAGATAGATAGATATATAGATAGAAAAATAGTCATATAGATAGATTTATAGATAGATATATAGATATATATCTGTATATGTATAGATAGATATACAAATAGATATATAAATAATTATATAGATAGACACATAGATAGACAGATAGATAGATAGACAGATAGACAGATAGATAGATAGACAGATAGATAGATAGACAGACAGATAGATAGATAGACAGATAGATATATAGACAGATCGATTGTTAGAAAGATAGATAGATAGATATATAGATAGCTAAATATATAGACAATTAGGTAGATATAAAGATAGACATAGACAGATATATTGAATGATAGATATACACATAGATAGACATAAAGATACACAGATAGATAGGTAGAGATATATATATATATATATATATATACACACACACACACACACACATATAGATAGTAAGATAGATAGATAGACAGAAATATAGATATATAGATAGATAGACATAAATAAACATATATATAGATATAAAGATAAACAGATATACAGACAAATAGATAAAAAGATAGATATAGAAATAGAAAGTTTGATAGATAGATATGAAGATATATAGATAGACAGAACAACTAATTATTAGATAGATATTTGGATAGATAGATAGATAAACAATTAAATAGAGAGATATAAAGGCATTTAGAAAGATTGAAAGATATATAGATAGATAATTAAACAAATAGTTAGATTGAAAGAAAGAAAGATAGTTAGTTAGTTAGTTAGTTAGTTAGATATACAGATATTTATATATATAGACAGATAGATAGATAGATAGACAAATAGATAGACAGATAGATAGAAAGATAGATTGGCAGATAAATAAATAGATAGTTAGATAGATAGATTGATAGATAGACACATAGATATACAGATATATAGATAGAAAGATAGAAAAATAGAAAAATAAATAGATAGATATAAAGATAGATAGATTGAAAGATAAACATCTAGATAGACAAATAGTTAGAAAGTTATATAGATAAAGTTATAGAACGATAAATGGATAGACAGATAGATAAAGATATAGAAAGATAGATAGATAGAAAGATAGACAAATAGATAGACATATAAATAGACAGTTAGATAGATGACATATAAATAGATAGATAGAGAGATAGATAGACAAATATATAGATAAATAAACAAACAGACAGAAAGACAAAAATATAGATAGATAGATCGAAAAATAGTTATATAGATAGATTTATATATAGATATATAGATATATATCTGTATTTTTACAGATTGATATAAAAATTGATATAAAGATAGATATATTAATAATTATATAGATAGACGCATAGATAGACATATAGAGAGCCAAATAGATATACAGATAGATAGATAGATAAATAGAAAGATAGATACATAAAAAGACATCTAGATAAATAGATATATAGACTGATAGATAGATATATAGATAGATAGATAGATAGAAAATAGATATATAGATAGATAGATAGATAAATAGATACATAGATAGACATATTGATAGACATATATATTTACAAATAGATAGATACATAGATATATTGATAGACAGATTGATAGACAAGAAGAATGATATATAGAATGATATATAGATATATAGATAGATAAATACATAGATAAATACATAGATAAATAGATAGATATATAGATATATATAGAAATAGATAGATAGATAAA